>LTAT01000006.1:36160548-36181337 GCA_003286495.1 Chlorodrepanis virens
TAATTTTTTAATATGTTAATCTGATTCTTAATACTTTTGCTTTGAGGCTTCTGAGTACATCCATTACCACAAAAGATTGTGAAAATTCAATTATTTGTGCTAAGTTAACTGAGTCCATATTAATTTCTTTCTTTTATTTTTCTGTTTATGTAAACTGTTGCTCTAGACTCTAAAAAACAGGCAAGTTTGGTATTTGGATTTCATTTCAAAGCTAATTTAATAACTGTTTTTTAACTCTAGTTATCTTTTATCTAATCCTATGTATCTGAAAATATCCATAGCAGTCTTCTCAAAGAGTGAAGGTGATACAAAACCCCAAAGACAGGTGTAATGAACCAAAGACCTTCTAGACCTCAATTTACATAGCCAAATCCTTTCCTCTCAACCTTAAATCCTTAAAACACAATTTATTTAATCCCTGCTGTAGTCAAACACACTGAGCGTGTGTAACAATACATCAAAATCATTAGCACAAAACCTTAAAATAGTGTATTGAATTTGTATAAAACAGCTAAATCCTTTGAGAACTTGGGTGTCACATCTAGATTTTCTAAGGAAACACTGTTTTAAAACTGGGTACCAAAATGGTATTGCTGGTTCTGTTGTCCAAGCGCTATAACATAATGTGCTTTCAGCAATAATTTTTCAATAATAAGAAGGAGACACTAGAACACTCACAGAGGTGATACTGGAGAGTATTGCTTTTCATCTCTAAGCTGCTGGCCATGCTATAGTTGTAGATGTGAGTTACACTTCTATATTCAAGGCAATGAATACTCTATAGTAGATTCAAACTACCCCAATTGTGGGTTACATTGTAGCTGCAGATCCAGTGCTGCGCAGGGTCTGGAGTGGTTTACTGCACCCCTGCAGACCTATTAAAATACTGACCTAACCTTTGTGAGACCACAGGCAGACTTCTGGTTTTGATTGGTGGAAGTCATCTTGTGTATGAATTCTTAATCTGCAATGTAAGAATAGCAAAAGTAGTTAGGTCAAATTTAGCTGAAAGGTCTGCTGATGGTTTAATTGCCTGGATGAAGGGAGTGAAATGAAATGGGATTAAAGTCTCCAAGTCCAAATCTTGAGGAAGACCATCCATCTACAACCCCATATTCACATAAATTACTTGGTTGTGGAGTGGGATAATACTGCATGCCTTGTATTCGGGTCCCTAAAGTTAATTTATTCATGTTACAAATTGGAGGCTCTTGCTCTCCTACTGAGTTTCTGTCTCTAGGACAGTAATTTTTTACTATGGTAAAACTTTCCAAAACACTCTATTATCTCTATAAGGTAACACTCTAGCACAGAAGACCCTAAATCCCAAAGCTTTAGGTTCTTGAATCATTTTTGTGTCGTCTTTGAAAATGGATTTGGAAGTCTAATTTTTACTGAGATTCTTTGGCAAGTGCTTCTCCTGAGCCCTGTTCGGTTTGTTCACTTGGAATAATGAATTTTTAAAGTTACCTCTGAATTTAACATTTTGGCCAAAAAAAGGAACTGAGAGTAGTTTTATTAGAGTATTTACTATAATTTAGCCTCAGTGAAAGGGGTAGCATGTAGTAAACGTCTACACTCCATAATGATTCACTAACAACTGCTGTCATTATATTGCAAAGCTCTCATATTTTCTCAGTGATTTTTCATGGGCAGCTCCTCACAGCACTGACTTCTTCTTCACAGACAGCAACTCTGACTCTCTTCACAGCACAGCCAGCAAACTCCATCTCTCTTCACCACTAGCTAACCCACTCTTTTGTAGCACTCTTATTGGACACAGCTGTGGCCCATCAAGGGTGGGCCTGTTCCTAATCTTTGGTGATTAGTACAGCTGCAACTCCTCAGGTTACCTTCTGCACTATCTTTTTTTTCTTACATTCTGTCCCTCCACAAACAATGAATCTGCATTTAAACTGAATTGGTGATCCAGGCAATCTAAAGAAATTTCTAGAGAAATTTTTCATGCTGGGAAGGTTTACAGCTTGTTCCTTTATCTGTTACTTCCTTGTTATCTTTACCTATTTTTTTTTCTGAAAGTTGAGGCTGTTTCATCGTGTTATTCTAATTTTATGCTTGCATAAGCTCATTTTCTGTAATAGAATTTCTCTGATATAAAACAAAAGTGATACAGTAGTGAAGCAAAGGCTCCATTTTTAAACTGGCACTGTCAAAAACACCAAGCCTGATATATTTTTTTGGTGATGAATTGTAGCTACTAATTCCAGTCAAAAGGAGGTATGTGCTGGTGCAGTAAGCATTATGTTGGCCATACTATTAGGGAAGGATATTTTTTCCCCCGGTTGAATCTGAGCCTTTATGTGACAGTAATGCAAGACTCAGTGCAGCAGAATGGGCAATACCTCCTGCAACTGCAGCTACTCCTTGTGATTCTGCTTTGTGTGAGAAGGAACCCATTTTGTTTTCAATCAAATGACAGTTGCATGTAAATTGAATAGAGAGCCTTGGGGATAAAAAAAAAAAGCTGATACCTCATAAGTTCTCTTTCCTTTTTAAAGATATATTTCCTTTTGGCACAATGGATTGTTCCACCTCCCACTGCACCAATCTTCTCTTTCAAGAGTAATTTAACTTACAGCTTGGACTGTGAACAGATTGAAATTACTGCTTCCCAGGAGCATATTGCTACCAGCAGGTTAACACTTACTGGGTACCTACCTAATAAGTAGGCAACTGCATGATTCACAAGAGATTTGTCCCAAACCAAGGCACTTCACATTCGAAATTGTAAACTCTAAGGAGTCTTTCATAAGAATTAGGAACACACCCCATGAATTTAAGTTGTTGCTGAAGTTGTTGGATCACAACTTTTGATTTGACAACTTCAAGACAGCCCAGAGCTCTTATTTCAGAATCTGTTTCTACCTTTACCCCTCCTATATGACACCTGGAGCTGGCTAACAGCCTAACTCTGGGAGAAAGCATTCCTTGCTTATAGATGTGTCTTTTATCTGTTTGCATATTTCTGGAGAAAAAAGAAAAGGATGAGTTTAACAGAAAGGAAATGTGGTCTGATCTGCTTTTAGCAAGTACAGTGACCAAGACACTTTTCATTTTCCTGTCTCTAAAAATAATTAAATGAACAAACACAGGACCCAGAGCTCAGGTAATTGATGCTGAGATAAGAAAAAAATTCCTGTTTTTTGAAAAGTTTATAAATATTTTCATCTTGCATCATGTGGAATAATTAGAAAATTATATAAACAGGCACTATTTAGATAGACTGGCATTCCCTCATTTACAGAAAGGCAAGTGAATTCTGCTTTTAAGAAAACACAGTATTTTCCTAGTTTCATGTGGCAGCCACTCAACTCACTTCATTTCTCTGCAAAATACAAACTTCAGCATTTCATTTTTTATCTTTTATCATTAAACTCCTACAGCTTGAAAATGATTTTCCCCCTAGAAAATGCAAATCTATTCCTTTGTAGTGAAAACTATATTATACATGCAGCATGTAACTTTCAAAACTTTAGTTAGAAGCAGCAAAGCAAGCTGTCAGACATTTCAGTAATTGAATTTCCTTGAGAACTGCCTTGGTTTGTCAGCTCTGACTTTGCTGTCAAAAGAAAAGAAAATAGCCAGGGAATTAATCTAAGATAACACGGGGGGTATTTTGATAATACCAAGACACAAATAATAAGTGTTTTCTCTGGCAGTGTTTTGAGGTAAGGTTTCCCACCCTAATCCAGGCAGGTTCATTCTAGCCTTGAGCCATTATTATCTTGTGCAGAGTTCTGACAATTAACTAATGACCTATCAAACTGCAGTACCAGGGATCCTTTCTTCCTGTATTAAGATGCACAATATCATTGCTTAAAAGGCCCAATATACCCTTTGTCAATTACTTCATAAGTGCAATTCATCTTTTACTGCTTCCGCACTTGGATTGCTTGTAAAATGTTTAGTGGTTAATTAGCCTGGAAGGAAGTCCAACTTATGAAAAACCAAGCAGTGGGAAAAAATAGCCATAAAATTAATGGCTTACTCTCTGGTCCTTATTTTATGGGAGAATGTTAATCAGACTCTGTTGGAACTGTACCTTTGACTAGCACTCAGCCTCCTTTATAATCAGCTTCAGAAGTATTCCTTTCTGGGTTTTCCCCTTTGGCTTGTGCTTTCTTCCAAAGGACTTGAATGTATTAGGAAGAGATTGACAGCTCTCCTAACAATTGCAACCATTGCTCTAGCTGAAGGGAAACATGGGGCTAGTCACTTTTACTCTATGGGAACCCACCTGGAGTTATATTTAAGGTATAAATCTGTTATCTGAAAAATGAAACTAATAAAATACATACTGCTGTAGATAAAAGAAAATAGCCAATATTTGAGCTGTGAGACCTTCATTAGACAATGGATAACACTGGAAAAGGAGAGAATTGTACAGGGAGCAAATGACTGTATTTACAGCTAGCTCTTTATACCTGTAGAGAAGATTATAAAATAATCAGGTCCCAGGGACAATTTGACAACTGAACATTTTGGGCCAGTCATAAGGATGCTTAGTGGGGGGAAAAAAGTTATGCCCTTTCAGTGGTGAAATTGATAGAATGTTTATGCAAATTTTCCACATAATATAGCAATTGGTCTGTGATTCTTGCATTAAAAAAATAGGGCTTTTTTGTATTTATGAAAAATGCAAACCAAATATGATTTATTGGTTTGGGTTTTTTTTTTCCATTTTGCAAGCAATGTGCCCTTCTTTTTTGAGCAGGTCACAAACAGAGCGTCACTTTTTAATATGTTGTAAATACTGTATATCGTGACAGTGTTGGTTAACCCTGCATGTTGGGTCTTATACAGCACTACAAGCAAGTAGACCTAGCATTTAGGTGTTGTAACTTAACCTAATCAAAAACTTCAAAATTCCAGCTATTACATTAGGCCTATCTAATGTCTGTCTTTTTTGTCCGGAGACCTGTAGTAGCAGTGTTTTTCCTTTCAGAAAACAAGTGTGGTTGTATAACTTTTCACATATTGTTGATTCATAATCATCGTTCTGGGCGCTTTTCCTTGAGTATGTAACAGAAAGATATTTCATACTGAACACTGATGCATCTGTCTTTGATAAAATATACAGTTGCTCATGAGCCTCATGCAACAATATCCTACAACAGCTTACCAGCTTTTCAGTTTCTCTTAGAAAAGGTACTGCATGTGGCTGAGGATACCATCAATTTTATATTCAGTAAACATCTAATGCTCTGGGTGCTTGTAAACATCCTTGAAAGAGAAGTACCTCTTTAAGAATTTGCTCCTCAATTAGGTTGACTATGTAAGGACATCCAAGTTCCTCAGTGGTACCCCAGAGCATTTCACATGGGCTCCAGCTGTCCTTCCACCCTGACATGCGTCTCATGTCAGTCCTCTGTCATATCTGTCATACACACAGCAAATCAGGGTGTCCTAAGTGACACCAGACTAAATGTGAGGTCCAGGCAACTGATCTTATGTTTCAGAAGAAGTCAGCTCAGTGCCATAATCTTTAATAACACATTTTCCCTGCCAATACATGATATAATACTTGAGCCAACATTGAAATCCCACACAACATATTGTGTTTGTAAGCAGTCCAACAGCTCAGCTGGGGTTCAGCTAGCTCTTGGAAGATTTTTTCTCAGACCTGCAGAGGTCTCCTGATGTGCTGGCTCTATCACCATAATATCACTGTAAGAAGGCATTTGTTCTGCTTGTCCCTTCCCCTGGGCTTCTCTGTCTCAATGTTCAGACCTTGTTAAACTGGATCATCTTTCTCACTCATTTCTCTGTGATGTCTGTATCAGGTGACAAATTAATATAAGAGCTTGTGACATGACTGCTGTTTACTGCCATCAGTTTTTATCTAATAACTTCAACACTAATTTTTTATAGTGGTGGCAGCTCCCCAAAAAATTATGGCTTTTCTTATCTTACCTACAACTCAACACATTAGGAAGATCAAGTGATTCTGACATCGGTGTCTTTTATTGCCAGAATCATTTTTTTCCATTTTTCCATTTAATAAATTCTTGTAGGTACAAAATCATGTCCAGCTGATGCTCTTTGTGTATGTAACAACAATAGAGGGGTATCAGAAAAAGGCTGTCCAGCTCTTTTTTTCAGGGACAGTGCTATTCCAACACTATTTCTTTCCAAGCTGTTGAACAGAGATGATGGGAACTAGCTGCTCCATGTCTAAACTATACTTAACTGTAAATGACTTAAGCTCATTCCCTTAAGGAGGGCTTAGTGTCATATATTACTCTGTAAATTATGATGTCTGGTAAAAATAGGATATATGCATCATCAATTTAGTTCTTATCTGTTCCTGTAAAAACTGTCTGCAGAAAGTGAGACAAAAGAGCTGGAACTGGATGCAACTTTAAAGAAAAAAGGTATAAACTAAACTACACTTTCAAATAGTGCTTTTTACTGTGATATCAGCAGGAGATTTTTCTTGATGTGGCCTATATTTTTGCATATGTGACAACTCTTAAAATTTTCCTTATGCAACTGTTCATTCAGGGTAGTATAACACATAAGTGAATCTTACCTTAGGGTTTTTGGGTTTGTTTTTTTTCAGTCCCTAAAATCCCTTCACCTCTCTTTTTTTTTTAAACTCCTAATGCCAGAATACATAGAGAGTCATTTCCCTGGTTTTTTATATCTGATTTCATACTTAATATTTCTCATCTAATTTAATTAGCAATTGTAGGGAGAACAACTATGCTTAATTACTGTCTGCAGGGTCTCAATTTCAGGAATAGTTCTGTTAGCCAAAGTTTATTCTTTTTCCAGCACCAAACAGAATTGTTAGGTTTATTAGGGGGTTTTGGGTAGGTTTTTTTTTTTTTTTCTGTTTTGGTTTGAGGGGGTATTTTTTTACATCACACATTTCAGGATGGAGTTGATTTTTTCTATGTTTTTCTTTAACATATTAGTTATCAGTGTTTCAGAATCCAGTGTCGTTTTGGAAATCATATTTTTTTTTAGCTAAAAGAATCCCCTTTACTGTTTACAGGGTATTTGTCTGGCCACTTTTGAAAATGACAATAAATGGCTAACATTCAGGTTTTTCTATTGCTGACTTACAAAGACATGACTTTTTTCTTTGCTTTTTTTTTTATGCTTAAAACATTTGCATTAAATTTACACTGTTGCCATGTTACAACCAAATTTCAGGAGAAACCCAAGCTGTGCACTGCCAAAAATTGCTCTCTTAGTGCTCTTTTATTTCAGCCATGAAATGAATTGCTGTTGGAACTTGCATGAGTTGTCTTCCACAATTTGGTGGAGCTTTCAACTCCTCTTTTTCTCTGAGGCATGATCTTAGAGGGTGTTTAAATGACAGCCAAAGTTTTGACAACAGCTCAGGTAGACGTCCCTAATCAGCTGGTCTTCCTAACAGGGCAGCTGCCACACCATGGAGCTCCGCGTGGCTGGCTGCCAGCCTATCTGCTCAGCTTCCTGGAATAATCTGAGCTCTGTCTGGGTTTCACATGTATCACCCAGAGTGAAAATGGCAGCTGACAGACCTTGCTATAATTAATGGAAATTCAAATTCCGTCACCGAAATGATGTTGTTGGAGCAGAAGAAAGAAAAATCCACCTTGCAGGTAGTGATGTGCATAAATGAATAAAGAACATTTAATGACTACATCCATGCGCAAAACTTTCTAAGATGTCCTACTGAGTTCCTCTGTAGTTGACTGCAATATTTGCTTTGAAAGATGAAAACTTGCAGAAATCCCAGTATATTCTAATATTCTAGTATGTCAGTAGAATTAACCAGACTACATTTCAATATTTTTGTGTCCCTTTTACCACATATTTTTATCCCTGAGACTGATCTGTATTTTAGGGTGTCTCAGAAAATGTCAACATGCAAAGTAATTTTTAGCACGTGTATATATGTAATATTGTCATATATTTTTAAAATAAAATACTTTTCATTTTGTCTCCTTAGGAAGGATGTATCTACAAGGAAATATCTCCAATAGTCATGTGACAAAGTGGCATGGTCAATTCTAGTTTTGCAAGTTTGTACAACAGAACATCCAGACAGACAAATCCTGGAAGCAGTTGCATAAATAAGTTAAAAAAACCCAAACAAATCTACAAACTTTAAAACAATTACTTCCTTACCTTTCTAACTGTCATAGTTCCTTAGCACATCATTTGCTTGCATCAAAACATTACAGGCTATCAGAAACTTGGCTTGCTGTTTTTTTTCACACTTAGTCATTTAAGTACTCTGTGAAGTTTCTAGTATCACTTCAAGAAAATTTTGCTGGGGAAAAGCTTCCACATTATTTCTCAAAAGGTTCTTTAATACTAAGGATTTGTTGGTTAGTGTCTTTTAGACAACAGCCCCTAATGTTTCATAGCAATGTTTAGATATGGTGTACCTCTATAATTAGGTTTGGTTTTGTTTTACATAAAATGTAGCCTTCCTGAGAATTTATATTGTTAAACCACTCCAGAATAATTGTGATGTGATATGCTTTTCCATCATGTTATGTTTTCCTTTCATATTTTCCTGATTGGAATAAACATACAGGAAAGAATTAAAACTTAATTTACTTTAATGGAAAAGAAACATTGTCTTTCATGTTTTTACTTTCAGCTCTATTGTTAATTTGTAAAATTTAGTAATCTGCAATGTGACTCCCAATGAATAGTATAAATTAAAAAGCTTTTCGTGTTCAGGCCTGCAAAAAAGTACGTTTTTTTTTCTGGAATTCCTAGACTCAGTCCTGACAATCTTTTTTGGCCAAACTCAGGGTATTAAGCTGGTTCTTATTTTAGTTCTTTCTCAGGATGAGTTTAAGCCATGTGTATATTACTGGGTTGGCTACTCCATCCTCTAGTTTTCACTGAAATCTTAGATGAACACAATCTGGTCCTTTGATTGATTTCAGTTGTGTTCTGAAGTTGTTCCACCAACTCTTTTTGATCCCTTTATTTCTGTAGTGGTTTTACTCTCATTACCTGTAAAGACTAATCTGAGGATAGTAATGTCCTCTTTGGTACAGACCCCTGCCAATAAATAATTTACTTTTCCTACAGACTTTTGATGCTCTTTGATTGCACTCTGGTGGTCTAAAAGATTCTGAGTCTGGCTTATGGGATTTGTTTGATATATTTGAAGAGTTTTTGATATGTTTGGTCTGTTTGTTCTGAAATATTCCCAAGTTTTTTAAAGCTCACCTGTCAAGCATTGTGTTTCAGAGACAGTATAAAGCAAGGGATAAAATACAGGTAACATATTACCTAATAATAAGGCAGCTCATCTCCCCACTTTTACATTTCAATATTTATCTAAAGTTCCTTCTGTTTCCATTTTCTTTTATCTTAGTACTCCTAGGAACAGAGGTACATGCAGAGCTCTTTCAGACAGGAGAAATTGTTGCTTCCTCAGTACGAGGGAAATTAAGAACAAAGGAAAAGTCATACCAGAGGAAAACACTAAAATACTGACTTAGGTAAAACATGGAATTTTGTGATGGGACAATGACTCTTGCAGTGAAATTGCAATAAGAATGCCTTCAGATGAATATGGACTTGTTCTTTCCTAGGAATGACACAATATTCTATTCCAAATGCAGTGTTTTCAGTTCAAGTAAACAGAGAAAAAAAAATCCTTTGGAAGTAAAAGTTCTCGAAGTCTCATCTATAAATCTGTCAGGGTAGAGAGGGAGTGAAAGGGAGACGTTACTTTTAATCACAGACTGCAGTGAGGGGCTGCAGAGGCAGCACCTTGGCTCTACACCCTTGCTTCCAAGATATAGGGAAGGAAACATTCTGGGTGAGAACAGAGTAAGATACTCAGATGCTCAGTAAGATGCTACAGAAATTGAACCTAATGAGGAAAACTGGTTCTGAAACTCATCCCCTTCAGCAGGAAACCCTCATAGAAGGTTTGAAGCATTAAAAATTTGTCTAACATATGTGCTAAAACATTAATTGGCTGCCATGTCATATTGAGTAAGGGAAGTAGCTTTTAACCACTATGTTTGTTCTCTTGTAATTTTGTTCTCTTGTAAAAAAATAACAAAATAATCTTCTACCTATTTGATTTTAGGTAAAGCAGAGAACGGAATATCTCTATTTCAGTATAAACACTGGAGAGTAAACACTGCGGGTCTGCATCATGTAGAAAATACCCTCGTATTATGGCTTTAAACCAGAGATTTTGCTTTGGAATTGGTATAAAGATGTCATTCACATATAGATGAAGAATAAAAAATATTTTAAATGTAGAATAGATGTAAACATAAGTAATAAATGAGTTTCTGCAAAAAGGGAACTATTTATTTATTTATTAGTGACACCTTCAAATGAATTGTAAGCAAGTGAAGATTTTTAAACAAAATTGCAAAAAAATACCTTGAGAGCACATGCTAAGAAGTGGGAAGGAAAAGAATAGCTAGAGGAGTTAAAAAAAAACCCCAGCAAATCAACCAATAAACAAACACAAACCCTCAAACCTGTAACATTGTCATGGAACAGTAAAAGAGGAAATAATGGTTTTATTCTACTGACCTGGGGAACCTCAGCTGAGGTAAATTACTGTAGCTCATTTCCAATGGAGCTATATCCATTTCTAGGAGATGGAGCTTGGTCTCGCAGGCTCACAAAAATAATTTCTGGGAAAATGTGAGTTAAAAATATACATTTCGATAATAAACTTTAATATAATAACATCTTTGTTTCTGATGTTGTTCTCAGTTGCTGTTTTTGTTGAACACTTAATGATAAACATGGCAAAATGATTGCACTTTTTGGTAAAAATAATTTATTAAGTATCAGGGTGATCAAAATCCCCCACAAATACTTTGCTTTCCAAAATTTAGCAAATGTTTTGTTCATTTTAACTCTTTCCACAGTTCATAAATAGACAACTTCCCCTGCTCTGCCATAAACTAATAGCCTCCCCACACTTCATTTTGGTAATAATTTTGGTCTCTGACTCCAAAAGCACTTTATCATCAGTTGGTTTACAGGAAATATTTGACTTTTGTTTTAGGGGAAAAAAAAAAAAAAAAGACTGTTCCTTAAACAGGTATTTTCTTTTGAATAGTGCCATTTTCAATCCAGTAGACCTGGTGAATTTTATTCCACTGATAGACACTGCAGAATTCAAAAAAGTATCAGTGAAATCTCATATTTATACCTCTGGCCAAATTATTTCCCAATTTTGTTTAAACTTCATCTAAAAAAATATCTGTATGTTTTCAAAATCTCTTATCAGAATGAATAACCACTACTCCCACCTAAATCTTCGGGGTTTGAACATTTTTCATTCCCTCATGCCAAATAGAGTTGTAATAAATTCAGTTTGTGTATATCTTGTGTGTGTTTACAGCAACGAGTAGGAATGGCATTTTTCCCACAATTGTTGTGTGCTTCATCTGACCCCAGCCCCTACATAGCTGAGTATTAAGAAGCACTGGTTGGGTTTTGTAGCTTTAGAAATATGCTTGACAGTAAGAAAAGACCTGTCTTGGGGAATAAGATTAATGTTATATGGTGTATTCTAAGCTCAGGTGCTGGCAAATGGAAATTTCTGGTCACACTGCAGGTTTGGTCTGTTTCACTTGAAATATACTTTGAGGAAATGCAGGTATTATTATTATTATTATTGTTGTTGTTTTTATTGTTATTATTGTTGTTGTTGTTGTTGTTGTTGTGTGTCCAGATTCCTTGATGGCAAGATTTCAAGTGTGGGGAGCAGTTGAACCTCTACATTTCCAAGTGGGAGTTATTTGTCAGGCTATGCATTGTATTTTCTGCAATAATGTTATATTTCAAAAAAATTGCTCAGTTGATATATGCAGTCAAAATTAAATTAATTTGTGCAGTTTTGATGCATATAAAAGACAATCACATAAATATGATATTCCATACTTTTCTGCAAAAAAATATATCTCTTTTTTTACTGTTGTAGATTAGGCATAATACATTTTTGATAATGGGAAATAATCTATATATTCCAGTGAAGCAGATAACATTACAGTAATTTATGTGAGAAGCATTTTGTAAAATGTACTGTTGCAGTGTCTCACAGAGAATATAAAATGTTGGAATTACCAAGTGATAGTAACTAGCCTTCCCTGTGAAATTTCACAGGAACAAAATGTGAAACAAGTGCTAAAGACCCTATGTCTGAGCCTGCTAGGGTACATTTTGTGGCCTAGTTTCTTAAGGAGTACCTGTGTTTAAGAAAACAATGGGAGAAATGGAAACCAAATAAATGATCAGTAAACAGTAAGATGATACAAATTTAGCTAAATCTAAATACTACTTTCACAAACTCTATGACTTTTACTTCAAGCCAATTCAGATTACTGAAGTAATTATTTTTTGTTTGTCTAGTTAGTATTTTTTACACAGAAACACAGAGTCAGATGCTTTTAAAGCCCAAAACCATGATTTCTCAGATGTATGTTCATCCTGCGCACATTTCGGTCACAAATTTCAGTAGAGATGCTGAAGTCATTTGGGATCCTAATGAAGAGCAAGTATTCCCTGCTTAACCTTGCCAGATGCAAAAAATTTCTGGTTTTCACATTACTGGCAAGAAATCCTCAGCAAAATAAACCCCAGGGACTCAACTACCGTGCTCAAAATAAATCATAATTACAAGTGTACTTTGTTTTTCATAGTCTATACCTCAAGGATAAGGTGAACATTTCTTTCTGTTTTAATGTGGCTGCAATGGTGTATTGCATTTGTAGGTTTTTGTCTCAACGTAAGCTGGGTAGGCAGACAAATATCAATCATTCTGAGCTGTTTCATTTGCTGATGCCTCTTTGAAAAACTTTTTATACTCATCCTTCTGGAAGAGATACCTTTACTTTTTGCTTCTCAAAAGATGGGTTTTTTTTTTGTGAAAGGAAGCAGGGGATAAAGAGATAGAGAAAGAAATGAGGGTTCTTTATGTTATAAAATATTTGTATATCTCTAATTTGTTGTCCAAGCAGAAAACAGGCTGCCTAAACTGAGGTATTTAATATTCAGTGTTAAAGTGGATGTATCTCAGTTCCTGTTCCCCACTTCTAATGCAAGGTACAAAATTTTCATTTCTTTAAAACATCACAAGCCCACAGAGACCTGTAGAAAAATCCTGTTGTCTTCCATGAATCTTGGATCAGGTCCTAAGTAGGTAGTTCTGCTGGCCTTGGAAAGATGGTTGTTTTTGCATGACTTGTTGCAACATTCTCTGAAAGAATGTGCACAAATATATTGGAAAAGCTCTTCCATTCTTCACTGACTCCTCAATAATATTGGAAATATAGTCTATTGCAAAAGCTTCTTCATTTCCTGAGCATAAAAATTGAGTGAACAGTCTAAAAATAACTATTGATTCAATGGTATTTGGTATTTGAAATTTGTGACTTTAAAAAATAGTTACAAAACTTGCTTTACGGAAAAAAAAAAAATCAACATTTAGGAAGAACATAACAAATGAGAAGAAAATTAGGTAAAATGCAATAATCTACTCATTAGAAGCGTCTTGTGTGTGATGTTTAGGTGAATAGTCTCTGAAGGCAGCATAAAAAAAGGAAAAACTATCAGCTCAATAGAGAAAATGCAGATTTCAGGATTTTGGTTAACGGGTTAACAGTCCTGGTGATTTAAATAGCCATATCTACCTTTAAAATCTAAGATTTATGTAGACCTTTTTCTATCAAAAGAGATGATATTTGAAATGAGAAGTCCAGTGGAACACCTAGGGAAAAATATAAAAGAGCTTTCTAATTTCAAATAAATATATTTAACTCTGATCACCCTCAAGGATTGCATCTTTTTATTCCAGTTTTCATTGACATAGGACTTGAACTTGCTTTTTATTTGTACTGGGGACTTAAATGTTTGTGCATTCCTGGAGTTAGTAGGAAAGGCATGTTTTCTTTCCTCTCAATTGCAGGCAGATTTTGCACTATGACGTTCATGAAAATTTTTTGTTTATGAATGGCACGCCAGTGACACATTAAAGAGCAGCTGCTGAAGCAAGTGTAGATGTAAAATACCCTACTGACTGCGGCAGAGCTGAGGAAACAGTCCAACCAGTAAATCCTGCAGAATCCAAGCACAGGAGAGTGAATTTATCCAATTTCCCCTTTTACTATTTTATCTTTTGAATTATATGTGAGAGCAGAGTCTGTCACAGACTACCAGTGTATTCCAGAGCACTCAGGACTTAAGAACTCATCAGAAAACTAAACAAATACAGGAGCAATTATTAGAGCCAAGGACAAAAACGACCCCAAGAAAATGGTTTTTCTTTTGTTTAATTGCCTGTACTTTAAAGTATTGCACATGTTGAAATCTATGTCTGCTAGAGATGTGGTAAAATCAGTAATCATCTGAAAGGACAGAATTTTTCATTCACTTAATTTAATGAATGCCTACTCAACAATTTTATGAAGGAGGAAATATTGTCAGGGATGTTGCAAAAGACTGAAAATATAATCTATACTTTAAAGGGGATATATAAACAAAAGGGTTCAAAAGGGACACCAGGTAAATATACTTTTGTTTTTATGTTTTTCTCAAAGATAATAACTGTACATATATATTAACTTCACCAAAGCTGAGCTTACCAATGTTTTTTTAATAATATAACTGGAGGATAACAATACTACTAAAAGGATCCTTGAAATACATTATGTATTGAGGTTTGCTTTTTCTGAGGACAGGAACTCTTAAAAGTTGGAGTGTAATAGTGTGGGAGGCTGGGAGGACAGGTTTATTACTATTCTTCTTAGAGTCAATTTCATAAAATCAGGTTCCTTATGGTTTGCTCTACAATAATAAAAGTGACAACATATGAGTAATAAATACATTCAGAAGCTTGATTCTTGTAATCATCTTCATAGCCTAGATCCAGAAGTATTCCCATCACACATCCAGGGATAAAGAACCAACAAGTTCAAGCATAACAGTGATCTCAATGCAAAAGAACTACCATTTGATGATGTTTTACCTCCAGGATGAAGGCAAAACTTTAAATAACAGGGGCACTAGAAAATACTTCCTATATGGACAGAAAAGTGTCCATGATTCAGTTTCAGTCAATTAAAAAAAAATTACTATGTATCAACAGGGTAAAAATGAAAAAGAAAGGTAGGCTTTATTGAAGGTAGACAAGAGCATCTGAATTACTTGTGGCGTTTACCATCTAATACAACAACGTCTCAGGACAAAAGGAGTGACAAAGTTGCATACACTTAGGCAATACCAATAAACCTAGAAAGTTCATATTGTCATTTTCATATGCTCATACTCTTGCAGTGTTAACACAATTGTAAAATAAGTGCATACGGTCTGGCAAGATTTCCAAGAAGAAACACGTATTTCCATAATTAATATTTTTTTTCCCTTTCATCATTTTGCACCGTTATTTGCATTAGTTTTTTTAGAAGTCTTTAATCTTCTTCAGCTGTATTCATGTGTTGCTGACTTCAACAATAAGACACTTGATAATAATATCCTATGGTGACACAAACATTTCTCCTGTTATCCCAGTCAATAAGAAGCTGCTGGGAACACAGTTCAGAGTGATTAATAGCACTCTATCTATAGAGATTTCAACTGTTCATAACACTAATGTAATTGAGTACTCATAATGCCATGTGATAGCAAGCATCACAACAGGTATTTCATGACCTTTTTGAACCTTTGCTCATTTAAAAATGGAAGATAGCATGACTAACATATACTCCCTTGAAAAGAATAATATTCACCTACAAACACATTGTTCTTATAAGTCATTGAAATAAGTTGGAGCTGTTGCTCTTCTAAAAGAAAACACATGATCAGAATGTAAGAGGAAATTTATTTCCCAAGCTCAATCCTGCTTATGACCAGGACTGTATGGACAGAACTGCTTCATATACCAGAAAATACAGTAATAGCTTTGCATACTGGCAGTTTGAGGCTATTCATTGTTAAAACAAATTTGTGAGAGGTCACCTAAAATGGGACTGAAATCTAATGCCAAGCCAAATATGGATCTTTAAAACTTCAAATGTACATCTGAGTTATCCATAGTGAAACATTTGAAAGAGAATTTTAATTTTTTTCATGGTATTTTTTAATAAAGATTATTTTTCCTCCTGCAAAATAAGTTTACTAGAAACTTTGGGACTACCTACATCATGGTAGTCATGGTTTGAGCAAACCTTCAGCAGTAATTCAAAATTGTTCAAATTAAAAAGCTGTTGAACATTTCTTAAAGTTTTTAACAAACTGTCAACATCTGCAGAGTTGTATTTATGTGCCTTTTCACTCTGAACCCCATCAGTGATATTCCTTTCTTCACAGTGAAAGATAAATTGTAATACAATCCACAGAGGGCCAAAGAATTGTAAAGACCTCGTAAGAGAAAGGGAATGGTTTCTGAGATGGTGAAAGGTACACAAAAATTTTAGGCAATATATTTTGCTACCTGAAGATCTTATATGGGTGGTCCAGGCACTGATGTACAAGGGTAGATACTGCTGTGCTATAACACCACCACATTATCTAAAATGTGTACCTTACAGATGGAGTAAGAGAGGCTGAAGTACTTTTTAAATTGTAGAGTCCTTTTGATGATCAGGAACGTAAATAGACTACCAAGATTTTTTACTCAATCTATGGCATGTCTGTCCAACAGAGCCAAATAATTCCAGGTGGGTTTTTTTCCTACTTAATTCCAGTCAATTAGATTATTTAATTAAGAATTCATTCCACAATTTCAGATGTATTCCTAAGATTTTCTGACATTACTACATATTATTGAAGAACATATGAAAACTCTGTCTTTTTATGGGTAGTTTTACCACAGTTAAAATAGTCTTTTGGCAGAAATGATATGTGTCTGAGTCTTCTTTTTTGGGATTTTCCTTTGTTTTTGACACAAAAGAATTATTATGGTTGTAATGATATTGGCATATAGGAAGTATTAGCAGAAAACCTATTTTAAAATTATAATTAAAGGTTTTATGCACAGTACTTAAATTTACTGCTGATCTCAGAATGCTTAAAAACTATTTCCTCTTCTCTGACACCTTTTATTATGTGCACATCGAAAAGATTGTAGCTTTATCTTCTCTTCCACTTTTAGAAAGGCAGTATGAGTGCAATAGTCAGATGATGCACAGTAACTGGTTTCCTAGGGCTCCTGCAGCCAAATATTAAATGCAATATAAATTTAAGATCATTTCACACGCTTGAAAATCCCTAAAGAAACCTCCCTGACAAACAAGCCTGCCTTATAAGTGTGACTGTCTTACCTTTGCCCCTTCAAATATCCCCACAGCCAAGACTGAATTTAATTTAATGTGGATTGTATTTTAATTTTTTTACACAATCCACGAAAATCTTAAAAGTCAGTTTTATTATTCTTCAGTTCTAACCTGCTCTGGGTGCTATACCAGGGAATTAATGCTTAAAAAATCTCAAGGGATAATTTCCTCCTTCTTCATAAAAAGACACCACCTTCACACTGCTGCTGTTAACTCTTGTGGGATTTTGTGTGTCTTGACACTAGCAAACTATATGTAATATGCAATTAAGATGTAATAGTAAGAGACAAGCTGTGTTTCAGACTGATATGTCCCTATTTATTGTTCCCTGCCTTTCACTTCATGCCAATATTTGTCACTGCCTTATAGTACACACCCACATGGCCTCTCATTTCCTTTATTGTGCATATGGTGTGAAACAGCTATCCTTTTTATTTACCATACTGTAAATTATTCTTAACTGCGATACAGATTCCAGAAGTGATTCATTTATATTAAAATTGGTGATGTGCTCTGGGTAAACAGGGAGTTTGTTCAGAATTCACCAAAAGATTCTCAGTGATTTTGCATATATATATATATATATATCTATATATATATATGTCTATATCTATATATGTAAAATATATAGATATGTGTATGAGGGTATTTCAAAGCTTCTCTTTCTAGTTGTCAATGCAAATAATGCTTAGTTTTCAAGTGACTTTAAAATGCTGAAACATTTGGTTTTGGTTGCCTATGTGAAGCAGATTTGTGTAGCAGCCTGCTTATGTTAGAAAGCAGATCATAGATCATATTGAGTGCAACTAGCACTAATTGGCAAACTTGGCAGGTTGATCAGAAAGGCTAAAATTAAGTGGGCAACAGAACTGACCTTCTTTTATAAGTTAACACCAAAACACTCTGCTGAGAAATCTGCCAGTGCAGAGAAATCTGTTGACCCCATCACTTTTCTGTGTAGGGTTTTCTTCTCTGGGGCTGTCAATTCAATCTTTTTCAGTACCACTAAAACTACGAATAAATAAGTGTAGAAATACATAGTGAAAGAGTAGAAATGTACACATTCCCAGAATTACTTTGAAGGTGAGATTCTAAATATACATATCTAAAATGTATATGATATAATAGTGTGGTATGGCAATGCAATTGTCATCTATCTTCAGTGAAACTCTGTTGAGTAAAGTGTCCTGTAAGTCATATTTGGGAAGGGGGAGATGGAGATATGAGATCTTTTTCTTCAGAATTTTGCGTCATTGTTGAGGGGGAACTTCAGAGTATACTGAGTTGAAAAATAATTAATCAGTATCTTGATGCTCCTAAGCCTCCACAAGGCTTTTTCAAGCTCCTTAGGTGGGAAATATACTACATTAATACTGTATTACTCCACCTTACTAGGAAAAAGAGAGCTTCTGCCTCACCAAAGTCCTTTGTCCACAGCAGCTGTTTCCTAGTTATGGCACAGAGATATTTCAGTAGAAAACTTTCATGGCTGTGTACATTATGTCTCATTAACTATATCTGTATCTTGTATTTTAGCACACAGAACTGAAGCTGATATTTTTATTTGGCATTTGGTTTGCAGATTCAGTTGTCCTTGAGTACCTCCAGATCAGTCTTTCTATCCTGTTATCTTATATTTATTCAATGGTTTTGTAGTACCTCTGGTGAAAAGATGTAAATACATCTGTATTCCTAAATATCAGAATATGTCATCTGTTCTTCTTTACTCTCCATAGGCATTATTAGCCCTAGAATAGCTGTGCTTTGTTGTTTGGGAAATCACCCTGGGAATGCAATTTCTTCAGATGAGTGACAAGCCTTTATCACCTCCTCTACCCCCTACCATTTTCTGGGTTGCTTAAGGGACTCCAGAATTTCTACTTCAATGGATGGCAAATACCTTTTCAGCATTTGAACAACGTCCTTGTTTAGAGAAGAAATACAGGTAAAATTTGAAGATATGGATCTGATGATTTTACTGTCTGAATACATTAATGATGTGTTTTCCTGCACCCATGAATGAAAACAGGATAAAATGAAAGTAAAAATCTTTACTTTGTGGAAGCCAGACCCCAAATCTAAGAAAACATCATGTGCAAATTGTGGAGATTCAGGCCATGTCCTTCTCAAAAAGAATCAGCAAAAATTCTTTTCCATCATAGAAGAAAAAGATGGATGCAAAAACCACCAGCCAATGCGCTGTTTGTAGTCCTTTGACCAGCCATTTCTCTTTAAACCATATTGGTTATACATTCAGTTTTATCTTGGAAAATGTTTTGGTTTTGATTTCAGTTTCTCCTTTATTTCTTTTTTCCTTGTGAATACAAGTGAGCAGTTTTAGCTTGTGATTTGCTGATTTATCTGTTCAGATTTATACACATACTCTAAGTATTTTGAAGGCCTTTACTCGGGCCTGCAGTTTATGCTATTTACTATCCTTTTTAATTTATGTAATATCTACTGCTAATGATTTGTAGAGCAGAACAACAAATTACCTTACCTCTGTATAAATTGCAGTTCTATTACACTACAACAGGTAGGAACCTGGTCCTAGAATTTAATGTCCTACAGTATAACATGGCTGCTTCCTTGGGCTTAAAGTGCTATTTATTTTTAGAAGAGTAGGATTTTTCTGCACTAACCCTCCTCATTTCTGTGTTGTATTTCCTGTAAAATTCTTTGAGTTTCACTAAATATTACAGTCCAAGTAAACTTTGGTTCATTGACTTCAAAGCTACAAGGAAAGATTATTTAGCAAATTTTCTATTTTAACCATTACAGACCAATATTTGTCCACATATCCTCTATTATAATATCATCATATCTGAAATGCATACAAAAAGTCTGTACACAAACTGCAATTTCTGGATTGCAAACTTAGAAACATTGCACAAAACCACAGAGCAAGCCAGGTCATATTCCAAGATATTTATACAACCTTTCCCTGTCTCAAAATCCTCTGACCCATGGTTTTACAGGAAGCATTTTGGTCACACTTAAAAGGACCTGTGTCTGTCCATGGGAAATATATAATATTGGAAATATTGTCTCATCTGTGAAGATGACATTTGGGATTTTCATTTGCCTCAAGGCATCTGTTGGCCTTTTACAACATTTTAT
The DNA here is from genome assembly GCA_003286495.1 of Chlorodrepanis virens. Classification (NCBI taxonomy): domain Eukaryota; kingdom Metazoa; phylum Chordata; class Aves; order Passeriformes; family Fringillidae; genus Chlorodrepanis; species Chlorodrepanis virens. The sequence continues at coordinate 36,180,966 of LTAT01000006.1, forward strand.
TTTTATTGGTGTCCCTAATTGAAAATAAGTGCATATTGAGAAGAAAGTTTTATTACAGCAACATTGCCTCCTTTATTTAGAGTAGTTAATTAATATATTTAATCTGTCACTCTCTCATATTTTTTGCTGCTCTGCAGAGCCTCTTATTTTGAATTTCTGTACCTCTTGCTGGCCATAGAAACCTTCTTTGCACATCCTGGTGATCATCATGCTAAACTTTCTGATAGATAATTAGTGATCAAAACTGTGATTACTATTTAAGCGCTCTTAGCTTATTGAAAAGAAAGAAAGGAAGAGGAAAAAGAAAGGAAGGAAGGAAGGAAGGAAGGAAGGGAGAAAGGAAGGAAGGAAGGAAGGAAAAGAAAGAAAGAA
>LTAT01000006.1:36183796-36198747 GCA_003286495.1 Chlorodrepanis virens
ATATATATATATATATATATATATATATATATATGTAAAAATAATGTTAAAATAATCTTTTCTTCTATATTCTTGTAGAATACCTTAAGGATAAATGAAACTGGCAGCAATCAAATACTCCCTGAATACCTAAGCAGATTGTAAGTATTTGCAAGGTGTTGCATTGCAGTATATCCTAGGAACACAGTAACGTTCTCATGGAATTTTGATGAAGGTTATGCTATTGTTCTTCCAAACTCTTTATGTACCTATCTTGAAGAAATGCTAAGAGACTCAAGCTTAGCATCTTATCATTTCTGCTTTGATTGAAATTTCCTACTGAATTTGATCTTTTGCATTTCTAATAGAATCATGATGGTCATTAATAACTTCACATTTTTTCAAAACTGTCACCACACAGAGAGGTTAATTACCCTTGGTGAAAGTGAAAAGGTATAAAAAGAACAAGGTTGCCAACATGTCTGAATCTAAAAAAAGACTGACAGGACACCTTTGTTAAAACTTCACAACTCCACAATATATGTTCTATAAAATTTTAATGTTAATACATATACTTTAGACAGAGACTTAAATGCAATCCAGTGAAGACTCTTTAGGAAATGCATATCAGATACTTAGCAGAATATCGGAGCCTAAAAATTAATGACACTGACTGGATTGAAAGAGAGGTGAGAAGGACAGGTGAAGGTAAGTTTTATTTTCATCTTGCCTGAGTTTGTCTTTAAACAATATCAGTTGCTTTCTCTTTTTTATTTTTTAAATACTGTTTATTATCCTGTTCTTAATTCTCCATCCACATGTAATTTTTTTTTTCTGCCTTTTTTTCTCTTTTTACAGGATCTCTTAACTTGGTCATCAGAGTTCCTCTATTTTCTGGGTCAGCATCTCCAATAAAAATAACAAACAACTTCATCCCAATTTATGTTTTAAAAAAATCTATTAATCTTGCTAAAGCTATACAATTTTCCTGACATAATAACCATTACCAGGTTCTCCTTACTGGATGTTGTAATTTAGGAGTGGCACCCATTAATTCAGTACTCTCTTCTCCTCACAGGCTCACTCACTACCCTTCCTGCTCTGGTGGGAGATACAAAAGATATTGCACATTGAGATAAAAACAATTTACTGGAAAAAGCTATGAGATAAGTAAAGATGAATAGTAACAGCAACGATATTAATACCCAAAGTGCACAAAAGAGGGTGATTTACATGCTAAATGCTCACTGAGTCAAACCCAAAGCAATGAGACTGCACCCAGCACCACTCCGTTGCTTCCTCCACTGAGTTTTTTCCCATATTGAAAGAATTCCAATTTTCTTGGAAATGCATAGGCCCTTCTTGCTGGCCCCTGGCCATGAGGTGGGATGGTTTTGAATAACCTCTTAGACATGCCCACAGCCATGACCCCTCAGTTACTGCAAAAATTAACTCTGTCCTGGCCAAAACAGGACATGGGACTTGTTACACAACTTGTAAATTTATTTGTTCTTAAATTGCAGCTAACAGAATCATGTACATAATATAAATAAATTTATAAGATCTAGGCAGCCAAAGGCTTTCAGTCAGTCCATTTAATTCTACAAATTTACTAAAATATATGGCACTTAAAAAATATAATTCAATTCTTTTTTTAACATATTTGAGCTTAGATGTAGCTTTCAAACAACACATGACAAATTCCTTAACTCATGTTAGAACTTCAGGGTATATATTGTTTTCAGCCAGAGGAGTTAGAGATTTAGGTTGAAGCTTTGACTTAATAGTAATTAATATCAACATTCCCAGTAATGTCAGTAGGAACAGATTTTTTTACCCTTATTTATTGCAGAAGAAAAATGCATTTTTCTTATTATATTAAGAAGAAAGGACAGTTATTTAAAATACTGTATCCTTGGAAGCTCATGAAGGAGGAATAGGTTAAAGCATACATAACATAAGTGTGGCTCTGCACTTTTTTTTCAATTTTAAGTTTATTGATTTGAAGCACACAAGGCCAGAAGGCATCGTGGTATCAGCTAGTCTGTTGTATTATATATCACAGGCCATTACATTTCAGACAACCTCCATTGAACTTGATAATCTGCATTTGGATATGGATCATTGGCTAATACTTGTCTTCCAAGAAATATAATCTTCACTAAAAGACACCAGAAGACAGAGAATCTATCACTTTGTTGCTTGTTAGCAAGGTTAAGAATGCTATTAAAATATATTGCGCTTTACTTCTAATTTCAATTTTTCTCACTTCAGCATTGATTCTTGTTATACCTTTCTGTTCCAAGCAAAGAAGCCCTATAATAGCTACATTTTTCCCCATAAAAATTGGTAACTCCTTTTCTGTAGACATTCAGTGTCTATATCTGAAGTTGTGATGAATGCATATCTGCCAAAACCAGCCCAAAATACTGTTGTGCAAATCTGCTTTTCCTTGTCCTTTCAGCAGACTACTGGTTCACACTGGATATTTGAAAAGACTGTAACTATTTTTTATGTCTTTTAAGTTGTGTTAGCTTGTAATAGGCCCATGATGAAAAGGACATACTCTAGTCTCTTCCCCTGTTCACCCAAAGTTTGACATATTAATTCCTCATTCTCCAATCCCAGTGTGGTGTTTTGAGCTGTTCTTCCAGAGTCTTATAAATTTCCCTTGCAGAGAGAGCAGAAAAATGATTTCTAGGTAAGAACATAACTTGATTTTGAAACTGAATGTGGTATAATATTAAAGCCTCTTGAGCCAGTAATGTTAGTGCCTTGAAATAACTCATATAAATAATGAATCAAAGAAGGGATGTACAAGCTCTTTCAGCAGGTACTTACACAGGAATAAACTACTGGGGGTTTTTACCTGAAAGTCTGATTATATCGGTTTTAGAGGTGGGGAACTCTGTTCCACAGGAAAACACCTTCAAGACTTAACTGTAGAGGACAGATGCACCAGTCTGAAGCAAAAATGGCATCTGTAGTTATTAACTATTCATGCATATAGCATTTGTCACAATTTTATCAATATGTTCCAATTTATATGGTTTTTCTTTTTTTCATCTCTGCTGATGCCTAGATTTTTAGCTTTTTCACATAGTTGTAGCTCTGCAGATCTTTAATCTACATTTGTATATTTTCTAGTACTTTTCCTGTCCTTTCTCATATTTTAGAATGATAAGCTAACCCTTTCTAACACTTTCTGTTTAGTCTTATTCCCAAGAAGAGAATTTCTAACAAAGACATCTTGTTTTTAGCCAGAATTTGAAAAATATAACAAGATATAGGACAAAGAACCCCTTGGACTAGCTCCAAAAGACTGACCCAAGGGTGTCTTGCTGGGGCAACTGATCTCTCACTGGATGTACCTGCTAGATATACAAATTAATTTACCTTATAAAAACGGTAGAAATCCTGTATCATGTGTGTGCATATCCCTATTTGTTCATCTGAAAGCTTTCATTAAAGAATTGCTTACTATCTTACCACCCAAAATTGTTTGGAAATTTTTGTCTTTTGAATCTAGGCAGCACTGCGAAGATCAGAAGTTGAAGAGTCAAAATAAACAAATAAAACTTGCAAGCAAATGTTAAGAGTTTTCTCACAGGGTGACAATAAAAAAAAAATTCAGGAAAATATTCTATTCATCTGGTATTTTTCTATTCAGCATCCCTATAGCCATTTTAATTTGGGCTGACTTGAGGAGTCATGTGTGTTTTTCTCTACTATGGCTTCTCAGCCATGGCATTCCCTGTGCTTGAGAGAAACAGAGATTTGCCTTGGCAGGGAAATTCATGTTTAGCTGAAGAGCTACAGACACCTTGGCTAAACTAAACTGCCCAGCCTTGACAACTTGAGGTGCAAATCAAGGATCATAAGAGCACTAAAGATGTAACCAAGCAATGAACCAGGAAGCAGGGCAGCAAAATTTTGGGAGTCATAAGTAGTATTGCATTCATTGAAGCTGCCTGTGCCTAGGAGTATGGAAAGCCAGATGTGTTTTACTGTGAAGCTTTCAGAGTTTATCTAAAATAGCAGGCTAATTAATTCTGAACGTTAATTGTTAGTTAAAGCTTTGCAAAACAGAGCCTCATATATTGTGGGTACTCCAAGTTTTAAAAGTCCAGAAACAGTAGCAGAAATATTTATCAGTTATTAATTACTCTTTTATAATTACTTCACTTGAAAATTGAATTTATCTAGTTATTATAAATCAAATCAAAAATGTCTTGGAGGAAGAAAAAAATATAAATACAGAGACAAACTTCCTTTTCAATAGCTGCCGTATAATTATAGTGATTCAAAATAAGTGAAATAGGGTAGACAAAGTTATCAAACATTGTGGAACTGTTTAACAATTACTGTTCTATATAGTCAACCTATAACAGTCAAAATTTGACATTGTGTCACACTTCTGACAAGGTTGTATGCAGTTTTCCTCTATCTGTCAATGTTTTTTCCAGTTAGTTTGCCCACACTCAATTCAAGTACCATTACTTAAATTCCAAGTGCAGTGGAAATAATTTTTAAATTACAGGGTATGAAGACAGAAACTTCTTGCATGTGTTAACTTTCTGAACATGTGTTCTAACATTTTTTCACCCACTGCAGCATAAAACTTGTTTTATCAGGAATTTCCAATATTTTTCAGGTTAAAGCATATGAGATTTTTTTAAAAAAAATTCAATTTATTTTCTCTTCTTGGTTGCATTATGTGAATGTGATAACTGAATCCATTCTCACATTGGAGAAGTCCTGCTGAAAAAAATGTTAACCGTCTTAAATGATAGTACAGCAAACAGGTGGAGAGTCAGCTTCTGGAGACTCATGCACACCTGGAATGACAGTCCAGGTCTGCATGAGCCTTAAACAAACATTCTTTGAATTTAATCAGGAAGAAGGTGGCATAAAGTAATTGGGAATGGATCTAGCCCAGCACCACATTCTTAAGTTTAGAGGTACTGTAGAAGGGTACAGTAAAGGGTCCTCTTTAACATGTAGTCCTGGTGCTACATGTTAAAGGGTAGAAGGGTACTCCTGATATTAGATCTCTTTTCAATTCCACTTGTTCTATTGCCTTCTGTCACTGTCACTGTTCTGTCTGCTGCCCTACTAACTTCACAGCTGGAGCTCTGATTGGAAGGAAGAATTTTTATTTGAATTCTTCACATGAGATCTCCTTTCACATCTGAAGTTTTAACATCTAAAATAAACATCTAAAACAAACATTACAAATCTAAAAATTTTAACATCTAAAACAAACATTACAAATTAATTTGCTGGGGAAATATATCCTGCAGGAGAGACAAACAAAATATTCAGAAATAGTTTTTCTTATTTTGATATAAAGTGACAGAAATGCTTAATCTGCCCATCATGAACACAATATGGCTCATTGACCTCAAAATACTTTACAAAAACAAGAACAATAGTCAGTAGGACACACCATATCTGAAATCTGATGAATGATATGTACTAGCCAGGAAAGTAAACTTAGAATGATTGTGGCAACTGTTTTGAGAGCCAGGGCTAAACGAAGAGGCATTTAAACTTGACTAAATGAATGGAGAATATAGAGATGCAGAAGAACTTTATCATTTCCTTCCACTAATTATTTGTCACTAATGAATATTTTCCAACAAACCTCATTAATCAAAGAGTAGTATCTCACAACAAGAACAATGGTCAGTAAGTTCAAAGCTGCAATACAGCTATATTAGCACATTATAAAACTGCCTATTTCTCTTTTCAGCCAGTATTCAGGCACTGAATGTGCTCAGAAAGAACAACATTTTTCCTTGATATTGGACTTCAGCATGCACACTGCTCTTCTGCAGATCTCTTTATTCAAAAATGTTTGTAGTTCAGAGTTGTTTGCTCTTATAACCTCACCCTTTTAGACCCCTTTACTTTTTTTTTTCAATTTTCATTTTCAGAGAGCTATTTCATCTTTTCTATCACTCCTTTCAGTGGAGTATTCTAGCAATTGAAAGTCACTTAAGTTTAGACCTTAAAAAATAATTGAAAAACTTAGTGAAAAAATTCTGTCTCAGCAATCACTGAGTACAAGATGATAAAACAAATTCTAAAGTACACTAAATGTTATTCCCCAGTATAGAGTACAGAAACCTTATTCCCCAGTATAGAGTAAAGAAACCATAAAAAGTGGTGACACTAAAATGATACTGCTGATGTCACAAGCTGTACCATGTTTTTTTCTATATTAGTTGAAAATGGATCAACCTTATATTCCTAGCAAATATGTTCTAAATCAAAGTATTCTGTTAGGTATTTTCTAAATCAGAAATAAAAAGGTAATTAAAATAGCTATACTATTTTCTCACCATCTGGAATTTTAGAAAATTTATGCTAAACCACTGCAATGAGAGTTTCCTACAGAGATTACAATTCACATCAACGTGCTCACACACACCACCTACACTTCAAAGAATGCTCCAAACACTGAGTTTTGTGACTAGATGCTTGCAAGGAGCTTGCAACTCAGAGCCAGTCAGAGTAGGTTGATTTATTTATCTCTATGTTCACCCTATAATGCTAAATTTACTATCTGTGATGAGTTTCACTTTAAATCACTTCCTTAAAAAGTGTTTTTTTATTTTCTAGATATGCTGCATGATTTATGTCTTCGATTGAAAATCCTTTGTGAATTAGAAGAATGTAAAAACAAGTATGTTTGGTTTTTATTTCTTGTTGCATAATATGACTGTTTTCTGTTCCTGTGGGATTTCTGTAAACATCACAATATCTTATGCAGTGCATGATTCAGTTAAGTAGTGCGGTGTTTAAATTTTGCTTAATTTTCAACTTTCTGATAAGTTGAAAGAGTTTTTTAATTGCATTTTTCTCTTCTAAGATACAGAAATAAAACAATAAAATATGACCTTCCTCTGTGCGGCTATCAGAGAAAAATGGAGCTACAAGGAGGGAACATGTGGCAAAGTTCTTCCCTTAGAATTTTTTTCTCTCATATTTATCTTCTATTAAAGGTTTCTGAAAGGAAGCTCATACCTGAACAGCAAGGATTTTCAATAATCTGTACATCTGTAAAGAAAGATAAGTAGAATTTGTGTGTGCTTTTGCCAAAGCTTTGAACCTTTTATGTTTGAGACCAAATTCTTAACAATGTAGGTTCAGAAAAGCTGTTGTGAACATGACATAATTTCTAATATCCTGCAAAAATATTCTGGACTGGAACAGAAGCTACTTGAAACAGCCATGCCTACAGTCAGTACCTGAAGATGTTTTCTTATTTTCTAGAGCAGAACACCTTTTCGTGCTCTAATGAACCAATCTGACATTCCATGAACAGAATATAACTTAATCGAGAAAAATAGATATTTCAATTATAGTAAGTTTGAAGATGTAGAGGATTACATAAGAGCCAGTAACATTTCAAAGCTATTTATTATACTATTTAGGAGTGGTACTAAATACTGTCTATTATTATTTATAAACACATAAAATATAGAGCTAATAAAATAAATATACTAAGGAATGTAAAAATATGAAAGAAATTACAAAATAAAGTAGAATAAAAAAATAATGTAGAATAAAAAAAATACTTGATTTGAACTTTATGAGAAGTTTAATTTAGAAAATACCCATAACTCAAATTTCATCTAAGACTTCATAATCTCTCATACACTAACATTGTGATTGGAACAACATTTTCCAATGAAAACTATTCTGACAAACAGCTTTAAAATATTTGGAAAAAATTCTGAAATATTCTGAAAAATATTCTGACAAACAGCTCTAAACATGATTTCATCACCACTTTTCTCCTTCAATCTGTTAGGCTCACCTTTGTGATTTGAACAGGATTGTAAGCTTTTCATTGAAGAGACTGTGCCTACTGGTCTTGTGCAAAGCAACCCTGAGTTCCCTCCCGAATTGAGTCCCTGGACAGGCTCTGTCATGCTTATGTTGAACACATTAACTTCGCACATCTCACATAAAATTCATAGCTTTTATAACTGGAATCTGTAAGATTGTGATTGAAATTACCTTGACAAAGGCTGAAATTATAGAACATTACTCACACACTGGGAAAAAAAACCTCACATATTTTTTCCAAGTGCAATGTCTCATTCAGACTGGAATTTTCTTTCTGTCTGAGAATTTGCATGATAAAAGCAAATGATGAATGGACGTGGGACTGAAATGTTTGGGAGAGGAGCTTGTGACAGTTCCTTTGAAGCTTTAAGAGTTTATAATGTAAATAAGTGTTTAGGGGATTATTAACATTCACATATTTTACCCCAAAGGCTTTCTGTAAGGTCAGCTTTTAAGCAATTGAAGTATGCAGAAAGAATTGTAAAATGTATGTGTGAACGTGTTCAAAGACGCTAGAGAGTCTGTGCTGCAGAATGTTTTCATTTGACTTTTAATATGGTATTATATATGCCAAATTAATGTATATAATTAGTCATCATCAGATATATTTAAAACATAGGCCTTGAGAATTTTGGAAGTCAAGGAATGCTAGCATTTTTTTTATATGAAGACATTTTGGTTCCGGAATATCACCAAAAGAATAGACAAGGAAAGCAGTTTCCAAATGAGCTCTGGCAAACAGGGGACTAATTTATTATGACTGCAAAGAAGGTAACTTATTTCTCAGAAGTGTAGCTTCACACAGCTGTTATCTAAAACATCTCTGGAAACCAGTGTGCTTCTTTATATGTCCAAATGCATTTGATATTCTGAAGCACATATTTTAAGTTCGCAAGCTGAGGAAAATGACCAGTGCAACTCTAATTTCCTGCTAAAATACTAACTATTAACTATTATTACTATGATACAAGTTTCACTATGTGAAACCCTTATATCATAGCAATAATAACTCTGAGAGACTTACTGACTTTTTTATTTGTTGAACATACTGTTGAAAAGTTGAAAAAAAGCCTTGTTTTTCTCATTCAAATAAAATAAATCATGTGAAAATCTAAGCATGAAATCAATTGTACTCAACTTTTTTATTTTATACCAAAGTTGACCTGAATTATCACTTTGCAGAAAATCAGTCGATCTATTAAAAATATTTCTGCACATGTACTGAATTCCAGGTCTCTCTGTTACACTGTATCACTGAAATTCCATGAAGGATGAGGTAACGATAGCTTATATAGAATGCTATAATTTCAGCCTGAATTTTGACTGCTTGACAAGCATAAATGTCGACCTTAGTTAATGAATTTGGTAATATAATATCCATTCATATATTGCTGATATACTCATACAGCATGCTGAAGCTACAAAAACTGTCAAAAGCTGCTTGCCATCCCTAATCAACATTTGCTATTTCCCCTAGAAATCTAATTCAATTACAACTGTCAAGAATAAATCAAGAATAACTTCTGCAAGCTGAATATTCCTTTGTTTCACTCACTGTGCCTTGAGGAATTTTTATCTCCCTTTTGTATATATTTCAACAATTTGTTTCATAAGGAAGAATTGACAAAGAGCATATCAGGAAAGGGAAAGAAAAAGTGTTGGATAGCTCTCCTTCTTGAGATAAGTTAGTTGAAAAAGCTGAATTATTCATACACCAATAAAGTCACACCTAGGGAAGTGCAAAGTTGCTTATCACAAGGAGAAAGAAGGAAATAATCCAATCTGTTTACTAACATGTATAATGCAGCCATTCACTTAATTCTGCAAACATTTTCTTATCAAACGGCTTCTTAGAAAATGAGAAATAAATTGCTTGACTGTATTTATACATTGCTTATATAGCAATTTTCCTTTAGTATTTGTCAAATACTCCAAAAAGCCATAAATTCACTCTGTCTGTCTTGGTAATGCAGTGAAACCACAGTACTGCAGTCATATGGTTCCTCAGAGTTTTTAAATAATAAGGTTAGAAATAAAAGTTGGCACTTTTGTTCTAATCTGCTGGATAGTCTCATCCAATTAAAATGCAAACATGGAGATACGAAGAAAATTCTGAATTTGAAATGCCAAAATTATAATAATAAAAAAATCCTATTGACATATAATAAGAAAAGACGGTTTTCATTATCTAAAAAAGTAACCTCTTCAGGAAGCTGAAATTAGAAATTAATCTTGAACTGCTGCTTCAAAGACTCTGCTACATTACTCAAAAACTTTTATTTCAAAATTTAAATATATAAATAACTTTTGTATATATACATATATAGAGACAGCTATTTTGTATATTTCCAAATGAAGACTCCAAAATATGAAGCTAGATTATGAATTAAGACATGTCTATGTTACAAATGGAAGAATACAAATCAGAAGGTAGCAATTTGAAAGCAAATTAGGACTACATAATGAGAAATGTAGCCGATATAAGGCTAAAAAGGAAGAGGTTTTGTGTGTGTCAGAAACAGTTATAAGATTTATTCATCAATAATCGCATTTAGGTTTTCCTATTCTTACGAAAATATCAGATGCTGTATATAGATTACTTGAAAAAAGGTACACTCTTTCTTCCTTGATTATTGGATTGATTCTGCACTGCCTGTGCTCAAATTTAATGGGCTTTAATCAGAGAGTTTACTTAACTTACTGCCAAATATCTGACCAATGAATATTCTGCGCTATTATCATTGATTTTCTGTAAGTTTTGGAGCACTGGGGCAGTTCTCCAGAGACTGAAAGAAAGATGATATTGTGATAACATTCAAGAAAGGTGAGTTGGATGACCTGGGTGATGTTAGGCCTGTCAGTCTGACATTGATCTTAGACAAAAGAATGGAAAGAGGCTGAGAGAGCACTTGATTAATAAATAGATAAAGGAGGTAAATATAATTAATGCCAGTCAAAATGGGTTTATGGAAAATAAATCTCATTAAACTGACTTGATAATTTTTTCAGCACTATGATCTTTGTTAACAATTAAAAATAGGATTGATGGAATACACCCATTGCACCACATGTTTTTCTCTTGATATTATATCTGTCTAATAAAAAAATATTATACACTGTCTAATAAAAAAAATGAGGGCACAAAATCAGTCTCACACACAATAAATAGGTGTAAAACTGTCTAGTTAGAAAGATTCAACCGAGAGTTGAAAAACTTTTAGTAGTTAAGTTTCTAGCAGGACACTATCAGATTTGATTTTTTTTGTGCTTTGCTGATGTTTGTTGCCTATGCTATGTCTGGTAGGGAAGCGTTAATCCTCATTGAGCATGCTGAGGGAAATACAGTTGAAATAGTTGAATGAAATCAGTTTCTGATATTATGAAGCCTGATTTTCAATAATTTTTGGTCTGTCCATTGGAATAAAGTTAACTACATCTAAACATACAGCAAAAATATACAAAAGAAAAATGAGGATTTATTTGCAGCAGTGTGGGCACAATCATGCAAAGCAGAGGTCTGAGAAATACTTTGAGTAATTTGAATAATTGGTTGAGAATACACATTGAATGTTATGCTGTAACTCCTAGGATTAATGTAATCTGTGAATTCATAAATAAAATTACTGTGGTCTAGTGTTTCTGGAAAATCTCTAAATTTTCTTATCTTAGACTGCTGTAACTTTATCTTAGTAACACCTAGTTTTGGAGTTCTCATCAAAGATGTCTTAAATGGAACAGATTAAAAGAGGAACAGCAGAAATAGAGAAAGAAGTGGAGAAATAATTTTGTTAGCAGCTAGGTTTTATAATGAAAGGGGACAGTTGATTGGAAAGAGAAGTTTCTTCTGTCTATCAGAAAAATTATGTAATAATGTCAGATGTAGTTGAAACTAGATACATTCAAATTATAAATAAAATAATTTTAGGAATAGCATGAGACACATTTTAATCAAGTGATAAGCATATGTTATTCTTAAATCCTTAAATGCAGGTTGGTTCCCCCATGCTGATCTAACTCAAGCAGGAATTAATTTGGAGTCTTACGTTACACAAAGAAATATTCTGGATGATTAAATGGACTTTTATGGCTGCAGTCCATGAATCTATAGCAACAGGGAGAGCTGACTTCTTTGCACTACTTGCCAATAAAATGAATTAAGTCTGATCTATATGGAAAATGTTCACTAGCAGAATAATAATTGGATAGTATGTGATTTCTTTGATTAAATAATTACACTGGTAAAATCTCCGGTGTAAATTCACCTATACACAGGATAGCTTAGTCTGTTTTTAAAACCAAATAAACATGCTGATTTACATTGGAATGACTGGACATTCATGAGAGATTTTAAGACCAAAATGAAATGATTTCACAGTTATGCCATGCTTAAAATTTATAACAAATAATGGACTGACTAAATCTTGATGAGACATCTTGACCAAGCTAATCTTTTGAGTAAGAGGAAAAAGTATTTTTTTATCAACTTGATGAGAAAATGTTCTGTGACAGTTTGTTCCTTATACCCAAGCTATTCTGTGTGTCATCTCAGGGAGAATTCTTCAGCAGAATAAAGTGCATTTCTAGCGTATTGTACCTGTGTGTCAATGTTTTTGTAGCAGGCGTGGCTCCAGGGGTGACTTCTTGGGGAGGCTGCCAGAAGCTTCCTCCGTGTCCAACAGAGCCAATGCCAGCTGATTCTGAGACTGACCATGCTGGCCAAGGGTGAGTCATTCAGAGAAGACAGTAGCACCTCTGGGATAACATGTTTAAGAAGAAAAACAAAGTTATTGCCCAGAAGTAATTGCAGACAGAAAAGAGGAGTGAGCATATGTGAGAGGAACAGCTATATCTGCATATGCCAGCTTATGACACCATGATCAGTGAAGGAGGGGCAGGAGGTGCTCCAGGCATGGGAGTGAGATTCCCTGCAGCCTGTGGTGCAGTCCATGGACAGGCAGCTGTGGCCCTGCAGCCCATGGAGGAGCATGGGGATGCAGAGATCCACCAGGAGCCCGTGGGGGAGGCTCCCACTGAGCAGGTTCCTGGCAAGGACCTGTGGACTCGCATTCTACAGCAGGTTTCCTGATGGGATTTGTCACCTTGTAAGGGACCCACACTGAGGGAGGATGTCCTTGAAGGACTGCATCCCATGGAAAGGGACCTACATTGTGACTCTAGGGGGGAGCTATGCTGGAGCAGTTTGATCCTGACCAGCTGCACCCCATGGAAGGGACACAGGCTGGAGTAGTTTGTGCATAAGTGCAGCCTGTGAGAAGGGGAAGTTTGTGGAGGACTGACTTCCATGGGAGGGACCCCACAATGTGGCAGGGAAAGTGTGAAGAGTCCTTCCACTGAAGAGCAAGGACTGGCAGAAAGAACATGTGATAGCAGGGGTCCAGATAGGAGAAAACAAAGCTAGCATGTAATGAGACAGCTTTTGTTTGAATCTTGCTTACAATGGCAAGCTTGAATGTAATCTCTGACTGAGTTTACCATAAACTGTAATTTAAAAATTTCTTATAGGTACCTTAAACTCAAATTCACTTTTCATTGAGGGATTTAACCACACAGGTAAATCAAATATGGGGACAAGAGCTTTTAACTTACTCCTTTTAAATTTAATAAATTACACCTCACAACCACAACAGGGATAGCTGGTTGAGAAAGAGCTTTGACCTTTGCATGTGAAACTAATTATCAAAATGTTTGTCCATGAAACAGATGATGGAATTTGTATGATGAACAAGTAATAAAATCATATGTCTGGTGTACCCCAGAACAGTATCCACATCATGAGATGCAGTCTGAATATGCATGCACACACTTGAACACCTTCATAAACATCCATGGGTATATGAATGGAAAAGATTGGGAAATACTCATTTATATTTGTCCATCCAGAAATGAACATGAAAGAAATAATGATTTAGCTTTGAGATGAGAATGAGCACAAATCTGGAATGCATCCACACTTTGTATCATGCACAAAAATAGACACAGTCCTTTCCTTGAGCTGTCTTGCCAAAGAGCATTAAGAAAGAAGTAGTTTTAGCATAAGCAAAGAAAGGAACTTAAAAAGGGATACACAACTCAAACTGGTGCTTAACAGTGAAAGTTCAATAGACAGAAAATATGTCATATATTCTTCTCTCTTAGACATCCCATATTTATTGAAGACATCTTATTCCACACATACAGGGTATAACAAATGCTATTCTGAGATATTTAACTTTGATCATTTAATAAATACACATTTTAAACATCCACTCTAATATGTTGACTCTCATTTGCAGAATTGATTATAATGCAAATTAACTGCCTGCATTGGTCCAATATTATTTTTTCTTTATTAATGGGCAACATGTTTCTGTTTGGGTTTATTTCTTTATCTGGGTTTTATAATAGTGGACTATTTTGAATGTTTGGGGTGTGGGGGTTGACAGTTTAGGTAAAATATACTATTTTGATTTAAAACTTTTTCTAAAAGTAGAATTAAAAGATATACCAGGAGAATATTTTCTGACTGGAATCCCAAAGCCTAAGAAATACTTTTACATCAATCACTTTAGGAATTAGGTTCAATACTGGTACTACTTGCACAGAAGCTCAATAGACCCACAAAAAATGATAACCTAATTGTCCTGGTTTGGGGCAAATTTGGGAGGAAACTTTCAAAAGGATCTCTCTAGAAAGCAGATTCAAGCAGTCCCTATTCGAACTGGTTCAGGAAAATATTTCCTTGGAGAAAAGTGGAAAAACTCTGTTTATTTTACAAGAAAAGTATTCACAAGCATAAAAATTCAATAATATTAAACAATAAAACCTCTTGCTGCTCTGAAGAGATGACAAATTCAGAAGGTCCTTGTTGTGAGCTGTAGCTCAGCTCATTCAGTCTCTTATCAGGCCCTTCTGCACTGGAAAATGCTGTGGGCCACAGGTGCCAGGAGCCTGTGCTGTCCGGGTTTGCAGTCCAGAGCAGGGCCCACCAATTCCAAGAAAAAGAAAAAAAACACAGTCTGGGGAACTTATCTGCCTTAGCTAGCTAAAAACTAACTAAAAGCAGAGGAGAGCTCTCTCCTGCTGTCCCTGCTGCAGACAACACAGTCTGTGAA
>LTAT01000006.1:36200047-36210153 GCA_003286495.1 Chlorodrepanis virens
AAACTGCTATGTAGGTGCTGGAAATACATGAAAGTATAGTGTCACTGACATGTTCTATGAAAAATCCTTTCCTTAGGATTTTTCCCTCCTGAGAAGCTGAGAGGCCTCAGGAACGAACTGTAAACAATTCTTATCTGCTGCTGTGGAGTGCAACAGGGGGAATCTGTGATTGGTCTCATCTGGTTGTTTCTAATTAATGGCCAATCACAGATCACCTGTCCAGACTGTCTCGGTCAGAGACAAACCTTTGTTATTGATTCCTTTTCTATTCTTAGCTTAGCCTTCTGATGAAATCCTTTCCTCTACTCTTTTAGTATAGTTTTAATATATTATATATCATAAAATAATAAATCAAGCTTTCTGAAACATGGAGTCACCTCTCTGGTCTCTTCCCTCATCCTGGGACCCCTGTGGACAATACCACAAGTATAGGTTGAACACCAGCAGCCCCCTTCACCACAACAGTGTTACCATGGACAAGGAAATTTCTACTTTAACCTGGCAAAAGTCTATATATTCTCTAGGCTTTAAGAGTTTCCATCCTTTATGGGCAAATTTCTCTCCTGATAGTAATAATGAAGACAGCTCTATAAACAGAATATTTGCAGCCATCGATGTTAAACATACTAAAACTAATTTCAGTTAAAAAAGTTAAGATGTAACAGCTGGTCTGATCAGTTCTGGCTCTAAAATGTTGACTTGAAGTGAGATAAAAAACCCAAGGCTTGTGAGGAGCTAGTTGTATTACCACAACCTTAGGGGAGAGAATGGGCAGTCAGGCTTTTTCCAGGTAAACCCAAACTTCTCAGCGTGTAACTCTAGCCTCTTGTTATGATCAATGAAGATTTTTTTTCCTACAGCTGTGCCTGCCTTTCTCCTTCCATGTTATTGATGGGGTACTGATCCCTGTCAGAAAAATGAACATGCAGAGGATCATAAGAAAAAAAAATAATAAACATATAACAATCCCATTGTGACACAGAAATAAAATGATTGAAACTGTTTCAGTTAGACCCCTATATAAGTAATAAAAACCGTAAGCATACAATAAGGACTAAGAAAAATAGATTTTTGGTACTACTTAACCTTTCATCATAGCTTTAAAATCCCTGATAAACAGAAAGGAACTAACAGTATGATGCTTTCTGACAAAGCATCAAAAATGCTTGGAACTCATCCCTCCAGATGGAATGGAGAAGCTATATGTTAGACATAGTTTCTAAATTGTTAAATAGTTTGGAAAATGTAAACATATGATTTCTGTGCACCCTCTAAAGAAAAATATTTGTTTCTTATTGAAAAACATGTGTACATTTTTAGGCAACTTCAGGAAATTTTGAGAAGAAGTAGCTTTTTAATAAATCCACTTCTCACATTAATACTCAGAAGTTAGGAATGCTGCTCCTCCTAAAACATTGAAGGACTCAATAAGAGTGGGATTTGGTAAGAGAGAACCTTAGCATTCTCAGACATAACTTACTAGGTGCAATAAAATTATATTCCTTTATCTTTGAACTGATATCTCTTAAACCTTGAGCAATTTCCTCTCTGTTAAAGCAAAAACCAAATTCAAGTATAATTTTATGCAGTACATGTAAAAAGTTGCACAAAATTGTCAGCTTAGTTGCAGTACTGTTCTCTTATCTGTGGAAAAATTAATGTAAGAGATATTTGGAAAAGGAGGCATCAAAGAGTTTTTGACATTTTAACAATGATAGGAAATACTGTTTTCATGAAGTATATATATTCTGTCCTAACACAAAACAGAAATAGGTGACTGCTCTTGGTGAATTCTGTCATCTCAGCTGAGTTTACTCTTCCATGGACAAGCCATCGATATTTGTGTTATTGTTGTTGTCTTCTTGGTTAATTAGAATCTGTTACATCCTTCCATTTTGTGACTGCAGGTTATTGGAAACAAATATAAGCATCAAAAATCATTCTTACTTTCATCTTTTATTTCCCCAGCCCCCAGATCTTTCCTTTTTAATTTCATCACCCACATTGACAAATATCTACTTTATTCAACAGACTAATTTTGAAGAAAATGGCATTACAATTTAATAGTCAGCTAAATGGATAATGTTAACTTATCTATGTCAAAAAAAGCATTTTAAGAAAGTATATGCATGCTTTATATAAAATCTTAACTGCATTTTTTGTGAACAGTTTACAGGGAAAAAACCCCAGCATTTAATTTGAACTGGTGGCATTGCTCTCCTCCTCTCATGAAAAATTATGTTTACATGTTTTTAGTGCCAGATCAAATCTTGAACTAATTTGTGCTGAATCTATTCATTTGGGCTTATTCTTGTCTAGAGCATGATGCACTTGCTCTTTGAAATTCTTGTTTTCCTAAATATTAAACCTAAGGCATTTATTCACCACTGGCACCTGCAGGGATTTTTATAAAAAATCTCTGCAAAGAATACCTTGTAATTGGTATTTAATTCTTTGGCAATTGTCTCTGGAGGCTACAGATGTGTGACATTTATTGTATATATTGATTTCTTAACTTAGTATGCTTATTAGACAACATCTGTAAGAGACAGCAAAGCCCCTGATGTTTTAATTTAAAACTAAATTATATAAAAAATACAAAACTTTAAAATCAGTGGGCTTCAAAGACTATAAAAGCCCAAAATCTAGTCCCAGAAATTCTCAGGAAAATAATAAATGGCTTTATCCTAACAGTTAAAGATATACTATTTGACATACTTTTATCATAGCATCCAAGTCCTTACGTAAACCTGTAAAATTATCCGCTGCAAATAGCACATAATATTGCAATTAGTATTGTTTGAGCATATTAGTAATTTATTTCTAAAACTGATTAGTTTTGAAATGAGAGTCAAGTTAAAAGTCAAAAAAATTAAAAATCCACATATTTTACCATGAAAGGATGAGAATTCAGGCACTTAAGTGTAAAAACTTGACAGTTTCAGATTAAATAGAGCAAAGCATGTGTGGAAGAAACCTTTCTAATGTGCAGTAATGATAGAGGTTGAAGTCATAAGCAGCCTGATTTGTAAGAAAATGAATGAATTTCAGGTTTTTTTTCTACTAAGTGTTTCAAACCTGATTTCGGTAAATGTGCTTGAGTTTAGGTTTCTGTTCTCAAGCCAAATTTTGTTTCAGTAGGACCCAACCTTCATGTGTCTGCTCCCAGGCACACCCATACCAGCCCTCAGCAGGAAATACCTAGGACTTGCCAAACATGCCCAAATCCTTTGCTGCTCACACCGATTAGTGAGTATGCTTGGCCTTATTTATTAAGGCTACCAGGTAAGCCTACAGCATGATGTCTGTGAGGAGATGGCATTTCTCTCTGAGTATCCACACAGAAATGATGGTGGTTGGGACAGGCAGTGACTAAGAAAGGTGCTTTAGTCTGTTTTCTCTAACTGGAGACACAACTCCCACCATGATACTGGCTCTAATGCCTAACACATGCAGCACTAGGAGCACATACTTCTTTTGATGCAGTCTGACAAATCTTTCTAGGATTAAGAAGGTACCAGGGTGCCAATATGTCTTATATATTGTACCTCACACATTTTCTTCCCTTGCCTCATGCATCCCAATCTGAGCAATGAACCTCAAAAGTTAGTTGTCAGATTATTTCAGGATCATAAGAAGCTCAGATGATTAAATCTCATACACAGTTTTGTACTGGAAATGTTTATTAGAGTATTTTGGTGTGTTTACTGGGACAAGGAAGTTTATATGCTGGTTGTCACAGGAACGTTTCAGCAGCTTGAACTTCAGGTGAATGGGCTGCTTCTAATTCGCAATCACACGTGCCAGCTTGCCAAACTGCATCACAGACCAAATTGCTATACCTAGGGGTCATGGGCAGGAACATGTTCTCTCCAGTAAATCTGTAATTTTCTCTGACATCCTTTATGTGCAGAATGGATCATGTCCCCCTTTTTACTTCTTTCAAGCAGTGGTCTCTCTGACTCCCTTTCATGACCTATTTCACCCAGCTTCAGCCTGTGGGCAAACATCGAGTCGTGTTATCCAATGTAATAAATCCTAGAATCCAGGTTATTATACAGTGGTCTTTGGCTGACTCTCAAAATAATGTTTCACACTTCTAGTAGCCCTCACATGTGCTCTCTCTCTTTCTTGGCACAGAAGATATCCCTTAAATCTTGAAATGCCACAAATATCACCTATAAAATCTGCCTGTTCCAGACTTTACCTCGCAGGAATTTTCAGCAAACTGTCAGACAAGGAAAATGAAAACTCAAATACTTTCAAAAAATTTGAATAATATTAATTCCTCAAAAGGACAAACACGTCTGCTTTTTCATCAGCATTTGCACATATGTCTAACAATAAGAATAAAGGAAAGGTATGCTGACAAGGGCATTCCATGACAGAATGGAACTGAAAAGTCAACAAATATAAAGCAACTTTACTCCTTCAGGAGTTCCTGAAATAGATTTTCTGGGGTCATTTTTATGCAAACATGTGGCCTTCTGTCATCAAACAAATCCATATTTTTTATCTAATTGTAAGGAGTCATTCAGGTTTTGAAAACACTACAGTTAAAAAGGTTTCTACAGTTAAAAAAGGTTTCTTAAAAAAGTCTTTTAAATAGACTATTTAAAATAAAATAAATAAATAAATTCCTTTTTGCTCTGATCAATGCAGTGTTGTGGCCTGATTGTATGCCAAAGTCTAAACAAATTGGGGAAGCAATTTAATCTTTTATGTTAAATTCATTAATAAAAAATATTTATGGGGGAAACAGTGACATCATTCACCCCACTTACACATTGCTCTTCAAACTCTTATCCTCAGCTGATGTTTTCTTTTTGTCTTTTTCAGTGTTTTTGCCAAAAGGTAAGTCAGTAGCAGAAGACCATTTCTAGGTGCTTACCCTACCTTAAGGACTGGTTTTGTCTCCCCTTGCTTCTTTGAAAAAGCAGGAAAGAAATCGAGAGGAAATATGCCTGCCTGAGACATCAGTAACAGGAATGAGTTTGATAAGTTACAGTTGTTGCTTAGCCATTGATTTGGGCCCAGGGCTGAGAATCCCTCTGAAGATCTATATGTCTGGCTTGATGTTCTCCTTCAAATGTGTCAGCAGGAAAAAAAAGTAAAGAAGATATATTAGCCTTTCCAGTAATATGAAGATATAAAATATGATTCACTTTTACCCAGCTACAGTCTGCTGACACCCTAACCCACGGCTGTATTTGTAACTTGGCATCTGTATATTCTGGCAGATTCATCCCTTTGCAGACCTTTTCTCAGGAAGACTGGTGAACAGCTCTGGGAAAAGCAGCAAAGAACTCCAGCAGGTATTAGGAATGTTCTCACATGAAGATAAAGGCATGGAAGATTATAATTTTGGCTCTTCAGAGATGCAGATAATGGGTCATGAGATAGGAAGACAACCCAATGAAACAATCTGTAGTGAAAACACCTTTTTTGATGTGAATAAAAAAATCTTCCCACTTGGTTTTTACACAGAAATAATACTTAAATTTTAAATATATTTTTTTCTAATTAAAGTCACTTTTACATTATGGATTTGCATCCATAAGTGCAGTGACTGCATTTCAAGGCTCTGCTTAGGACCTGGAATCTTTCTGAGCAAAAGCTGTTGGAAGAATTACTGTGTAACACAAGAACATGTTGTAGAACATGAAAGCATTAATTTCAGCAAAATTTTTTAAGAAGGTAGTTAGTTTGCTTTCACAGAGTTTTTTCAGTTTTATAAAGTTTATTTTCTGTAGACTGTCATGAATTTCCTGCACAACAGCTAAATAAGAAAGAATCAGGAGTAGATGAATGGGAAATAAGCACTTGCAAAGTATCTCTGCTATGACTTTAGGAAAAGTCCATTTTGCAATTACACAATGATTAACAATGGTATTTGTATTTTCTTATCTTGGTGTCATAAACATCCGCCTTTTTGAAGCTGGCATTAATATGAGATTTGAAAAAGAATACCAATAGCTCTTTTGAATGTTGAACAATATTTTCTTTGAGGATTATGGAAATTAGTTTTAAAGTCTCATTAAATGATAATTTTTAAACCAACTCTAAAACCAAACTCTAAAAATTCTTAGCTAAAGTTCAGATCAGTGGAGCATGAAGTTGGTAGGTAACACATTGTAAGATACAGTGCTCATACCTCTATATTCTGTAAATATTTTATTTGCATCCAATATTATCAGTGTACTAATTGTCTGATATGTCCTTCAATTATTTTCATAGTATATTTATGAACCAATTTATATGTTATTGATCTTAAATACAATTCTCACATTTTTTAGGCAAATTAGACTATGCATCAAGAGAACATTTAGTCTGATAGCCAGATACTGACAGGAATATAAGTAATTGGTTTTTAAGATAGTGTAATGGTATTTAAAAGATACTTAACTATAAATTGGATTATTTAATCATCATCCAATCATTGCTTACAACCCTAGTACTGTAAGAACACTGTGCTTTTCATACAGACCACATTTCAACTGTTCATAAGCTTCTTTTGTTATCATGTGATATGTTAAACATGTGACAATTGACTGTGTCAAAATGAGTGTCAAATTAGACAGCCACTAAGCAGATCTAATGTAAAGCCATTTAAAATATCTTTTAAAGGAGCCAGGAGGGAACTGTGGAAATATTTGATAAATCTTAGTAATATTAAAGAATGTCAGAAGTAAGCTTGTGGGGATTTGAGTTTGAGTGTCTACTCACTTATTATCAAAACACATGAAATTTCCTGCCACATCTGAGAGGGAGAAAAATTGCACTAGTCAATGCATGTATTAAAGAAAATAAGAGAGCAGCAGCCCCCAAAAGGCAAATAAAACCAAGAGTGAAGTTGGAAGATGAAGATAACACACTATTCCCAGATGAATCTTGCAATATTTGTTTTCCATTCATTTTTATTTATAGACAATTGGGTTCCTTCATAAATATAGAAACAAAATTACACATAAATGAAGAAGAAAAGATAACCTTGGACACTTTGTAGATTGTTTACAACAATCTGTTTCAACTGACTACTAAATCAAAAGCTGCTTTGTTTAATGTCAACAGATTTCAGAACTTGTGCTTCAGTCTAGAATTTATTAACTATGTAAATATTGTTAATTGTAAATACATTATTAAATAGAAACACAAAACAAATCTTTCTATGTTCACATTTCTTTCTTCTTTGAAGAACTCCTTATTGTTTGCCAGGAATTAGTTTTATTCTTTGGAATATTTCAGTGATGAGTGAACCTTTCAAAAAAAGCACCAGTGATTTGATTTATTTTGAAGGCATTCTCATTAAACTGTGTACTGCTATATTGAAATACATGATTACTCTAAAAGTGCTGACACAAATATTTTTTCATATTACTCTTAAAGTTTGTTGATTTTCTGTGAATGTTAAATCAAGGACATGAACATACACTTCATCTGCATAGAGATGAAGATGTTTCATATATTCATTATTTCTTCCTCTGCTGTCATTTTTATGTATACAGATTTTTTAAAATAAATGTACTAAGCAAGTTCTTAATAAAGCTACCAGTTTTATAAATCTAGAGCACTGTAATTTTTTTTTAACTTCAATTAGAGGAATAAACATCTCTATTAGCAATTACTGTACTAATAGACTTCCCAGTAAATATTTCAGCACAATTGAATAAACTAACACTAACATTTATTTTTAACCTTGATGTGTCTAACTTTTAGTTGACAGGTTTTTTTTCTAATTTAGCACCTGCTTAAGGCATTTGTAATTGTCTGTGAAATAGCTGGAGCAAGGTCTTTTAGGCTTGTTCTCAATATAAATGGTTCCTTCTTTTTCTTTTTTTTTTTTTCCCTAGATGGTAATTTTCAATTTACAAAAAGGACTTTCTGTATTTTGAACATTGACTATAAACAAGTTTAGAGTGCATTAGAAGCATGCAGGCTGCTTCAAAATACATTTTAACAGAGGTTTGTTAAGATGTGGGTCAGTTCATGTTTCTAAAGCCAGGTACTGTATGCACTCATGGTTTACAGGACTTATTACACACAGATCTGCTAGCAGTGACTGAAGAACATTTGTTTAACTGGAATACCACATCCTGAGGGTGTGAATGAGGTTGGACTTTAGGATGAATATTCTGGTTATTGTGTCTGATTTTGAACATTCGCATACATGAAATTGTCAGGAAAGTTAGAAAGAAAGTAATTACTATTATCCTAAAGAGTGATATTGTTATTTAAGCTATATTTCTTATATATATATCTTATATTTTAATCTGTAACCAAAAAATTGCATCAGTTAACATATGTGGTGAAAAAATTTAAATGCCAACATAGCAATTACCTTTAGTATTATGATTTCTCCAGTAGCTTTTGATTTCTTCACATGCTGCAGAACCTATAAACAGAGAATTTTTGCAAGTTTATTCTGTTTTTAACTTCTGAGTTCTCCATGCTCTGATAAAGTAATGAGGATTTAGACACTTTTCCAAATTTCCTGAATTTTTTGGATATCCTGCATCAATATCATAAAAGTAATAATCTGGTTGTTTGTTAGATGTTTATTTGGTTGTTTATTTGTTTTTGTTTGGTTTTTTGTGTTTTGTTTTGTAAAGTAAACCAATTTTCTTTTCATTCTTCAGTTATCGCTACTTCTTGAATCTCACCTGACAATTTGGGAGGTAAATTAGCATAGTTCTTTGGGTGTCATCAATGAAGACAGAGTTAGAGAGCACTGAATTTTCTTCTAACTTGTATAGTGCTAGTTACATATGCTCACTAAGCTTTTTATTTTAACTGAAAAGCGATATTGTTTTGCATATCCTCTAAAGATGGTTTAATCCTTTTCCAGCCACAACAATGCAGAAGATTTCAGGGCATCACTGATTTTTTTCCAACACATATCTACAAATAAGACTAATCATTCTTTCAAATTCTTTCTGCAATATGTGACTTGCTCAAATATTTTGATACAAATATTTCAATATTTACTCAAATATTTTGGGAAATGTACAAAAACAACATTACTATCTATCAACATTTTTATATTTTAATTCCTTAACATAATCTCAAGATTTTTTCTTCATTAGTTTCTGTGTGGTAGCACAGGCCTTTACTTCTTGACTAATACAGTTTTGGAGCAAAAAGTAATCTCTCATTAGCAAAAGAGGTCTCAATAATTCTACTACTAGCAGCAATAATTTCTGCACTAACAGCTTGGATACAATTCGTACCTCCAAGCACTCAAATTTTTCTACATTCTAGAGGAAAATACTGAAGATTTAAAAGCAAGTAAAGTGGAGATTTGCAGATTGTCACAAGATAAAGAAAAGGTGTGGACATCTAATTAAAGAGAAAAGGTAAATGAGGAAGGCTATTAGAAATGAAGGGATAGAGAAGCAGGGCCAAAATTAGTGGAGACCCTGAGATATCACTTTGACAAAGATAATTTCAAGAAGAAAGGAAAAGGTAATGGATAGGAAAGAAACAAAGAAGATGAGAGTAGCAGGATTATGCAGTACAAGACTATCTTTCAACACAGTGCAGAACAAAAACATCTGACTTATCAAATGGAATATCTTCTTTCAAACACAGAAGATAGCTGGAAACTCAAGGGCTGCTTATTGGGTTTTGGTTGAATATTACTATACTGGTCCAAATCCCTAAGCCTCCAGTGATGTGGGTTCTGCTTGTGTGAGAGACTCTCATTAGCATAGCACAGCTACAAATTTTGTGTGTGTTCAACAGCTTTCAAGGTAATTAATTTTATCTTGGAATGAAAGCAAAACATTTTGTCATTTTGAGTGAAACAGAGTCAGATAACTTGATTCTCAAGTTTCAAGTTAGTCCTTCTGGTCAGAAGCAAAAAACTCAAAAATCTTGTAACAGAAATCTTCATAGAAATCAATAAATCACTGCAGAACAACTTGAACTTGAAAACTCGTTTTTTTGAGAGATTAGATGTTGTCAAAAGTATTTTGACTATTTAAAATTCAGCTAAACATTTTTTGTGGTGTTGTGAAACTCACTCCTTCCTTTACACTCTTCCTCGGAGACCTCATTTCTGAACACAAATATCTACATTTTTGTTTTCTGTAAGCTTAGGAGGTCTG
>LTAT01000006.1:36220172-36263259 GCA_003286495.1 Chlorodrepanis virens
ATATATAAATATATTTTTACTGATAAGTATCATAAACATCTGGTTAACAAGAAAATCAAACAGTGCTCATATTTATGTTGGTTAGGTATTAGTAATGTTGTAGTTATAGCTATGATGGTCAGAATTTTCTTAAATGAGAGAAGGTGTGTACAGAAAGGTTAGACCAGTTTTTGTTAGACCAGCTGAGAAAGCCTGAAAAAAAAGAAAGAATTGGTGGGCTTTTTTGAAAGATTTTCTTCAGACCCCTAAGCCAAAATCTCTGCTTATTTTCTATTTTGCTGGAGTAGTTATTAGCTATTAATTTGTCTTGCAATCCATACTTCATTCATCTGTTTCTCTATATCTGTGAAAATTGGTAAATCTGATTGAAGTTCATTTATTTGTGCCTGGAAATGTAAATCCAGCTGCATGTTCCATCATCATACAGCAAGGTGTCAACTGGATCCAAGAAGAACTTTGGAATCCTGACAAATCACTTGGCAGTCTTTTAATCAAAAATGTACAGAAAAAAATACCTACTATGATTTAAAAATAAAAGAAAATAAATATTCAGTAAGTTTGGAGTTTATTTCCAAGAAGATGAGGAGAAAAATAAAATATATTCTAATAGAGTATTTTTTTAAAATTATTTTTACTATCCATGAAAAACCATTTGCTGTCAATTAGATTGTTAGTGAAAAGAAAATATGTGCCTCTCAGAAAAGTGTGCGCAGTGATGCAAGTTCCTTTCTACCACTAAAATTAATATCCACCTGAGACCCATCATTCAAAAGTAGAAACCTGCAGAATGTATGCAACTGCAGGTTTATCCCCTCCAATTCATTAAAGTGTCTTCTAGAAGCAGAGAGACCCTGTTTTTATTCAGAATACAAAGAGTATATACAAAGCCCTAAAGAGCAGAGTCAAGAGACTCGTGGCTCGAGGTCCTAAATTCACAAACAGTTTAATCCTTTTTCATAAAGTGAAGCACATTCCTACAGTTTACCTTGTCCTACTCTGTGTTTATCAGAACTGTCTGAAATAGTGATATTGAAGAGGATAAACACCATCATAAAGTCATGTCATAAATCAATCAGAAAAACTGAGAGGACTAAAGCACAAAAAACCATCAAAAGAGTGAAGCTGTTAAGGATGCATTGAGCTGTGGGTGAGGAAACAAACTGAACTCCCAAACACAAGAAACCTGTCTTACCAAGAAGTTTCCAGGTGTACTGCTACAATAAGAGACGCAGCCTAAAGGCACAGGGGCTGCTGGTGATGCCTAATCAAAGAGAGGAGCAGGTGCTGTGCTAGAATCCCCCTCAGGCTCCAGAGAGCAGTGCTAGAAATCTTTGCAGCCCTAGTGTACCACAGGGAGGAATTCATTGCTAACGTGTGTTTTGGGTAAGAAAGTGAGGCTAATTGTATTTGTTATGTCAAGACACGGTGTTGGCAAAATGAAAGCTGTATGAGGATATATTTTAGGATGTGAGTTTATTCATACCTTCATACCTGAATTATCCCTTTTTAATGCAGCTCCAGACTTAGTTCCACATATTCAGTTTTAAATGTTGCTCATCAAGATGTTGTGAAAAGTCAATAGAAGCATATAATAGAATTTCTAACGATGAAGCATAATTTCCTAACATTTTCTATGATGCTTCCACAAGATGAATCGCATACATGTAAATACACATCTGGGGTTCATAAAAGCTTTAGGAATGCATTCCACAAAGTGTTGCTTTCAAAAGTATCGTTATGCTTCCTCTCACTTTAAATTCAAATAATTTCTGATGAAAGGTGTTTGTAATTAACAAAAATGGACTGGGAACTAAATGAAAGTGAACTTTATGGGAGCCAAGGGAGCAGGAGTAGAAGGAAAAAGCTGGCAGCAGTAGCAGATATATATCACAGCACCCACAAAACCTGCTTTAGTTTTCTAAAAACACATAGCAGTGCGCTGATGTTTATAAAATATATTTGAAAGTACAATGCCATCACAGGAATGTGCAAAGATACATGCTGAAAGCTGTGGTTAAGACCATATCAGGGCATACTCAGCTGCAACACCATCAACATTACATTTCAGATCTTGTGCAAATCAGCATGAACATTACACAAATTCATATCAAGGTATGTTCAGAGTAATATCTTGGACTCTTACTGTTGCAGCTGGCCCTTTTCTTGTATGCCTCCTGCCTTTCTTCATAATATTTTGCAATATTATGTGTTAAATTTACAGTTTTCATAAAACAGAAATTGGTCCTCCTAACTTATGTGTAAAGCCAGATTATCCTATGGTGAAATCCAGATCACAACAGATGTTCACATAAGCAAACACAAAATGTGTATGAAATCCATATGAAAAAATTGTATTTACAAACACTAGCTACCTTGAAAATGTGTATATTTAATCTACTTCTTAATAAGAACCGAACAATTTGCTATCAACTTTTTGGTAGTGAGTCTTCAAAATAAATGCTCTTCTTCTTGCTACTTCAGCTTCCTGGAAAAGCATATATGCATGAAAAAATTGATTAAACAGAGATTTCTTTTTTTTTTCAGGGTTTGTGATGTAACACCTTAGTGTACTAGCATTTCTAGTGACCACAAGAGGATTTTCAGTAACTTTATCCATATGGGATTTAAAACTTGAGTTTCTCTATGCTACCAGTCACTTTCAGTTTATGCAGAGCTGTTGACGAAACTGTGGATCTTGCATTGCAAGATTCTTATCTCTAGAAAGGACTAGGTTTGTTGCTACATACAATTTGTCATAGGGATAATACAAACTGCTAGCACATTGTTGTCACTGAAGGAAAACACATGAACCCAAACCCTTTCTTAATATTAGAATTTTTACATTAGAAATTTGGCTAGGAAGAATCCTCATATAAACAGTATCTGACCTAAAAAAATTATCTTCTGCAATTAGGTTGGCTGATGCATAATAAGAGCAGAGTTTAGGAGAAGACTATGTGTCCAATTTTGTGCCTTTATGTCACACACAGTTATGAGTCTTAATAGAGCTGCACCACCTGTATCAAATCTGTTGTTGTATGCAGACCCCAACAATCATCAACCAGGGCAGTCAGGCTGTGGTCTCAGCTCCTGGTAAAGACTTCTTAGAAACACTACAGAAATATGAAATTCATGTGAGGAACTGGGTTAAAGTTCACTTGAGACTACATTGCTTCAAAGAGTATTTTTGGAGACATATATAACTGGATTCTGCAATCCTTGTATTGCTTGCATAGTCCACAGGAAGAAAATTATTTTAGGATACCTGAAGCTTTGGGCTGTATATAGACAAGAAAATTTCCCATTCAGTATTTATTTCACCTGAAGTAAACCAGTCAGTATCATTGCAGAGTCTTACATCAAATATTTCAGGGTGCAGCATTTTTTTTTAAAGATTAAACGTGTTTATTTCATGGTTATGACTGGCTGCTATTGCTGAATTTTAGAGACAATAGTCTTTAGAAGATCACAGCCTCTTCCTGACTTTTCTGAGGACAACTTTAAAAAAAGGCTGGATATGGCACTCGGTGCCATGGTGTAGTTGAGGTGTTAGGGCATGGGTTGGACTCAATGATCTTGACGGTTTCTTCCAGCCTAGTCATTCAGTGAGTTGTGGGAATTCTGTGAACTTCCTGACAGGCTGAATTGCTATCAGAATTAGATAAAAGTTTAGGACCCACACTAAAAGCATGATCCTAAGTCTTATATGTCCTCTCTCAAGCTAAACAAAATGTTTGTCTCTTGATTTATTTCTTTTCTGTCTCTTTCAGGAAATTTGAAAATCAGATGACAGGATAATATTTCTATACCTAAAAGGACTTTAGAAAAATTTGTCTGGGGAAATCCTCATTAAGGTTATGGGCTCTTGTCAGAAAAAGACATTTCGGTATAATTCAATAGCAAAGAACTCTCAGAAAGCCCTCAGCATTTACATAAGCAAAAAAAATGGAGATATGAAGAATATAGAATAGAATAGAATAGAATAGAATAGAATAGAATAGAATAGAATAGAATAGAATAGAATAGAATAGAATAGAATAGGAAAACTGCTGGACTTGTCAAATTCTTGCCTAGTAATCTACAGGTATCAGAGACAGAAGAAAACAAAAAAGAAAAGCAGCATTAAATGGCACAGGAGAGGAAAGTCAAGATATGTTACAGGGTTGAACAGGACCTGCAAATAAAACAAAAGTCTTGTTTCCAACTGTTAGGGCCATACAAATATTTTATTCTGTTCAGAAGAAAACCTGCATTTTTTATTACTTAAATGGGTGATAACTTAACTTGACAGACATATACCAATTTTTTTTTCCAGTGGCAGAAAAGGAAATAGAATTTTAAAAAAATAATCTACCAAGAGGATAATTGATTCCAAAAGAAAAAACCCACCCTGTATTTAGTGATATCTGTTGACTGAAAAATCATAGATCAAAATCCCTCCTATTAAATATTGAAGCAAGCTTTATACTCTTCAAGCATCGATTAGCACTTTCATGATTTCCACATACCAAAGACCATTTGAATCCAAAATAAATTCAAAATGCTGTACTGGTGTCTGATTTTGTTTCAATTTTATAGTCATCTGCTTATGACAACTCCGATCATAATATTTCTGAAAAGAAGATGAACATTCATAAAGAGTGCTTTTAAATATGCAAACCATAGGAATTTTCACTTTAACAGGATGCTTAGCTTTACTCCCTATAGACCTCCAGATATCAGCCAGACATATGGTCAGTAGCTTATATGTCTAACATTTTCAGCATACAAATCACCTTTAATCTTCAATAGAATTTTTTTTCTACTTTGTTTTCTGGAATAACTGGCTATTGTTTTCAGGCAGCAGGATTACCTTTTTATTCTGCAGCTATTCCTTCTGTTAAAAGACTTCTCCTGTCTGTTCACAAATGGCATGCCTTGTTTTTTGCAATGAAATGTGCACACTTATGCAGGTCAAACATATCAAACAGATAATAAATTGCTGTCAGGAATGGCTTGCCAATGATAAGAACTTGAAATAAAATTGTGACAAATTTTCTTGGAGGCCTTAATTTGTACTTTGATAGAAAGCCAAGAACTTTTTTTTGATAGGTGACATCTGCAAAATTCTTAGTTGTCCTCTACTGTTTCATTAAATTCTCTTTGGCCTCAGAAGATACACATACTTTTTAATTCTTTGTTCACTTGATTAAAAGACAGAACCCATCAACACAATTGAACTACAATCAGTCTTCAAACTAAACCATATGTTCATTTTTTCTTCATTACTTTAAAGAAGTTGCAGGCCATTAAGTACCAAACCTTTGCACTTAGACATATTTTTACACTTTTATGAGACCAACTGCTTTTATATATATCTGAAACTGTGTATAAGAATCTTGTGAAAGAAAAAGGCATGTCATACTTGTTCATGCTTAAAAAAAGTTTGACCACCATATTCAAACTGCTTGGAGCAATGGCCCCCAGGGACCAATTTTTCTTTATTTAAATTGATGAATTTATCTCTACATAGGAAGATTTTTCCATAAAAGAAAATCTCTGATTGTATTTAATACAGAATAATGAGGCAATAACATGCTTTAATTTAATTTTGAGTCCCAAAACAAAAAGAAAAAAAAATTAATTCTGCAATGATATATAGGACAAAATTAGCATTTTTCAACTATCACAGTACAATTCTTACACTAGATTTTTCGAGTTGAGTCTTAAATCAAGAAGTCCTGTGGTCACAATATTTGATTTGAGGATAGTGTCTATATATTAATTGTTTATTTATTCTCAGGTAAGGGATGAATAATTTTATCCATAGGATACTCTAAATGAGATTTTTGTCATGGGGTAAATTTTGGGCATGTTCTCTCCTTGCATAAATTGTTCCAGTGCCATCAGAAATTCTGTTCTATAAAGCTATGATAATACCAGAGAGAATACATTTTGTATCTTGGCAGGCAGATTTTCATAAGAATTTTCTAAGAGTGAGCTACACGAAGCAGGACTTGCTAGAAAGAGCCATTGTGAGCTTCCAAGACATTAAAGAATGTGCACTGGCAAAGAGAACAGTGTTATCCTGGAATTATCCATCAAGCACTGGTGCATTCATAGCTTCATCTGAATCTGTGTGGAATTTGCAAGGTAAGTCTGACAATTCAAAGAATTACTGGCTTTCCCATAGGGACATCTCTTCCTCTGAAACACCATTTTCCTCCTGCTGTCCTCTTTGAAGAGCAGTATTCATGACCAGTAGTTGAACTGTGGCCATTCTTAATACAGTCATGTGCCAATTAGTCCATTCTTTTACCACTGTTTTTCTCCTTTTTATGTCAGATAAAAGAAATTCTGTCCTTAAGTCTATGGTAGAGGCTGGTGGATGTTTGCAGCTATTGCTTGCAAGTATCTGTTCCAAAGATGCTGGCTGTTTATTCACTAGTTCTTGTGTTTTGGAATCAGGAATTTCTCTGAGTAAGACAATGTCACAAAAGATTTTCTTCCCTAAAGGTATTTCTGCATAACCAATTTCATTTCCTTGCCTCTTTTCAGGCATTTTTAAAATTTTGTCTACTCACATGTGGTAACTCTCTGCTGTATTCAGCAGGTAAAGATCTCATCATGGTTCCAGAGCTTATGGGTCCCAGGGCTGTACTAATGCTTTCCCCTTATATTGCTGAAAATATTACTTATTGCTAATGCCAACATGAGCACTAAAGCCAGACTTCATATCTTAGATGATATGAAGTTATTCCTCATGCAGAGTCAGATTCCAAACTATTTCTCTTTCCAGAACAATTTGTAGGTGCTAACACACAGACAAATGAGGATGGTCAGACATGAAAGAAATTAATTTAAAGAGTTTTAAATTAATTTAAAGAGTTTTTTACTTTTTTACTGCCCCCACGTCACTCAGTGGTATCTGACCCATCCTAGAACAGCTATGGCAGTATGTGTGAGTGTGCCACTATATCAGCTAAGGTATTTCATGGGGAAGTATTATTATGAATTTGTAGAGCTGTCATGATTTTAATTTCTTAACAATGACACGATTTGGAAGTGCTTCTGATAAGCAAAGTAGGTAAATATATGAAGCCTGAAGAGCCCTAAAGGCACTTAAGACAGTTCCAGGTCCTGGCACTATTCCTTTACCTTAGGCAATTCTTGCTAGGAGGGTAGTAGGATGCTTTACAGTCTTTAGCTCCACAATACATTTTTCTGATGCCAGACAACTGTGGCACAATTAGACTTTTAGGATTGAAGACATCAAGTACAAAGTTTTTTGTACTTGGGGGCCAACTAAACTGATGGACTAAGATACCTCATATAATATTGGAATGCAATAATGCAAAAAACCTCAAAGCTCATTCAGCTGCCATCCCACTGTAAGGATTTAATGTCCAAAGACCTTTGGGTGTTTTATATCCTACAGTTCTATTTTAGGAGAAGCCTTGAAAAGCTTGAAGCTTCACCTAATTGAACAGTTGAATATTGAGCATGTCCAAACCTCGCTAGCATTCACAATTTGGATGTCTCTGTACAGGAGAAAGAGCCTGTTCCACCTAGTATCTTCAGAGCATGTCTGCTCCAAAAGAACTGTCAGATAAACAGATCTATTCTTCTTTTTTAAACATAACTGCTGCAGGAAAGTACAGTGGAGGTTGTGATGTCCCACTCTTTCTATTAAGGCATGAGTAAAACAACCTGACAGGATACGAAGAGTAAGGATCAGCTCTCCTCATCTCCTGCCCTCCCCACTTGAAAGAAATGAGATCCATACCATCCACCTTACAAATGAAGGCTATTCTAAGGCATGTGAGGCAGGGAACATCTCAAAATCTTCATACTGAAGTGTTTCTGCTTTACATGAAATATTTGAAAACTTCTGTGGAATTAGAAGTTGTCATAAGAATCAGATTCTTATCACCCAGGAAGAGTATCTTTGTTCCAGTTCCAGCTCCAACGATTGTGTATTTCAGTTGCAGGGGATATATGAGACTCTTAAAGGACAAAATGGAACTCTACTTTCACATCACTGTCTTTTTTGCTAAATAACATTAAAGAAGTGTACTGAACCCTGGTTCCCTTATCTTATAGTACAATCAAATAGGTGGAGACAAGAGAGACAGCTCTGTCAGCTTTCCTGGCAAAACCACCTCTGTTTTAAAGAAACAAAAGAGACACTGGAGAGAGGTTTTAATATTCTCATACCAGCTTTTAGTGCTTAAGCACAGTGCTGTTGCTGCTGTGGTTCCTGTCTAAGACCCCTGAGTCCCTCCATCTCAGAGGGAGTTTCATTATCCACAGTAGCAACCAAAGCTGCAGGAAGAAAACATTCAACAGAGAGCAAGTTCACTATGAATACCTTTTAAAAAATCCTTTATACCAGTACTATTGCTAAATATGTTAACATGCTTTCATTACAATAATTTAGCAGAGGTTTCCACCCAGTTTTCATGTGTTTTGCATGAAAGTAGTCTGATGAGACAGATCTGAAAGTTATGAACTTCTAGTGTCCATGTAATATTCACAGTTTTTATCATCCTATATATGGTCTTGTTGCATGCTATTCTGTCATATATATTACAAGAACTGAAAAGCAGACTTGTTTTTCTAGCATTTTAAATTACATTTTCCATGATATTAAACTTTGTGTTATATCACAGAAAAAATGTTTTTACAAAGCAATCTATCATCAATTTTTTATTTGGGCTAAATAGCATTAGTTCACAAAAAAAGGCACCAGAGCAAGAGAAACTCTAAAGCTCTTTATTGTGTTTGTTTTTTTTTTAAAGCAGTTTAAAACATAGCAAAAATAATAAAGGAAAAAAAAGAAAAAAGAAAAAAGAAAAAAGAAAAAGAAAAAAGAAAAAAGAGAAAAAAAAAGGAAAAATAAAGAAGAAAGTAAACTATATAACATAATTATTTAAGAAAATGTTAAGGGATTAACATTGCACCCAAAACATTTCAAAACCTAGAATCCAAGATTTTTGAATTATTGCTGGAAAATAAATCAGCGATAAATTAAAGTCACTGTAATAACCCAGTGCTATGGAAAACTTTTTTCAAAAAAAAATTAGATGCTTGGGCTCATTCAGTGTCCGGAAGATGTATTAGTAAACAACTATATGACAAAAAATTACTACCTTCCTGTCCTAAAACTTGATGAGCAGACATGAAACCAAGGTCTAACAGCAGCTCACCTTGGCAGAGAAATTTGCTCAGTGTTCCTTAGAGATGTTTTTATAGTGCAGTGGGAAAGCAGCTGTACAGAATACAGTAATTTTTGCTCAATTCTTAAGTGAACATGAACTCCAACACTGCTTAAAGACTACCAACACTAAAATGGCTGAATGAAAAATGTTATTGAATGTCTCTGATCTCTAAACTTTGACCTTACAGTAATTATATTTTCCTTTTCTAAGACATAAACATCTCTGTTATATGTCTTTTTATTTGATCCCCATACCAATGCTTTCATATCTGACTATTCAGCATTGTATTTGTACTTTTACCTGCTGATAACACAGTAGCTGCTGGATTGCAATGAAACTGCAAGATGCTCCAGTTCAGAGCCTTGCTAATGCTGTCAATTGATTTAGCATTGTAAGCTACCTCAACAGCGCTGGGCTGCTTTTTGTTCAGAGATTTCAGTAGGGAGTTATTTTAAGGGATATATTTCCTTTGTTGGGGCAAAAAAGCACAGTTTGTCTTAATTATCCCTGACGTTTCAAACCTCATACCAGGCACTTCCTCCAGGGACAGAAACAAACCAGTCTCCTCCAGAAACCAAGTGTGAAATGAATAAATAGGGCTCTGGTTTCTTAATGGCATAGTGCGGTTACTATTTTTACTGTGGGGGAAGAGGCTGTCTAGATTGTTTCTTTTTATCTCTGAGGAAATTCAGGGCATTGATAGGTGAAATATTGTGGACAATTAAGAAAGGAAAAAAGCTGGTTTAAAAAAGCAATATTTGGTAGGTACTTGGCTGGTATATTCAATCTGAGAGCTAAGTTTTTCTCAAAGGAAAGAGCAGGAGCAGAGCAGCTATGTATCACACACAGAGGCTGCTGTGTTCATCTGCAGTCTGCTGAAGATGATAGTAATTAGAAGCTTTTCTGCATCATTTTTTTACTTTTTTGGTGTAGATTTTAATGCAAGTTTTGTTTATATTTCATTTATATTGTTAATGAAATATCTGGTTGGGGACCTACTATTGTTACATCTATCTGCAAATTCACAAAACCTGGCTAAGAATCTTGATGAGGCTAAGCAAAATGATTCCAGTGAAGGAGATGATTATGGAAAAATATTTCTTTCTTTGTTTAATGCTAGTAGATCAACAGATAAATTGAAGAGCTCCTTTTCTGAGCTGAAGGTAACTATTAGGTCTTGATTAGAAAGGTCTTAGGGTTCTTTCATCTGGTTAGGAATTCCTGTGTTTCATGATGAGTACTAACTTCATTGAAAAACAATGATCTAGGGGGAAAGAAAAAAAGAAAAAAGGTGCTTCTGTATTTTTATGGTTTTTCATATGTTTTTGAAGGTGATGCTCTGTCAGAAGGAAGTCTGTATTGCTGTTGCTCGCTGTGATGATTTAAATGAAAGCAGCTCTAAATTGAAACCCCAGTGCCAGGGCATTTGTAACTAGATTCTCAAGGCTATTCCTAACCAGATTCAAGGGCATTTCTCAAGGGCATTTCTAGTCAGATTCCGGGGAGGACTAGTTCCAGGTCATAGAGGACAGTCTAGTGTCTTTATTTTACTTTGAGTACCATACTCATGCTTGCAGCGTCCATATGAATGCAATGCTTGCTTGTGAATAATCAGAGAAGTTCTGTGTTTTAATTATTCATTAAATCTATTTTATAGCACTTCATCACCCCAAAACAAACTTCAGACAGTGGTCCGCTGAAGATCCAAGATTTTCGGCTTTCACAAAATTGTTGGGGGCAAACTCAGAAAATGTGGACTGGATGAGTGAACAGTGAGAGGAGTTGAATCCCAGAGGGTCTTAATCACTGGCACAGGTTCTGGTTGAAGGCCTGTTACTGATGATGATGTCCTCCAAGGTTCAATGCTGGGTCCAGTATTTAGCTTATCCTTCAACTTAGATGAAGAGGCAGATGCCTCCTCAGCAAGTTGACTGATGACACAAAGCTGGGAGGAGTGGCCAATACCTCAGAGGGCTGTGCAGCCCTTCAGAGGGACCTTGCCAGGTTGGAGAGATGGGCAGGGAGGAACCAGCTTAAGTTCAATGAGGACAAATGCAGAGTCCTTCACCTGGGGAAGAATAACCCCAGGCACCAGCACAGGCTGGTGGAAAGCAGCTCTGCAGAGTAGTGGGGGGTCCTGATTGACACCAAGCCGTCCATGAGCCAGCAGAGTGTCCCTGGGGCCAAGAGGACAATGGCACCCTTGGGGGGCATCAGGAGGAGCATTCCAGCAGGGTAACACAGGTGATCCTGCCCCTCTACTCTGCTCTAGTGAGCCTACATCTGGAGTGCTGAGTCCAGGTCTGGGCTGCTCAGTACAAGAAAGACATGAAGAACCTGGAGAGGGTCCAGCAGAGAGCAATGAAGGTGATTGGGGGACTGGAGTATCTCTCTTACTAAGAAAGGCTGAGTTGAGGCTTTTCAGCCTTGAGAAGACACAACTGCTAGAGGACCTATCAATGTCTGTCAGTATCTGAAGGGAGGGTGCCAAGAGGATGGAACCAGGCTCTGCTTGGTGGTGCTGGACAATAGGACAAGAGGCAGTGGGCAGAAAATGATGCACAGGAAGTTCCACCTGAACATGAGGAAGAACTACTCTGTTGTATAAGTGACCAAGCACTGGAACAGATTGTCTAGAGAGGTTTTGGAGTCTCCCTGTCTGGATATATTCCAGAACCATCTGGTCACAGCCCTATGCAATGTGGGCTAGGGTGGCCCTGCTTGAGCAGGGAGGTTGGACCCGATGACTCCCTGTGGTCTCTTCCAACCTTACTCTGTCTGTGACTCTCTGCCTCTGAGTCTGTTTGTGGATTGCTTTTATAAAAAGACAGTCTTTGAGTACAGAGAGCTGAAATAGGCAGCTCTGCCAAGACTTAATTCCATTTTATGACAAAGCATGTGGAACAATCTGCTAAATGATATTGGTGAGGGCATAGTGCTGCTGTCTTTGTGGATCTGTACTTGTTGAAGAACCTGGACCATTCTCTATTGAGACAAAACCTTAAGTGAATGCTGAAAAGGGAAAAAAACCAACTATGGAAGAGAGAGGTTTCAAGGATTTCAATGTATTCACTACCATGCTAATTAAATTCAGTTAGTTCCTTCTATATCCACAGTTTGCTACTGTTAGTGCTTAATGAGGGTATAAAATTTGCTAGTAAAGGTTTGCAGAGAAAGTAGGGAAGCATAATGCAGAAAATCTATACCTGGCTCTGAGCATTTCTAACGCACTGAAATTTATACACACATCCTGAGAGGATTGTATGCAAACTTTGTGCCCAAACTCACGCGTGCATGTCTGAATTCTAGTTACAGCAGTATTCAAGCACTCCTAACCCCATATAATAGAAAAGAATACCAGATGCATTTGGTGTGAAATGAATAAAATGCAAAACAGCTTTGAAAGGTCCTTGCCTGAAGACAGAAATCTAAGAATGAGTATTTGTTTGCTAAGGGGATACATGTGAGCTGAAGTTCTCTAAATACCAGATATTTTCAAGGTCATTAAAAACAATGTTATCTTTTTTTGGTTAATATTACCAGTAATATAAGACTGGTATAAAAACACAGATGAGGTTTTAAGGACTGTAGCACCACTTTATTTAGTGTTTAATATGCATTATTTCATAAGCCTTAATCTATAAATATATAGTTGGATATAGTTCTATCATTATGTCTTGCCACCATGATTATCTTTTCTGTCCTGTTGGTATAGAAATTTTGTGCTTTTAATTTTTTTCCATAATTATTGAAAATTTGCCTTCAATAAGAGGCAGTTGATTGTACCAATTTTCATTTTGTTAATTTAATAATGTTTTTTATTCCCATATGTTGGTAGGCATACAGTAGAAGTTACGATTAATTAAGGAGCGATGAAGTAAAATTTAGTCCAATAATCAATATTATAAAAATATGACCATGAGCTCTGTGAAAATGCTGTTGACTAAAGTTAGACAATATGCTTTAAAGATAGGGTGTGTGTGCTCAATTGCACAAAAGTTGCATTACTCATCAGCCTACATTATTATCATAGTCTGTAAAAATACTACCAAATTATAATGTTGTTATGTGCCAAGAGGTTATTAAAGAATATTAAAAAATTCTATAAAATATAAAAAATAGTGATTATCTGCTCAATGGCTAAAATAGTGAGACAATTACCCTGCTTCCATTCATAGCAAGGTCAATAAAAATTTTTCTTTGTTATTTTGACCTTACCCATTACAGAAAATGGAGTTGATTAAATGGAAATAGTAACTGAATTTCAAAAGACAAAATAACACTGTGGTGAATTCTGGGATTTTAAGTGCTACAGAACAGAAAGTAAATATTATCTTTAAGCTATATTAGCTAAAATTATTTTAGATAAAAAATATATTCAGATGTTTATTTAATAGTGAGGCCTAAGACACAAAGAGAAAATCATTGGTAAGTTTTTTTCTTTCATCTCCTTTTTTTGTAAATGAGCTCTGGTGCCAAAAAAAAAAGAATACAGCTCTATTTCTTTCTCATACATTATGACATCTTAATTTATATATATATATTTTAAATTTTTTTTTAATATACATGTAAATATAAAATATTGATAGAATTAAAAATCTTTCACAATCAGAGCTCTTCAAATGGTTTTAAGGACATGGTTTAATTTTTTTTTTCAAAACCACTGAATCATAGAATAAGCTGAATTGGAAGGGACACACAAGGGTCCTGGCCCTACATGAGATCATCCCCAAGAATCACACCGTGTGCCTGAATGCATTGTCCAAAAACGCACTGAACTGTCAGGCTGGTGCTGTGACCACTTCCCTGGAGAGCCTGTTCCAGTGTCCAACCACCCTCTGGGTGAAGAACCTTTTCCTATATGCAACCTAAACCTCCCCTGACACAGCTTCAGGCCATTCCCTTGGGTCCTGTCCCTGGCCACCACTGAGAAGGGATCAGTGCCTGCCCTTCCTCTGTCCCCTGCGAGGAAGTTGTAACTGCAACGAGATCTCCCCTCAGTCTCCTCCTCGTGCTGAACAGATCAATAAAACACTACCTAAGAATTGCACTATACACTGCTTGAATTATTCTGAATCTTCTAGATATGTTAGAGGTTTTCAGACTAAATTTTTTCCAGCAAAATACTTTGCTCATAAGAGGCAGCAAATACATATATTCACAGTGGCCACTAAGCCTGCACCCTGTCTAGGGCTATCTCTGTTAACTCTGTTCTTGTACCTGTTTGATTTTAGGAAACACACAACAGTGTTCTTGTTGATTTCTTGCTTATCATTATTTACTAAGCTACAATACACAAAAAGTTACAACTGAAAGGCAGATTAATAATTCATACCTCTATTATAAAAATCTGTAAATTGTATTCCAAGCAATGAGCTGCATCTGTTACCTAAAAATAAGAAGACAGGCACAGCATGGTAACAATTTAGAATATAGAGCATTGCACGGCAGGAAAGTTCCCATTGAGATGACTTTGGCTTAGATGAAAGTCCTAGCTGTCTACCTTCTTTGATTGAACAGTCTCATTTTTTAAAGTAAACACTACTGTATATTCTGTGAATATTGCCTGTCTCAAAGAATGTCAATAATTCTTTCTGACAAAGCCAAACCGAAGAGGTTAGGTTGAGGGTACAGCACATATTGTATTACAAAAATTAAGGGAAATTTCTTCAGGAAGCTGTCTGTTTCTGATATATAAGAAATATTTGTCTTGAGTTATTTGTAATGTATTCTGTGTTGGAAAAAGTAATAATTTGTATCAACTTCAGTTACGAAAATGTATTAGCTGACTATAACATTCGAGCTTCTGAATCTATTGCAAAACAATCTTAATTCTGTCTGTAGTGTGGAAGGACAGTATATCACATTAAAAACTGATGAAATATAAAGGAATTTTTCCAAATTTCTTTTAGATCTTTGCCACAGGAAAACAGTGGCAATCTCACAGCCAGTTTAGCCTGTTTCCATGCCTGCTGTCATGACATTTTGTACACAGACCTATAGATGTCATCCTGGGAAAAAATCAATGACGTTTTGTCTGTGTTGACATTGAGGTGAAGGTTCTCAATAATTTTACTGGGAAGCAAGATGAAACATGCTTTGATTTTTTCCTCAAACTGGATTTTCAGAAACTAAATTTAAACTTTAACTGAGTGCATTTTACTTCTTATGTGAATACAATGACTAGATAATATCATTATTCTCAGAATTTCTGTTCTCCATTACAAAATTGCCAAACAAAACACTTAGATACAGGAGTTCTTAATCATCCTGAGGAATCTGGCTGCTTAAATCATAAACCATGTACCCAAAATAGTGAACAGGCATTTTAGCTGTTTGGAATGTGGGGTTTTTTGGTTTTGTTGCGTCTTTTGTTTGTTCGATGTTTTTTTGTTTTTGTTTCTTTTGGTTCTTTGTTTGTTTGTTTGTTTTAAAATTAGCATAACTCAATGGCAATTTTTGCTGAAGTTTTTTAAGAAATAAAACAATTCATACTACTGTGATGATGTAACATAACATAGTATTTGATGACTTTTTAAAATAATGGCAGAAATTTCCCGAAACGCAGGTATCAGGAAACAAATAATTCAGTTATAAGTTGTAGTCCTTGTACATGCTGCTCGTAGCCCAAAAGGTCTCTTCTGCACAGTGGAATTATGTTCACAAGAAACACTGAGAAAATAAGGTTCCAGTTTTTCATTTTCCTTCTACCCTGAGCTGCAGAGAGGCAAGTATTTTGGGGAAATCTCAGATGCAGAAGATTTATTTTGATCTCTGCCTGGCTAAAGACAGAGAAATTGGAAACTCTGTGTTCTTCTGCTCAGGCATCTTATTTATTAAATAGGCAGAAATATATAATAGAAAGCTGCTTCTCCTTTCTTTCTGGTATTAAATAAATAAATAAATAAATAAACCTGGTGTGAGGCTCTGGCCTGAATTCCTAAAACTGCTAGTTTTAATGCAAATTTCATCTGCAAAATTTTCCTTCAAGCACTGGGAAAAAAAAATCCTGACTCTGCTAAAGCAAGCTGTAAGATCTACTTTCTGGAGAAAAAATTATGCTGCTTAGAAGCTTTTACTGAAGCAAAAATATTAAATGCAAATCAGGTTTATAAACTGTACTGATCAGTCATTGACAGATCTAATAAACAGGTATCAATTTCAATAGTACAATTCTTTTGTGGTAGATTGTTCCTAGTCTTCTTGAAGTCTTCCTTGCAATGCCATTTGCTCCTGATCTTCTGTCCAGTAATCTAAGACAGTCCAAGTGGCCAAGAGGGATAATGGCCATGTACTTTTTGTCAGTCTCAGTCACAAGAAAGAGCGCGCCTTAGAGCTGAAATACTTCTCAGGTTATTTGTTCAGTAAGGCAAGCTGGCCAAGCCAATTCTATTGATAAGCTAAAAGTGATAATGGGAGGTCAAGTAGCTCTTTCTGCTTTGGTTACAATGAACACATTGTATAACTCTGCGAGCTTCTTTAAAACACATTTTTCATACATGTGACATTTAGATCATGGAGATATAGCATTGTGCTAATTTAGAGTAATTTTTGGTGGGTTTTATGAAAATGCATGAAATTTTACTGCTCAGAGCTTTGCTGAAGGCTAAACACTAATTAAAAAAATAGGTGTGCTGAAATCTTTCCCTTTTCTGGGAATGAAATTGGTTGTGGAGTTACAGCACACACTTTTAGACTGCAAGATAAGGAGAAAGGGCAAAGTTTGCTTTGTTTGCAGAGTGCAAGTCCTGCCCATCTTTCACCTGAGATATGTTGAAAACTGTCAATGGTGAGGTGATGGGAAGGCTATCCCTACAGGTTATCCTCTTTCAGTGGATTTCCCTGCCTCCGCAGTCTGGAGATGCAGATGGGGAAGGAAAAAATGATCAAGGCTAAGATGCCCTCAGCTTCATTTTTCACATTCCCTTGTAGAGTAGGATGCACAGAACAATAACAGCACCATTAGCAGACAAAACACAAATAGTCCCTCTGGAACCCTTAGAATGGTCTCTCCTACAACTCCTAACTCATATAGCCAGTTCTGGATGGCTTCAGCCAACTTCTTTTCTAAAAATGTTCTCTTCAAAAGAGATTAAGCAATTACTCCTTGATGTGTGTTAATCACGTGGGATAAAATTAAGTTAAAAATTAAGCTTGACGGAAAATAATAGCAGAAGGTTTCGAACGTAGATAGAGAAATCACCATTTGTTGTGTTTCACCATAAAAACCCTCAGACTTTCAAAGCCATGATGTGTCCTAAA
Organism: Chlorodrepanis virens; assembly: GCA_003286495.1. Lineage (NCBI taxonomy): Eukaryota > Metazoa > Chordata > Aves > Passeriformes > Fringillidae > Chlorodrepanis > Chlorodrepanis virens. Next base: position 36,237,635 of record LTAT01000006.1, read on the forward strand.
AAGACATAAAGCTTTTGTTCTGTATTTCAGCTTAAAAAAAAATTTAAAGTGGGTTTCAGTGTTCAGAAAACCTGAGGGTTTTTTCCTATGTTTTTTAAAATCTATGTTTCTGTAAAAGACACAAAAGTTCTGTCCTTATCACTTATATGAGCACTACATGTTTAAATAAACATTTGAGCTACCCAGTTTACTTGCCTAAGAATATGCCACATATGTCCACTTCAGGGCTGTCACTAGGTAAAAATAGATAATATTGTTTGTTCCCACAATGAATTTTTCTGCTTTATAGCTTACTAAATTTTCCGGCGTTTAAAAAATAAAAAGACCCACCAAACCCACGAATTATAACTTCATTACCTTTAGCTCTTTCTGTGCGTTATTTATGGTAACACTAAAAGATGGCTTTCTTGACTTCCTAATATATCCTGATGTTTTTGTTGAAAACAAATGTTATTAATCACCATTCCAAAGAAGATTTATCCTTAAAGTGGTAAGTTTGAATAAAAAATTTTTTTGAATTAGGGACAACAACAGTAGAGTTTTCACTATGAAAAACCTCAGTTCTTTCAAAATTTTATCCTCTGCACATGGAAAACAGCAAGCAAAGTATCTTTTTAGTCATAAGTACTTTATTCAGCATGTTGCCTTCAGGTCATCTATACAGAAGGTTGTTTCATACATTTGTCTTTCAACAGACATCTGTGCTTTATTCAAATTCTTTCTAACCAGATTCGCAGTCTCTGCTCACAAAATCATCTAATTCCAACTGTAAATGAACAGACTGAGAAGAATTCTGTAACCTTGTGTGTAGGATCAGTTTCTCTGCAGCCATCTTATGTCCTTGGATGAGAGAGGCTGCAAAAAAGAATGTAGAGAATTTCCAGTAAATTCTGCAGCACAGAAGAGACAAAGCCAGACTATATTCAATTCTGACACATTCACAGAATTCACTGTGTGGGTAAAGAGGAAGCATTTTTTTTTGAAAATGTGATATATGTGATTTTCCAATATTTTGGAAAAATGTTATAAATTCGCTCATAGAATGCATGAATTAGGCACAGCTTTCCCTTGCTAGTATCTTTAGTTTCTTTCCCTGTTTTCTGTATTAGGAGGTATGTAGATTTGGCAGAATGTAAGAGTCTCCTAATTCTCCATGATTTTTAAATTGAGGAATGCAAAAAAAAAAAAAAAGAGTTCTGTTAGCTTATCTGTTCAGCTATAATCTTGAATAAATTGCAAAATTGCTCTACAGGTGGTGGGCTATGACCAATATTTAGATTGTACTGGAATGTAAAACTACTTTTACTATATCTTCTTTTTTTTTCTTCAGCCTTCCCCCTTCCCTCCTTCCTATTCCTTCCCCTACTTTTCCTTCTCTTCTTATTCCAGAATTCCAGAAACTGCTTAAAAAAAAAAAAAAAGGTTTAAATTGCTTACCCCCTCCTTAAAATCAGCATTAGCTAAAGAAAATTGTTTATGTAGATCCAGCAAAACTTAGCACCTCCAGAGAGAGCACAAAGACATTGTCACAAACAAGGAGGCAGGTGGGGATGTTTAAAAAGAAGCTGAGGTTCTTAATGTCTGGAAATTAGATTTTTTTTCCCTTATATATTTTCCAGCACCTTGCTTTTGGCATCATTCAGGTACCTGTAGATTAATACAGTGCCATTCAGTATTGTGTTTTAACAATTTCTTTAAATATTAAAACTGTTTACTGCAATTGGACTGAATATTGCTTTTCATTTGCCTTGAAACATATTTGTTTTTAAAGGTATCCAACAAACTAAGCCAGACTTTTCTGCATAAGTAATAAAAATTTGTATGCAAGCCAGTTTTTAATTAAAATAAACCAATATTTCAATAGCTATCACTGTAAAAGGACATGAAAATAAAAAAAAATTGGACCTATTGCTTCATTGAAATTACTGGAAAATTATTAGAATTTTATAGTACAGAAGGAAACAACAATGAATTATTCGCAGCAAACAATTTGTTTGTGGAATCCAGGGCAATTCTATTTTATTGTACACAAACTGAACATAATCTTCATTCATTTGTCCATTTAAAAAAAATGACATGATGATATTTCAACATACAGATTATTTGTTAAAAGTCCAACTGTCTGTGTTTCCATGGAAATTTTTATGCAGCTTATCACAGGGCATTCTCAAAATCTGAGCTGGGTTATTTGTCATTTTCTTATATATGACTTATAGCTCACATTATGTTGGTTTCAGCTTTAATTTCAACATTGTTTTGCTGAGCCCACTATACCAACAATGAGTATTGGACATTAAACATTAAAAATTTTAACCGCTTTTGCAAACAGGAATTAAAATGGTAAACCCAGGGGGATAAACTATTTCTGCTACTGTTTTCCGCTGTTTTACATTTTTCCTTGTGTTCTACACCCTAACAGAAAACTAACCTATACATTCTTATTATCCTGTTCCTCTGCCCACTATGTACACTTCAGTAGGAGGTGCAGGTATCCAGTGACACTGAAAATAAGGCAATTAGTGTCTCTGTTTTGGTACTGAGGCGTGATTAGCCTCTGCCTTGTGAATAACCCCTTTGACTTGAGAGAATTATTTTCATGCAGTTTATTGCTGTAGTTAAATTCCTAGTTTCAGCTGGGGAACAGTTTGAAGCTGCTGTTTTCTTTTTCCAGTAGATGAGTTGATATTTTAAATAAGCCCTCCATGTATTATTAATAGTAGATCATATTATAAAAGGAACACAGACCCTGAGAGGTGCATAGGGCTTTTCCCTGCTCTCTTATAGTAAAAAAGGCAACTCCTCAAGTCAAGTGAGAAAGGAGCAGTAGCTGTGAACAGAAGGTGGGTTTGACTCAGGAAGAAGGAAAAGGAAAGGAAGGAGGGGACGAAGGAGAAGGAGCAGCACTAATTTCTTTAGGAAAAGGGACAAGAAGTGCAACTGACCACAGACTTCTCCAATAGCTCCTTGTCCAGGCAGTTCTTACACATGCGCACGGGGATTTTTGTGTTTAGTCCTGCCTGAGTGGGTCCACAGATTTTTAGAAGAGCCAGATAAAAGGATAAGAGCTCTCTGTGTAGGCTTACTAAATTATTTTCTGTTTTTCATAGGATACAGAACAACAAATAGACATATTATGCTAAAGCCATGCATCTCTTGTAAGCCTCTATTTCTACACAACCATTTCTCCAGGTTTAATATGGAATGCTGGTACAGATTTTGATGCCTACATGCAATTTTACTTGCTTTCCTCTTTTCTGACAAGACTTACAACCACACTGGCAGCAGTAATCGCACTTGTTTTTGCTGGTATTCTAATTTTTACTTACAGCTACAAGAGAAAAAAATGACATCACTGTTCTACGACATGGAACAACTGTCAGGTGAATAAAAACTTGGACTGTGTTCTTGGCTTTCATGCAGAAAGGATTCAGCCCTGCTTATATCCCCACTTTGACTTCACCTGCTAAATCACCTGCTGAGAGCATTATTTTTATAAGCACAAGCCTAATTTGTACAGTAATTCTGCAGAATGGATTTTCTTTGTCATATCGCTGTGTCTCATCTGCTAAGTAGGATAGCGCCTTAGTTACTGCTGTAGTCCTCTTCTTTGTCTTAGTGTGCTTCTGCTGAAGTCTGCAGAAACACTCCTATTTCCTTTAGTGGGAGGAGAGTTTTGTCAGCACTTTGAGAAAACCATATGTTGAGTGCACAAATAGCCATTAGCTTTAATCTGAAAGTATAAATTATGTTTTAAAAAAAAATTTCTAACACTGTAGCAACATCCATTAAAATACTGCATTCAGTGCACACAGTCTTCATAAGTAGCATATAACATTTTTTTTTTTTCTGGAACTACAATAAAATGAACAATGGGTGATACTCCAGGAAGCAATCTGAACCTTAATTTTAAAATAGATATGACTTATTGCAATTCACATGCAGTTTCTGAATGCAAGTAAGAAAACTAAAATTCCAGAGATACAACATTTGACAGAAATCAAGTAAGCTCATGTTATCATGGCCTGAAACACCAAAGACCAAAGCTCTTGTCTTTGGATCACAACATCTCAGATAGCAAAGGTCTGTTTTCTTGACATTTCTGATGCTTTTAGCAATAAAAAAGGAATCACTCTTAAATTTTGAATTATTTTTTCTGTTAGTGTTCACTGTCACAATCTAATACCAGTCTTTACAGCAACTATACCTCAACTCAAATTAGAGTGTTAGAGGAGATTATATGTTTTTGTAGCATATTTTTTTTCTCTTAAATTCAAGACTACAGGGACCTTACTGCTATGGTGCACAGAAACCTACATGGAAAATCATCTAATTAACTGCAATCTATAATTCCCCAGTTCCACAATTGTTAAACCCATCAGCAGAAAAAAAAATCTTACTGAGGATCCCCAAATGCCTTGAAAAGCTGGAGGATAAAAATCCATGATCCTATATATACACATTCCAAAATACAATCTATCATATCCATTTAATTAAAAACTTTTCTAGAAATTAAATGGACAAACTCTACCAAACACAATGGACCAAAATAAAAACACATAATTAAATAACAATGGAGACACTCAGTCACAGCTGGAAAAATACCTTTCACAAGAAATACTTTATACTCGATCTCTCAATCTAGGATATCTAAAGGAATATCTATATAATAAATTCAAAAGACAAGCCTGGGAACTAAACTTCATCACTCACTGGACATTAAAAACTGTAGACTTCCATGGAAATACATGTTATAAGTTTTTCCCTGAGGAATGGAAATCTCTTCAGATTGCACAAGACCTAAACATTTTATTGCTTATTCCGTCTAGTCTACTAGTGCTTTTGTTTATTTTCACATTGGTTCTGATTAGCAAGTTCACATTCAATTCAGATCTTTTGTTCTCGAAGTCTGTTTATAAGATTTTTTTCCACATAGAAGTTTGATATTTCTATTCCAAATGTGAACCACTAACATGCACAGAATGTTCCAGTTTTTCATCCAGTGTATCGGTCTTGCAGTAAAATATATTTTCTCTTTCTACAAGTTTTGCTAAGAAGTTCATCAGACTCACCAATTTCGAACTCAAGTTGAGCAACAATAATCACTGATCATATATTTGGCTGAACCCCAATTTGGATAATAAGAGGCCATATTGCCTCTTTTAGGACTTCTAGAAGCATACAGCAAGTACCTGATTCCTCTTGACAGGCCTAAGTAGTGTTCTGTTCAAAAAGGTTGGTTGCTTTTTTTTTTTTAACTAAAAATCTTTCTGTTGTTGTTTTTGTCTTTCTCCTTTATGGGGTGGAGAAGACATAAAAGACACCCCTCAAAATACTTGACTAAATTTTGAGAGCTGGTGTCTCCAGAAAAATCAAATTATAGTGTTACTCAACAGAAAGGACACAAGAGAGGGATTTTTCCCTGTTCACTTTTGCACAAAGTTCTCCCTCCTGTTTCTGTGGGTTTGACACAAAGACCAGTCAGTTGACTTCATCTGATTCACAAGGATAGTCCACGGCTTAGAGCCGTGCTTGCAATAGTGTGCTGAGCAGATTTTGGAAGTCATTCTTTGCTATCTTCTCCAGCACGTTTCCTAGGCTTGGGCACTCTGTTATTCCTTCACTGGATATGTAACCCTAGCAGCCAGAATTATTGATGCATACTAACTGATATTGGGACACATTTTGACAGATTTCCAGACTCGCGTCTAAAACTAGGTTTCAAAGGATATTTGGAAGGAACAGTGTATAATACAAGCAGGAACAAAACCAGTAAAATTTAAATCTTCATTTATTACTTTCTATTATAAGAAATTTTGTAACTGCAACACTGTCTTGTTTCACCTTTCTCTTAATTCTTGATCCAGGGACAGGTTTTCATTTATTTTCATTTATGCAAGAATCTCTTCCTGCATTTTCTATTGTACATACTCCAAATAACTGTTGATTTCCTTTTTTTGGTCTTAGTGCTCATCTCCATCACTATGAAAGCCTTTATGTATTTTTCTTGTTTTCTTCCCAAACCACTCTCCATGTCTTTTCATCCCTTCCCTAATGTCTTTTTCCTAATAACTACTTAAGTAATTTTACATTATTCCTACCTCTTTTACATCAGGCATAGAGAAAAACTCAGCCTTCTCTTATTGTGTTCTCCTATTATATTCTCTCAACCACAGAAAAAGAGATTTTTGTGTCAGTCTATTACATATAATAATTTTTTATTAGGTGGACATTAACACAAAGAAAAAGTGTTTCATAAAAGTAACTCTATAACATGAAACTGAAATCTCTGAGCATCCAACAACACATTCCACAAACATTGTTAGCATCTTGAAACACAGACAAGACAAGAATTCAGTAGGGCAAAATAGGAAAAGGAGGGCAAAACCACCAGCTGTAATTATGTCCCCTTAACCTTCTTTTCTTTGCAGCTCCTTGAGTACATTAATATCAAAAGTGGTTTTGTAATATAATGCACAGGCTCAGTACTCATCAAACAAGGGAAAAGCCACCCCTTCATATGACTTTATCATCTTTAAGCAAATAATAAGCAGATCTTATGATTTTCTTGTGGTTATAACAATGGGTTCTGGTAATAAATAAACATGTCCCACAGATCAATGTCGCTGAGGTCCAATTTTATACTTCAACACTTGTGATTGCTAGCGCTCTTGGCAATTGCAGTCCGGGTATTTACCTTCTGAAACAGGCGTGGGAGTAATAATTCAATCAAATACCAACTATCCTTTCCTCTACTCTTCTAAAAAGTCCCAAATATCCCAACCATCATATTGTGCCTGGTTTCCCCACATGTGCTTGAGTAAGGAGAAGACATGAAAATTTATGATTTGCATTTTTTACAGATTACATCTCATCTCTGCTACTTTCAAGATCTAGAAATAGATACCCTGCTTTATGTAGCGCCATTCCAAACTTAACCGGAGAATTAGGTGTGGTAATATGACAGATGTACGCATAAAAGATGCTCAACAGACAATTGCTCTTTGCAATATTTTACCCCTTTTTTTGATAATGAAAATAATTGAGTCAGCTAAAACAAACTACACACCTTTCTCCAAGGCAGATAACGTTGAGATATCTGAGTCCACTTTACATGGTGGGCACTTTGTGGCATTTTGCATGTATGATTTAAGAAACAAACATGTTTTTTCTGAAGAAAAATCAAGATTTCAAGCGCCAATTTTTCAAATGTAGAGGTCTAACTACGGAAAGAATTTCATCCTGTGCGTTCAAGAGAGATTTTGATTAGGAGGGTAAGGCGAACCTGCAAAAATTCAGATGATTTATTATAATTTCCCTGAAAGATGGAAACAAATGGAATATGTGGAATGTTATCTTTATCTCATGCACTAAGGAGCAGGCCCATACAATGATACACAGAAGCTTTATTAAAAATTCATTAGACTGTAAAGTCTCTCATTTTGTAATCAGAATTGAGTAGTTTTCCAATGTCATTAGCTGGAAGTCAATTTAAACCACTATCAGCAGTTGCAACACACTCCAAAATGCTAAATTGAATACAACAAATGTTTTCCACTTATTTTTTTTTAGAAATATTAGAATTTCATATTATGACTCAAACCCAGGTGGCAGTGACATCTCTAAGAAATAAATTTCCCCTGAATTTATTTACTAGTCGCATTAACGTTGGTCAAAGAACGGGAAGGAGTTTCAGAAACAGAAATCCAGTGTCATGTTTAATTTCTGAGCCAGTAGAATATTGATGCATGGAAAAGCTCAAAAGGTGCACTGTTTTCTCCTATAGGACAGCCAGGTCCCTTGACAGTAACAGCCAAGCGCAGTAAGGTACAGCAAAGAGATACGAGAATAAAGAAACAGTAACTTTCAAAAAAAAAACCAACAGAAAAACTTTTCAATATGAGAGTATTGTATTAGTTAGGAAGATAGTTGATACTCGTAGAAGCCACAGCTTCTCATGTAAGTAGTTGTCTTTGATATGCTTCTGTACTAAGGCAGTAGCTGTGATCTTAAAAAGAGTTTTTATGTAGGCAAATATAGCTTTTATTTTTTCTAAAAATATGCTTATACCTAAGTATTACTAAATTTACAAAGCACATAAGGAAAAAATAGATTTGTAATATAATTATTTTAGTTTGAGAAAAACTGTGTTTTCTAAATTAGTTTTTTTGAAAATGATCTAATTTTCTGGGAAGAAGAAAATGGATGCTTCGCTTTAATGAAATTAGTCTTTCTTAGGGATCTCATACAAGTTATCAAACAAATCACTAGCAATTTTTAAAAGTCCTTTAGCTGATTGTGCATGCATCTCAGTGGCATTAAACAAGCTCATATATTGGTATGAGGTCAGGTATAACCTCCTGCCTTCTCATATAGCATATGCAGTTATTCTTTTCAAAAGAAATATCCCTCTCTATATTTTAAAATATTCAAAATATATAAGAGAATATATGTTTTAGAGCCATGAATTCAGTATTAAAAATGGCTCAAACATTGAGTTCTTGGCTGGCAAATTATATTAAAAAAATTTATGTAGATTCTCTTCTAAAATGTATATTGATTAATTTCATACTTTGGCTTTGACAGTTACTCTAAAATAGCTTCCTGCAGCCTAAATCTCCACTCTGTATTGTTGACTGGTCCTTACAAAGTGATGAATTATTCAATTTAAAAAGTATTCAGTCTTTTGTACCTGAAAGGCAGAAAGCTGCTGATAGATTTTGCATACTGCATTTCCTTGCATTTCAGAGACAAAAAAAAAAAATCTGAAAACATCCTGCTTAAGCTGGGTATGGATCAGTCTGTTTTGGAGAAAAATATTGGTTTTTTAGTATTTTAACAGATATTACGTATGCTTTCATTTGATTTCAACTAAAGCAGTATTTCTCTTGAATGCTAGCAATGAAATGTGACAGAGAACCTGGCATCAGATGTAATATTTGGTAATATTTTATAACAGATATTTAAGATGTGTGTAATCAAGGAGACCTCTGCATGAAAGGACTCATATCTAACCTAGTTATCTGCTGTAATAGATTTGCAAAGCATTTATCAGACAAACTGAATTTGGGGGATCACTAAACAAGCTCTGCTGGCATGTGCAATAAAATGTTTGGGAACAGTGTGTATGAGGAAGAGGAAGGGGCCGACAAACAGAAGCAGATTTACTGCTGCAGAACCCTGTGATGCCACCAGCCTGTTTTCTGTTGCACCCAGGACATGGGCAAATCCTCAGGTGATCCCTACTTGTCCTGGATCAGCACGGATATTCACTGCTGGTTCTTCAACAGCTGGCAGAGTTGCTGAAGTTGTGGTTGGCGCCCATGTGAGTAATTAACATGTGGGCTATGGCCTTGCTGAGGAAGCAATACCTTTTCCCTCTCCCTAGATAAATTTATCTACCTAGATAGATAAAAAGCAATACTTTTTCCCTGTCCCTACATAAGGCCCGAATTTGGGAGACTTTGAACTTTAATGCCAAATCTTTTGCCGTATTCCCACATGATTCTTTACACCCACATACACTACTAGGACTTTAAGCCAGCTACGGAGTTTAAAAATGGTTACGAAAAATAACTCATTTTAGTCTTGAATCAAAAGGCACATTGGACAGATCATCTTGAAGAATTTCATCCCATCTGTAACTCAGATTTAGCCTGGTGTGGTGACAAATTTCAGAAAGGAGCTAAGTGGGGCTAGTCAATACCTCTTCAAGAAAGTTTCACTCCCATGTGTCTTTTCTGTTTATGTAAAAATCTTGTTTCTACCCTCTGTCACTGCCATTTGACTTTTTAAATTTCTTTCTCTATTTTTTCAAATTGAAAAATACCGGATAAGATGCACTTCTGACCTCAGACTTCACTGATGGCAATATATCAAACACTCATTTCACAGATGGGATCTAGAGTGGTAATCAATATGAAGAGGTACAATTGTTCTAAAGTTGCTAGAGTATAATGCTAACTTTACCTAAACATCTGAAAGATTGCAATTCTGGGATGCTTCACCAGGAGACAAAAAACAGTCTTAGTGATAGATAATATACTGTTTTAGAAAATCTCTTCAGTATAGTTATATGGCCCTAAACACTGCACCTGTGCTTTGATTTAAATAATAGGGCAAATTTAAATAATTTTAACCTATTTGCACTGTTACATTACTTTTTTTATGGGATTATCTTTGCTACTTCTAATTTTATGGTTAGAGCATTAATATGATTCAATGAAACTAACAGGTACAAATTTCTCTTTGCCTTTAAATTGTATTCCTATACAGTCCTTTGAGTAAAAGGCTGTAAATTTACTGAGGAAAAAAAAAAAAGTAAGTTTTTGGTCTTTATAAGTCTTATTTCAAGTAACTAAATCATGACAATATAAATACTTTTTAATATGACTGATGTGGTTTGATGTCTATTGTAAGACAGATGCATCTCAAAGCCTATTAAAGAAGAGAACGGCCTATTCTTGTTCCCTCTTGATGGGATTATCCAGCCATAGAAGATGAATTTCTGTGGTTTAACATTTCGTTTCACTGATTATTACCAGCACAGTGAAGTGGCAAATACAAATGCTAATTTCAACATACTTTCAAAGCAAATCTTTAAAGTTTGATAGGCTCCCATGGTATTTTAAATTAAAATGCAAGGTACTGTAAAATCCATTTTGTTTACAAACAAAAAATGGCAATACAAATGCAAAGATACTGAAATGTAAAGCTTATCAGACAACACTAAGAATAAAAACTGATGGAAAGAGAGTTAATACAGAGATAACACCAACCAAAGCAGCCATAGGGAAGTGTGAAAAGAATATGGGAATCAAAAATCTCACTAGTGTTGTGGGAAAAAAAAACATCTTTTGCAACAAGCAGCAATAATCATGTTCACTTTATAAGGCTATATTTTAAGATAGAATATACCAGAATATTAGCAATTAGGATTTTTTGTTTTCCATTTTTAGGTGCTAACTTCTTTCGTCACTGTATGTTAAATGCTTCTTCAGATTAGAATTTAATCTAGAGATATTTTTCTTTTTCTGAGAGTTAGAATAAGATCATATATTTGTAGAAAAAATTACAAATCTGGAAAGTTCTAAAAAACCTGCTACCTCTATTAATTGAGGTTTTGAGCTTCTTTTTATTTATATATAATTTTCTGCTTTTCCAGTCAGTTTTGTTTTCTCCTTTGCCATTTCTTTATCATAGGTTTTGCATGTATTTGTATGAAAGAAAATATTTTTATACACCCATATATATATAACTTCATACCATATGTACAATTTACAAAGCTATTAAAAAATTCATCCTCAGCTCATTTTAGTTGAATGTATTATTTATTCAGGGAAATTTACTTTGAATTCTGGGAAATGCAGATGTTGAAAATATAGAGATCAGGAAACTTTTGATTTCTCCCCAGTATAAAAAAAATTTTCGAAAGGATGAGTGTTCAGTTTCTGTAAAATGTAGTCTTTTGCCATTTTGGCAGATATGATGATCAACAAGACCAGAGATTGCAAACCACTGTTTTCCAACACCTTGTGGAAAGTTTTCTTTCCTCCTGCAAATTTTGCTGTAGACCTGAACATAAAAACATGTGGGAAAATGGACAATACTGAAGAGGTATCCTTTGAGAAATGCCAACCATCTTTTGCTCGCTTTCACTTTTGTCAAGGTATTTTTCTACGTCTGTTTCTGGACAGCTGCCTAACTCAGGTTAAAGATTTTTTTGTTGTTTTTTGCTTTTGTCTTTTTTTGAAGTATATACTTATGGGTCAAAGCAAAGGTTTCCTTTACAGGGAAACATTTTAGTACCACTGAACACATGAAAAATATGATTTTCACAGGAAATCTTCCATCTCATTTTTCCCCCCCATACATCTCATGTCTGCTTTTCCTTACACAATTCTATTAATGTGCCAGGTAACCTCAGCTGCCAGTGAAGTAAGCAGTGTATGAAGAAAGGGTTGGGGAAAAAGGGACTGTAAAGGTACCTTTTGCAGCACTGTGATGCTGGCAGTGTCTGTGCTGCATTGGGATCTGCCTGCCCTACCCATTGCTTAGAGAAGAGAAGCTATCATCCAGGAATCAGAGGCACAAAACAGTATCCGTGAGAGTGAAGGGGTTACACATTCTCTATTCCAGAGGAATAGCCAGCAAAGCTCAGAGGATTTCCAGCTGTGGCCTGTCTAGAATAACAGAGAGTTAGAGCTTAACAAAGCTCATTTGATTTTGCTCATTGATTTTCATGTGTATTTTAGCATAAAAAGTTCACAAACTCTAGCGTTTACAAATTGTGAAAATGAAAAGGTGGTGAATGCAGTGACATTGTTCTTAAATCTGAATGAATTCTTACCAGTTTTTCCTTGGCAGGGCACAAACGTGTGAACAGCAGCCTCTGCACTACTTAAGTGACATTTAGTTTTAGCCCTCAGTGAATTTTACTAATACAGAAACCTAAGGTCAGTCATTCCATTTTCCCTGGGAAGCAGCAAAGTTGACTTAAGAAGCTTTTTCTCCCCTTGCCAATGATTTCCACCCCCTGTGACTTCCCATCAGCAGCACTGACAGCACTACAGAAATGAAGGAGGAGCTTTAAATAATATGATTTTGCTGTGCAGTTCTTAAGGGAGAAGGAGTGCTAGGATTCAGAGGCCACTTATGTCAGCCTTGCTGCCAGGGGAAATAATATGGAGCAATAGTCCTGTGCTTATGGTGTGTGAAAAGTAAATCTCAACACCTGCTAAGATTTTGAAAGAAGCTTTGGAAATGCAGAACAAATCATATATCTCCTTTAGATTTGGCCTTTCAGTCACGTGGAAGATGCTCAGTCCTAAGTGCAACAGGCAGTTCAAGTGGAAAAATAAACCCCATAGGTAGATAACTTCAAGAGTTTGAAGGATTACAGTTTGAATTATTAATTTAAGAAAAATTGACATACTGTGAACATAGTGGACTAAGAGATCTTTAACACTCCAATCATTAAAGTTGCTGCAGTGGTATGGTACACTGGAGCAGATAGACAGACAGAATCAGCCAAGTCTCATTATAAATCAGCCTTTCAATCAGACACAGTCAACATTAGCAGAAGCAGGCATTCTTTATATACTGAATAAACTTACTGTTTTTAAATTCCAGTGGCATAAATCTGGCAGTTGTCATTAGGTATAAAATGAAAGCAAAAATTATTTAAGTGCCTTTGAAAAGTACAAGATTTTTCTTCTCTCTCTGTATGTATGTTCTGTGACATGAGCCTCACCTTATTCCCTTCAACCTTGTCAATTTTCATCACTGTTAAATCTCAGCAGAAACTATGGGTATAACCAAACAAAAAAAAAAAAAATCTTCAGTTGAGAAAAAAACCTGCTTTTTCCAGGAGGTCATTGATTTTAAAGAGTTTGTAAACATTTAAAAATAAATTATGTAATATCCTTCCTGAATAACACTTCAATATAGTGCTACAAATGAATGTGGAGTTCCAGAAGCACTCGCATTAATGCAAAATGAGTTCATCATAATTACCATTATTACCATAAATACCAAAGGAATTAATAATGATTAGGGTGATATTTTAAAGCATTCTTAATTATCATGTGCATTGTTTGTAAAATTCCAGGGTGATGATAATTACTGTAAAGCTTCTCTTTGGGCAAGGTTCTCTTCCCAATGGAAATATAGCCCAAAGCTAAATGCTTCTGAAGTCCCTCTGAAATCCTCAAAATTGGAGTTAGAATGCTTTGCACATACGTTAGCTTGGAGATTGCTTTCCCTATGCTGTAAATTTCAACAGGAGGCTTGGTGTAAATAAGAAACCCCAAGAAATAAGGATTCAAGACAAACTTCATTTTTTCCTGAATCTCTGGATGGTAACTAGCATAGTTCCTCTGTGCATGTTGTTGCTAGATTTGTGATTGGTGAAAAAAAGCTCAAGGAGGCCTTAGTGAATTCTATGTAATTCTATGTTTACTTGTTCAGTAATTGGAAAAAAACCCTCTAACTATATAGCAGAGAACCCTTTCAGTTGAAAACCCATTGGAATTTTTAATTTTTCATAAGAATAAGATGTATAATACTATCATGCTTAACCTTCTTCAGGGGAACATTTTGAAAGGCATAAAAAAATTCAAATTATGGCTCTTCAGTAAGTTAATGCTGGCACTATGGGCTGCCTTTTGACTGCTTGTTGCCTTACACACCATGTTGCCTTTGATTTTACACATGCATTGCTTGGGAAAGATAAGGCAAAAGTGGCTTATAGACTTTACACCTGATTTTTTTACTCCTACAGTGATTCAGGCATACCAGGTGACAAAATCACAGACATGGAAGAAAAAGTGTTATAAGCATGATTTACATCAAGATAAACCTACTTCTTTGGACAGTCCAAATCTTTCCATTCTTAGAACAGGCAGGGTGCAGAGAAACAGCCTAGAAAAAGAAGCCAGTTGTGAAATTTTATTCTGAGTTTCAGTAGATTTTCACTTCTTTTCCTCACCCATCTTATTTCCAGTGCATAAAATGAGGCAGCCAGTGCGGATCCCACTTCTCATCCTGTCATGGTTCTATTCTCATGTCCTTAATGAGCTGACACTGCTTAAACTAATCAAACAAACAAAAGAAAAAGCCAATAAGTCATCAGGTCCCAGTACATTGGTTCCCCACTTGAATAAATGATGCTGCCATTGGACCTCAAAGGCTGGCATAAGGGAATGGAAGGGAATGCGGGACTGGGGAGAAGTAGGAACTAAGAGCTCACTAGATTCCCTCTAAAAATTTTCTCAGGATATAAAAAAATCACAAACAAAGCAAAAGTTATCAAAATTATAGAAATTATCAGTTCATTCCTATGGAAAAATCAGACTCTTAAAATGGCACTTTATTTATATAACAGTCATTTTAGAAGGTTTAAAAGCTTCAACTCTCAGTTAAGTAGTTGCTTTTTTGTCCTTTAACTTCCACTTTTACATTTTATCTCTGGTGAGAAAACCCATATTTGAAAACCCTAGGCTTAAAATTTCCAAAGCGTTTAAATAATAAATGTTTAAGTCATTGCTGAAAACAAAATTTGCCTTCTAACCTACATGGTTTTAGAAATTCTGTGTGCTAGATGGTGTGCTAACATTTAACTTGGAGATGAAATTTACTTAGTACAAAGTTCATGCGTAAGTGTTATAAGCTTTAGAGGTAGTTGATAATTTTGTGTGAAAATCAATTTCTGGTAGGAAATATCTTCTTTTTTATTTCTTTTTCCTTCAAAAAGAAGTGTTTTTCATGGTGGAAAGACTGAAAATTATGGGTCCCTGGTTGCTCACCTAGAAGACTGCTATCAGTTTCAATTTTTGCATGAATGGTGCAAGTTCCTGGATCATTTGCTGCTTTCAGCGGGGACAGGCAGACTGAGCATCCGTGGCTCTCTGGCAGTGAGGCTAAAAGGATGAAAGACTCCTATCAACTTTTCTTAGTGAAAAAGCAAACCTCACAAGAATCTTCAATCTGTTACTCAAAACAATGAAAAATTCTTTTTCTTTTTTGCTGGAATATTTAATTTTCCTGGAGAATCTATCATGTTTTTGAAACTTTTGTCTTCTTTTGACTGAATATACTTAAACATAGGACTCAGGCCTTTTAGCTGCTGGTGATATGCACCTGAGGGCAAATACACAGGCACGGTACACTTCCAACATGCTGTGGTGACAGGCTTGGTGCTACTCTTGCTGGGCATCATCACAATTAGCACAGATGGGGAATAGGATTTTACTGACAATTATAGCTGAGAATGGACCTTCCTCACTTTTCCCAAAGTTAGAGCTTCTTCTGTCCAAAGGGAAGGGTATTCCTGTAAATCTAAAGCAGCTTTCCTTACAGTGCTTGAGGCCCTGAGCTATGACAGCACAATTCAGTGTGTGGTGGTTTGTTTTAAGCGTGTATTTCTTAAATGTGAACATGAGTTCCCTAAGTCCAGGGCTGTTGGGAGGCAATAGTGAAATAGGGATCCTTTCCACATTGTGATCTATTGCTGTTATTTGAAATCTTTCAACTTGTTTGGCTTTATTGAGCATCTCCCAGAAAGGGGAAAGGGGGCCATAGGTGAGGAAAGTACATTAGTGGCTGAATGACATTTGAACTCCTTGGTAGAGCAGTAATAAAACCGAGAAGTTTGGAAGACAGACAAACTATTAGAAAAGTACCAGTCATGGATGTTTAAAAATTCTTTCAGAAAAAGTAAGGGGAAGGTGTGTAAAGATCTCCATAGTACTCTGATTGATGCAAGGTAAATTCGTGGCACATTGAGAGTTCACCTATGATTGTATTTTGGCAACTGCCATTAAATTAATACTCCTTGATAAGTCATACAAAATTAGGTAAATTGCAAAAAGCTGCTGTTTCTCCAGCTGACATAAATATAGTATTAATTAAATCTATTAAGAACACTGAAATTAGATTTCATTAACTAATATCCCCTATTAGGATAATTATGACTAATTGTAGTTATTAGACTAATGGTTTTAATCCTCAAGCACAATGTGTTACAGAAGGTAAAGAGGCCTAAGATAAATTGAAAATCAAAAGTATGATTAAACTCTTTCTTAATATTTTACACAGCTACCATCCGATAACGGTAACTATGACAGAAACAGTTTCATTTCTTGCAAGTCACCTCATGCTGGGAAATAAGATAATTTTTTATGTTTTGCTAGTGATTTTACATTTCCAACAGGAAGTAACCTGATTTTTAGATGGTAGGTGCTAATCATTATGAAAAATTAACCTCTTACATGTTCTTATAAAACTGCATAATTTTATTAAAAGTTTTTGGCAAATTGTCATCTTAAGAAGGCAAAATTCCATTCATATTAAAATGTGGTTTCTATGTAGCTGCACAGAACTATTCTTTCGTATGCATTTGCTGATGTCTCCTGTAGAGAGGTATGTACTATTTGATTACTTGTGTTTGTAACTCAATATTCACTAGAACATGAATAAAAAAAATGTGCAATACATGACCTTTGAGTCCTTCTGTGGGGGAAAGCCAAAATCTCACCAGATTATGAAAAACCCTGTATTACGTAACAGAGACTTTTTCCTCCTTTGGGACTAGACAAATGGGTTAAGTGTCTTGGGGCTTGAACGGTGAAATTCAACAAGATTTTACAAGAAGTAGATCTGTCACATAACTAGAGTGTGATTTGGATTGCCAGCTGTCTGTAAAGAAAACACACACACAAAAACGGCTGAGCTATACTCAGCTCTTGAATGGATAGTCATAAGGGATTACTGTATTCAGAAAATTTGCCAGTTTTGGATCTTGGGTGGATAGAAATGACCCAGTACCAGGGAAAACAAAGAGAGACTCCAAACTCTATCCAATCTGGGAAACTCAGAATTTACATAAAGTTAGAAATTTGCATCTAAAACTTAGTAATTTATCTTTTGGATGACAGGCATCAGAGATGAATCCAAAACAGGTTTGGATAATGTGTAGGAAAAGACAGTCTTTGAGCTAAGTACTATAAAGGATGATTCATCTGCCTTTTTTGTATCCATGCAGAACAGCAGAATGGGAGCAGATAGGAATATCTGCCTACAGTGCATATGGCATTAGGATAGTGTATCTTGCAGAAGATTATAAGGCTGTTAAAATGCTAAAACATTTCCATGTCAAAGAAAGCATTGTCATTTCAGGTACTGTTTCTGAAGACTTCAACATAACATTCTGAAGATTTGGAATATAGCAACTATACTAGTTTGAACAATATATTGAGTAGAGAGTCAAATGTATTTTTAAATTATCAGTGACATTTGAGAATTAAAATTGTTTTATAGCATTTTTTCATGTTGAAAGATAAAGTCTTTATTATCTACTCATGCTGAAAATACAGTGAAAAATATTTCAGTTATTTGAGTGAAAGAGATAGTTTCTTATAATAATTGACCTTCCTTCTCCGGAGGTTGGCCCTGGCAAATCTTTATTGATCTCTCTGTACAGTTGATTCAATAAACTAACATCTCCATTTGTTTGTTTGCTTGTCTTTTATATTGTAACATCTGAAATTCTTCTTTTACCTTGTTATCTCCTAAGTACAACTTTTATAATTTTACAGATTATTTCTTTCAGTTGATTCTGTGGCAATGCTCCAGTTCTACCTGAGTTTTCACGTCTCATTCCTGTGCAATTTCTTAATATGCAGTATGTGTTTCTCTTATCATAACAACTATACACACTTGCCAAATCCTCTGCTTGGAAGCCTGGAAGGAAAATTGCACATGTTCCTAATCAAGAGTTGGCATGCTCTTTCATGGCTGGTTTCCTTTAAGGCACAGCTATTAGAATTAAGAGTTTTCTTATTGCTGGGCAATAAAGCAGAGTTTCTGCCTTGGATAAATGACACAGAGGCAGGGAACACAGAAGCTGAGATGCTGAATTAGACAAATGGTTGGACATGGTGTAACTGTGATGCTGAAGAATTCAGAATTAGATATGAGATCCCTGTAATGAAAGGAACTTCTCTTCCTAACCCTAGGCAATTACTGTTAGGTCTTGTGTTGTTAAGCATGAAGAATGACATCACAAGATTGTTTTTTAATCCTTGGCAAGACATTTGTGATTCCTATTATTTGGAATTCCTATTTCTTTTTCTTTCCTAAACCCTAACTTTTATGTCTCAAATGTATTTCATGACAGCTACTTTAGCAGTAATTATGTGCTTATTAAAATTGCACAAGCAGAAAACTAAGAATGTTCAAAACTAGAAATTAAGAAATATCACTAAGAAGTTGTTCATGCTATGCACACTTTCTGCTCTTTCCTATCATGCATTTAAACAAGTTTATGCTCAGTGATGTAGTAACTTAACCTAGCAGGTAGCTAAACACCACCCAGCTTG
The DNA here is from genome assembly GCA_003286495.1 of Chlorodrepanis virens. Taxonomy (NCBI): domain Eukaryota; kingdom Metazoa; phylum Chordata; class Aves; order Passeriformes; family Fringillidae; genus Chlorodrepanis; species Chlorodrepanis virens. Next base: position 36,256,510 of record LTAT01000006.1, read on the forward strand.
TTCCATCCTCTCACTCAGAGGGACTGGGAAAAAATTTTTAGTTTGAGATAAAGATGCTTTAATAAGACAGAAACAGAAGTAAATAATAGCAATAAAAATTCTAATAACGGCCCGATTAGACAAAACACTGTTGGACATTGCAATTTCTCACCATTGGCCCACCAATGCCCAGACAGTTCTCAAACAGGGGTCCAGGACCAGCTTTTCCTGTAGTTTATATACTGAGCTTGACACCTTGGTATGGAATAAACCTTTGGCCAGTTGGGGTATCTGTCCTGCCTTTCTCTTTTCCCAACCTGTGCCTTTGGGGCTGCTTGCTGGTTGGATAGTGATAAAAGCTGAAAAGTCTTTGACTTAGTGCAAACACCGCTTAACAACAATTAGAATATTAGTGTGTTATTGACATTATTCATATTCTAAATCCAAAACCAAGCATTCTACCAGCCAATAAGAAGAAAATTAATTCCCTCCCAGCCAAAAACAGGGCAATACCCATTCCTTATTCTAAACTATCTGTATCATGGCCAGGTCTCGCATTTTTCATGACATCTTTTCCTCTCTTCTATATATACACACAGATATCATTCCCGAAATTTACCGGCCATTTCTTGAAAATATCCATTGTTTTTGCTTAATAAAATGATATAGAATTCCACATGCAACTGTAGTTTCTTGAGGCAGAGGAGGTGGATTGATGTATTTAATTGTTGTTTAATGAAGACAGTTCTATTTAGATAGGGCCTCTAACAAGGCAGCTTTTGCTATATATGTATCTAATGTTTGAACATCCCAGCACAAGCACACATTGCTGTCAGTACCGTCTTTAAAGGACCATTGTAACACTTACATTCCCAGAGGCTGGTGCCTGATCAGCTCTGTGATATACCTACTCAGTGCCATGCTCTTTGGCCCAGGTGTCTATGAGGTTGTTTCAGAAATGAATCCTGTCGTATGACTCATGTTTCCATAAGAGTTCCTTTTCAAAGGCCAGGATTGCATTCCAGGCAGTGGCATGGGGCGTGGGATATGTTTCCAGCCATCTGGTGTTTGCTTCTGCCATTGTAAGCATAAGGCGCTCGCCTAGGCAGGTTTGTGGGAGTGTGATATAATTGATCTGCCAGGTCTCCCCATTTATATTTCAGCCATCCTCCTCCATACCAGAGAGGCTCTAACTGCCTGGCCTGCTCCACTGCAATGCATGTTTCACATTTTGGATAAACTGTTCAATAGTGTCCATGGTTGAATCCACCTTGATCGTGAGCCCATCTCTTACTGCATCTCTTCCTTGATGTCATGGGGCCCTCCAATTAATCCTTATGCTGCCAGCCCAGACCCATCTGTGTTACCTCAATATTAGCAGCCTGATTCATCTGCTGGTTGTGCTCCTCAGTGCCCCCACTCTTGTGATATTTTTTTAAAACCAGTTTCTCTACCTGAGGAGCAAAATGCAGCTCATGGTATGGTGGAGCCTCTTTAAAAAGTGTTATCTCCTCCTCTGGTGATATTCCAAAATATTTGCCAGTTGGCCAGCCCATGATAATTTCCAAAATTCCTGGGCGACTAGATTTTCCTGTTGGAGCCTATTGTGTGATCAGTGGGACACACTACATGTAGCATAAGTTGCAAAATGTGCAGAAGAAACCAGCAACTACTCTAATGTCAGGAGAAGCTGTGTTTCAGGACCATTAAATTCTGAAGCAGCTCAAACCCCTGATCAAACTCCTTCATAGGTTGCCAATTTTTCTTTTTCAGTTGCAATATAACTGGCCTTGGATCTTTTGTATTCCCAGCTCCAATACTATAAAGTCCAACCTGAAATTTTCCCTGGTGCTTCCTGCCAGAGATGCCATGTAGAGCACAGTTTTATTATTTTATTCTGCCTGGACCAGCTGAATAGTTACTGCATGAAATATTTCCCGGCTAATTTTTTAAAAACCTGTCATTATTTAAAACCTCATTTTAAATTGTTCTTCTTCCAGGTCACTTGACAGTCAGCTTACAGTCAGTTTGTAGCTTGAAAAGTCCATTTCCCATAACCCCATAATGCCTAAGAAAGCTTGGTTTTTATTGCCTATTGGTAGAGAGACAGCTGTTATTTTGTTGATTGCATCCACTGAGATCTGATGACATCCATATTACCATTTTATTCCTAAAAATGGGACTTCTGTGCAAGTCCCTTCACTTTTGTTTTATAGCAAAATGGGTGTTGAGGATTCTGGCTAGTTTTTTTCCTTTTCTCTTTCTTCTAAATACTTATTCAGTGCTGTTACCCCACACGATGACAGCATTGGTGTGTTGCAAGTGTTCTGCTTTGCTGTGCTCCAGTGTAGTCTGAATCAATCCATGACAAATGGAACGGCTGTGGTTGTAATTCAAAGAACTGCACTCTACAAACTGTAAGCATCATAGCCTGAGAAAAAGACTAAAAGATTTTGGTTTTTTAAAAAGCACAAAACCAGTGGGGTGTGTTCAAATTTTACCCCAAAAATTGTATCTTCTGTATTTTAAGGTTTCAAAGGACTTCAGTCTCTGAAGCATATTACCCTGCAAAGAATCCATAAGAGTTCAGCACTATTTACCATGTTCATCAACCAAGAACTTTGCATCATTTTCATACTAATTTACCTTGTAATGGAGTGAACATCAATGGTCAGCAGGTAACAGCATCCTCTCTTGTAATGATAGATGTACAATAAAGACTGAGGGTTTTGGGTTTGGTTTTTTTGTTTCATTTGTTTGGGGTTTTTTGGCTTTTCTTTTTTGGTTGGTTGGTTTTGGGTTTTTTTCTTTGCTTTTTTGGTTTTTGTTGCTTTGGCTTGGTTTTTTTTTGCCAGCAATTTAGTATTTTCATTCCTTCTATATTCAGTTCTGACCAGTTATTCTAATTTAAATTCCACCTTTGTTTTGGCATCAACTTCTTAATCTTTCTTTCATCTTGATTTTTGACAGTGCCTCATCTTCATTAGTAGCCAAGAATAGCTTTAGGGCAGGTGTATATCTGCCAAGTCTGGTAAAGAGGGATGAAAAGAACTCATCTCCCTTCTCTGTAGTATTCAAGAAGAAAAACTGGTCTTCTTACTCCCTGGCAATCTAGTTTAAAATTGATTCCTTAATTAAAAGTTGATCAAGAAAAAATGCAGAGAGAACTCCACAAGCTCATATCTTTCCTTCCATGTTTTCAACATGCCAAAAATCCATTTCATTGCTGCCCATAAAAGAAATCTGAATCTGACCAGATGCTTCTTTCCAATTTAATCATCAGTGAGTGAGTTTCTGCATAAACATTTTATTTGAGATCAAGGGTACAATTTTTACACAATCCTCTCAATAACCTCCATTTTCTGGGATTTTTTTGGCTTACTTATCAAAGTGGTAACAAAGTATGAAAAAATATGTTTCTTTCAGATGAAACTGAACTAGAAAATATGGTCTGGGTATCCAGTATCTAATACACTCTAATTCATAATAAGCATTCTGGTCCCAAGGCAGAGCAGAGAAAAGCAGAGCTGAGTATGGTCTGAAAGCCCTCCTGAAATGCATGTAATGTAGTTGCCAGTTCTCAGTACCATGTGGTCTGCCAGTTATCCTGTTCTTCTTGTAAATCTAAGCAGAACTAATTCCAGATTATCTGTTTGCCAAAGTCAAAGTCTTTGGCCCATCTGCAGCTCACCGAGCTGGCAGTCTGACATCCCTCAGAGGATGGTTTAGTGTGCTGTGGAGGAACCTGGAATATTTTCAGACCTTCTCTGAGATATTAAGAACAAAGGTTCTGAGCTCCTTAACAACATCTGGCACCCGAGAAACTACGACTTTCTCTTAGCAATCTAACTTTGAATTTATAAGTCAGAGTGGGTGTGATTAAGAGCCACACATCATCCAAGGTTGTAGAAAGTAGCAACATGAAAATGGGAGGAAACCAGAAACCTGGGATCCATTTTAAATTTCTACACATAAGCTTGCTTCCATGACATTAATTTGAATCAGTTGAAAAAAATGATGCATATGAAGTTGTTTCTGTGTTTCTTTCTGACTAGGTCTTTCCCTTTACATCAGTGAGACTATTTTCCTGCTCTCTCTGTAAGCTTTCAACATTTGCACTTCAGATTGCTTCTGAAGCCATTTAATTTATGTTTTATCTAACAGAATTTTATTTCCCCTCTACTTCACCAAGACTGGGTTTCAGTCTTCCTGGCTTAAATGACTACTTTGATTTGTTGATTAATCACGCTATTTTTATTTTCCTTTCTGTTTCATTTTGAACACACAGCTGTTTAAACTGCTAAGTCTGATAAAAAATTATTGTCCACAATATGCATATATTCTACTGCTTTTACTGCCTGAAACAGACAGGCACAACTCCCTTGCCTGACTCTTCAGTCTTGTTGGTTACACTGTTGAGACTACTAGGAAACTGGGCTAAAGACACTGAAGAAGCTGAAAAATTTTTCCTACATCCTGTTCCTATCTGGAAGACCCATATGATATCAAGCAATAATAATGACGAATCTATTGCACTTTTAGACCTTATTCCAAGCAGATCTGCTGCTGGAAAAAGAAACATTTGGGCATTTACTAGAACAGAACTCAGCGAAATTGATTATCATTTTAGCTGAGATTTTTATTTATCCCTTAGATTCTCATGAAAGGAGATAATACAGTATCCGAGTTTATTGAATACCATTCTCAAACCCTCACATTTTTTAAATGAAAAACATTTGCTCAATCTCAGCAAGAATCTAGGTCCAAGTTAAGTAAGTGAACTATCTCTTCTGTTGTTGACTACCTTGGAGAGCTTGCGGTTGTTTTTCGATAAATTTTAAATACTATTTGATTTTGCATTTCCCCTTCATCAAAGAATACAAATTTTTTTCTACATTTATTAGCAGAAAAATACTTAAAGTAATATTTAAATATCACTGTTATTCATTCCAAATCATTTTGGTAAACTTTCAGGACTGTGCCGGGATTCTGGATCTTTATATGGTATTGATCTACAAGGACAAAGTGTTTTTCTTAATCCAGCAACAGCATATTTTAGGCTTCAAGTAAATAATTTCTTGCTCTAATGGCATTCAGAATGCCTGAAGAATGAGACTTTCATATTTCCATTTATCTAAATCTGTAGATGTTAATTTATTTGGTGGCTCACATTTCTAACAGAGCTCTTGAAGGCTGTGGGTGTTATTTTTATCTTCAGTTAGTTCATCCATAATATTGTCCATTAAGAATTCTAGCTGCCTGAGAGCACGCACAAATCAAGTAATTTGGCTGCTCAAACTCCAGTCCTTCAGATACATACATAATTATTGTTTTGCACATTAACTATACCATTTATTTTAATAGGACCATTTAAGGTGTTTCAAGGCAGGGGCCTAAGAAAACACTAAAAGGGATCTAGAAATACTAGGTAGAAGAAAGTTTTTCTCCAAAGAATGAATGACATAATTCAGAGGTTTTGGAGCCCATTATTTATAATCTAATGTCCATGGATATTACCTCATTCATTTATAGTTATTATACATTGCATATATTATAGTAAGTGATAGGTATTATCTTATTTTGCTGTCTTTTCAGTCATGAACCCCTATGGTTCCATCAGGTTCTTGAATGATCTTTTCCTTTGTGAGGAAAAACTTCCAGAACCATACGAAGACTTTTGGCTGTGGTCTGACTTTTAGTGACAACTCAGGATTTAGGATCCCGTTTTTATATCTCTTACGTCTGAGGGCCAGGCTTTAGATAACCCTCTTCGTGGAGGCCACAAAATAGGAATTGATTTTGGTTTTCATTATATTTGCTCTGCTTTTTCTACCTGCTGGTGCTATGAAGAAAGCACTAACTTGAGCAATACCTGGACAATTCTGTTACTCCATCCAAAATTTCTTCTCAATTTATTGGGTCTATGAATTACTAAGGGTTCTCTGCACCATGAACCCTGTCAACTCTTCTTGCCACCAGAGAATTAGTATCTGTCTATCTCCTGTGGTTCTAAAGGGTAAAAAAACACCCCAGGTTTACAAAGACATTTCCCCTCCTAGAGTTACTGAACCCTTTTTTCCTTTTCCAGAAGAGGCAGAGGAACAGTTGATGATTCACTGAGAACAGAAATAACCCATAAATCTTCCTTCCATCTTTCTGCCCAGAATGCCTTTCTATTTCAGGAGTGGGTTAATAAAATAAGTATTACTGCTCTTTCTTAGAAAACCGTCTGTTGCTTTGTTAGACCAGCTGCTGTCTCCTGAATTTGACAGATCAGTCTTTGTCTCACCTTAATTCTCCTTAGTGATGGCATGGTTCCCCAAAAAGTCCAAACCAGAATATGTTGGCATCGCTGCTGGAACTTAACACCAACCCCCACTCATGTCTGCCCATCCTCACCTTGGCATTGCCCTTCATCTGTGCTAGCACAATTCTGATCTGAATCAGAGAATCAGCCCAGAAAAAGAGACTGAAATTACAGCAAATTGTGCCAAAATGGGAGAGGCAGTGCTGTAGGGATAGAGTAGTGCAGCCAGGGGGAGGAGAAGGTGAAATGGCTGGTCCAGCAGAAGAGCCTATTTATGCCTGCCTGAACTGACTGTGAAACTGTGGCATTGGTGTGCAGATATCCATGTGATGCAACTTAATTACCTGAAATATGTATTACATCAATCTGTATATAAACTAACATGCAAATATCCAGACAGGAGGTATCTATCTTTCTATCTATATCTATATCATCATCTATATCTATATTTATCTATCTATCTA
>LTAT01000006.1:36263270-36282594 GCA_003286495.1 Chlorodrepanis virens
AGGAGGTATCTATCTTTCTATCTATATCTATATCATCATCTATATCTATATTTATCTATCTATCTATCTAAATATTATTGAGACTAGACACAGTTATCAGTTGAAGATGCAGCTGAGGATGAAGTTTTGGGGTAGCTTGCTGTGACTGTTATCAGAATAAAACCAAGTCTTCTTTGCTTCAATCTAATTTTAAGCTGCTTCTAATTTTGTATGCTTGTATGAAGCTTTTAAGTTTAAGAGAAACAAATCTTATCTTTTACACTTAATCAAAAACCTCTAGTAGTGGTGTGTTTATGATGCAGCACAATATTGTGAAATAATCTCCCACTGCATTTTCCAAACAAGATTTCTGCTGAAGCATTCAGTTCTCATAGAGCACTTGCCTTTTTCAATGTTCATTTAATTCTTAGATAATTGCCATCAATATTTATGCTGCTGAACTTTTATCCTGCTACATATTGTATAATTGCCACCATTAGCTCATCTCCCAAAGGTTTTCTTTTCAGATTCCTATAATGCATCCATGTTATTCTTTTCCAAAGCACAGATTTTTATAGTATCGTTAAATTGTCTAATACTCAGTTTGTACTTTGGACCACAAGTGAAGGTGATTGCATTTGAAAATTTAGTAACTTCACATTCACTTTTTCATTTTAAGAGAAATAATGCATAGGTAGCACTGCTGTTTGTTATTTTTTATCGATTTCTAGAATCAGGGTTACAGTAGTATCTTAGCATCCAGAAAGCAAAATGTATCTCCTCTGTCTTAGGAATTTTCTAGGTGTTTTGCAGGTATAACCACAAAAGCCCCAAACTGAGCTACCCTACAGAAATAAATTATTTTTATTTCCAGATAAAAGTGACATAGAAAGAAATGCCAGTCACCTTCTCACCCAGAGGACAAGTAGGACATGCTGTAAAATCCTTGGGCTGACTACTGGTTCTCCAAGGGAGCCATGGCCCTCCTGCTCTGTTTATACTGGTAAACAGCTCAGGGCAAGGTTCACACTAAAGATTATATTATGGTGGGATGACCATGGCTAGATGCCAAGTGCCCACCAAAGTCTCTTTGTTGTTCCTCTCCTGACTTGAATAGAGAAGAGAATTTGTAAAAAAAGGCTCATACTTTGAGATAAGGGCATGTAGAAATCACTCAGCCATTACAATCTGGGGCAAAACAGACTCAATTTAGGGAAATTATTGAACTTTTTGCCAGTCAAGTCATAGTAGAATAAAGAGAAGCAAACCCAAATCTTAAAAACGTGTTTCCTCAATCCTTCTCTCCTTCATGGGGTGAACTTTATTTCTGATTCTCCACCTCCTCCCCTTTGCTGCAGGGGGAGAGGAAATGGGGGTTGTGGTTAGTTCATCACATTGTTTCTGCCTCTGCTTCCTTCTTAGGGAAGGGACTTCTCACACTGTTGCCTTGCTCAAATGCAGGTCCTTCCACAGGCTATAGTTATTCACAAACTGCTCCAGTGTGGGACTCCTCCATGGCATGCAGTCCTTCAGGAACAGACAGCTCCAGCGCTGGTTCACCACAGGGTGACAGGTCCTGCCAGTGTGGGAACTTCTCTTCACAGAGGCACAGGGTCTGCCAGGATCCTGCTCTAGCATGGGCTTCTCATGGGATCACAGCCTCCTTGATGCACCCACCAGCTCTGCAGGGTGGATATCTGCTCCACCATGGACCTCCCTGCGCTGCAGGGGCACAGCTCCCTCACCATGGTCTTCATCACAGGCTGAAGGGGAACTTCAGCTCTGATGCCTGGAGCACCAAGTCCTCCTCTTCCTTCAGTGACCTTGTTGCCTGCAGAGCTGTTACTCTCACCTATTCTCACTCCTCTCTTCCCTGGTTATTGTTTTCATGCAACAACTTTATTTTTTATTCTTAACTATGTTGCCACAGATGCATTATGCTGTCATTGAAGTGCTCAGTCCTGGAAGAGGCATATCCAGCTTGGGGCCAATGGAAACTGCCTTTGTTGGATGCAGAGGAAGCTTTTAGCAGCTTCTCAGGAAAAAAAACAAACAAACACACACCTGTGGCTGCCCCACTACCAAGACCTTGCCACAGAAACCCAATACACCCATGCTAACCCACACTGTTTAATGGCAGGTCCAACTCCTTACATGCTACTTTGCCTAAATAGATAAGCACTTCCCCATTCAATATCCAAATAAGGTTTGATCAAGTAGCATATTACAGTGCCTATTCCCAAAAAAGATGAAACTGCCTAATTCTGTGGGATTTGGAATGCAAACTGTGCCATGTAACTGGCCTTAAAGACAGTAAATAACAGCTGTTGGGGTTCTTTTATTGAAAATTAAGGATACAGCCTTTGACCACATCTAAGTTCTGGTTCCTGAGAGTGAGGGAGAAAATTCAGCTGCAGACCATACGACCAAATCTGAAAATTGTCTGTGTAAAAAGTGTTAAGAAATATTGTGAAGGAAAAACTAATTATAATTGTTACTCATGTGTGCTGTATAAGGTTTGTGAAAAAGCTTTGTGCAAAAGTGGTCCATTTCATGACACTTTTCAGATTTCATTTGTTTCTGTTCTTAGGCTGTGATTTGAACACAGGGTTGATAATATGGAGATGTTTTTCTAATTGCTGAGCAGGGCTTACACAAATCTAAGTAATTTTCTGTTTTTCATACTGCCATGCTGGGGAGAAACAGGGTCCATGAGAAATTGTGAGGAGACATAGCTGGGACACCTGATCCCAAGTGAAAAGCAGTATTTCATACCTTATGGTGTCAGGCCCAATATATAAAGTGGGGAGAAATAGAAAGGAAGAAGGAGAGGATGTTTGGTGTGATGGGCTTACCAAGTAACTGTTGCATGTCATGGGGTTATTCCGCTATTCTGCTCAAACATGAGAAAGATTCATGTTGATTAACTAATCCAGAGGATTAGTTCCATTTTTCTTTTAGAAGAAAGTGTCATCTTTCAGGTAAGGACTACAGGACCAGAACTCAGTGACAGAGAAGATCTTGGTGACTTCGTGGGATAATCAGTTGGATATACAATTTCAACTTAACACCAGGTTGAGAACAGGCAGAGATTTGAAATAATTCACTGAAAATGTCAAAGAAAATAAAAAAAACCAAGATCTTTGTGTTTTATGTCTGCAGCAACTATGGAATATGGATGCTGATTTTGGTATCCACATATCAAAGCACTTCAGTTCTTCTGTGTGCCACATGACCAGTTGTAACCATGCTTAAAAAAATAGCTGGGTTGGGGAGAGTAGTTGGGTGTGGGTGGTGGATATATGCAAAAAAGCTTAAAAAGGGCAAAAAAATAGAAGTAGCCACGGAGTTTATTTAATGAAGTTGTAGAAGAATTTACAGTGTCTAGAAAAAAATTTATTCACAGAATTCTTCAAAACACAATGGAAATATAAATTAAATATCTGGCAGTTATAATTTTACAGCTGGCTTTACCATTTTCCAACAATGTTATCTCTCTGCTGCAAAGTTCATTGATGTTGTAGTGGATGAAAACATTTCATAGCCATATGCACTGTCTGATGTGAATGCAAAGAACGGGAGATTTAGGTCACTGATCTAGTTGCAAGTTTTGTCTTGATTAAAGGGTATCCATCAAGACCAACTGAGTTATAATTAAGGTAATTAAAAGATAGTTTAAAATAAGGAAATTTTAATTATGTCCAACTTGGGGGGATGAGGGGAGGAGGAAAGAAGGAGATTTGAAAATTCATGTATTCTTTTAAAGAGTCTAGTTCTTTTGGATTAGGCAGACATATTACAGTGGTCTTGCCAGTATCAAAAAGAAATATAAAATAATGGAAATATGATTGCATGTTTTAAAGAAGGTTACAAAATTCTATGCCATGCACATAGCCAAAGTCTGTTTCACTGTAAAACCTTGCCTTGAATTTCAGCATTCACAAATCCTTGAAAAGAGACAGAGAAGCAGAACAGTGTTCCATAAAGGCTTTTTCTGCTCAGTGGGGAAATGAAGATGTCAGTGACATCAAGTTTATTTTTCACTCATCTTATCAACTCACTAATTTCCTTTATTTGCAAGCAAGAGGTTCTCTTGCACTGTTTTACAGAAGGGCAGATTAGTGCTGCTAACGGTGGTGGGAATCAACATGACATCAGTTGTGGTTTTCCTTGATTGTAAGAAGCTCACTGTAAACCAGGGTCATATCTCTTTAGACTGATTATTCCTTCATTTCCCTTTAAGCTTATGTTGAACTACTTAAATTCTTTTGCCACTTGCTCCTTTTAGGCAGCCTATGCGTCAAGCAGGTTTTTTCCATGTGTTTGAAGGATGGGTGAGTATCCGTTACTTTTACTGCACTGCTAATTATTTTATAGTCACTTCCCAACCCAGAGTTTGTGCTTGCCTGTATTTGTTTTTTCTCTCTGCTCAGTGACCCACAATAAAACTCATTAATAGCCAGATGCCTTTAGGGAACACCCTCTTTGAACACATTACAGTATGCAACTGTAATTAAGAATACATTTGGAAGCTGATACACATTTATTCCTGACATTTATGTCAGTTCTAAATTCAGCTAGACATTAAACTCATTTTGCAACAGGTTTTCTCATGGCTGGCTCTGAGCACCTGATGAGCAGGTTGTGCATCAACACATTACTTCCTCAGATAGCAGTTGAAAGCCTGAAGTACTTTGGTAGGATTTTCCACTCCTGTACATCACTGAGTGTTATGCTTGGTGAGATGTGATAGTCACAAAAATGTCTAAACCCAGAGCCCAGTTTTAGACCTGGGTCACAAAACACTGCTGTAAAATACTTTTCCAGGTGCTTTTCTGCAGCTTTAACTATGGCAAGATTCTGCTAGATATGAAATCATTGGGATGGATATATTATCACCTTAAACAAGCTTAAAAGAGCTATTTTAAAAATTCCAGTGACTGTAATTCTGACACTACTAAAACTCAGAGATTTAATAGTCCAAACAACTTTCTCCAGATTTTATGTTGGCACCGAGGTCACAAATGCACTTTTCACAGCATAAAAAAATACGTGGTGGCAAGTAAGTAGTTTATGTATACCTCTTTTTTCTGAAGAAGGCTTTGCATTTTGAATTACATGGGACCATGGGCTTATGTATAAGAAGAATCATGTGGGTATTAAACTAAAATAACCATCTGAATAAAGGAGCTTTTCAGGTAACATGCACACATGTGAAGGCCAGTTTCAAAAGCCAAAGAAAGCATCTCACATGGCATTGAATTGTTGCTGAAAATCCTCACATGTAAGAGGATTACGAGCTGCCATTGCATTATTCAAAGGACAGAAGCATGAATTAGAGGTCCCACTTGATGTCCAGGAGAGCCAAGCACATATTCTTAGTAACATAGAAAAAATATATATTTCAGTAAGTATCTGGTAGGGTTTTTTTAGTAGGAAAAAATATGCCAACTGTAAACTATTGCAGAAAGAAAGATTAATAAATAAATGTATATGATTTTAAAGACAGTTCTTTAACAATGAAAAATAGTGAATAATGACAAAACCAAGTCCTTTCCAGCAAACAAAACCCCCCTGCTATATTAGGGCAAAGCGTTCTATTTTCCACCTCTCATTGTTAATACAAACACAATATTTTAGCTATAAACCACACTCACACAATTAACATTATTGAAGTTGAAAAGAAATCTGTTGGTAATTATTGAAAGGATGATGTACATCAGCAGCAGGAAGGCAGAGTTCTCAGTTTCACTCAGTAAATCATGCTGGAATGTTTGTTAGATTTCTTGAAACAGTTTTTGATTACCATCTGTTAGTGATGAAACAGAAACAGCTACTCTGCTAATCCATAAACTGGGGGGGAAAAAATATTAAAAAAAGAGAAAGTGAAAACAAATAGAGAATTGAGCCAGATCAAAATTCTATTAAAAACATATCTGAGAAAAATCATGGCAACCAGGCTAATAATTCATGATCTCTGGACAGAGTGCCTTCCTCAGTGTTCAGCAGTTTAGGGGGTACTATGAATTTGGTATGTGCCTGTCCATTTTAGAAGCATAAGAAACTTTGACACCAACATGGAGTGGTGAGAGAAGTTTATCAGTTAAAGGCAGCAAGGCATGGAGCAAGAGCATACTAAGGATCAAAGCTCCTGTCTTCACTTTGCTCCTTGGAGCAGCTGGTCATCAGAGCTACGCTGGGAGTGCGTGCAACCAGATCTTTCAAATGCCTGGTCCTCCTTCTGCCCAAGGAAGCTCATGAAAATGTCATTTGGTGGCTTTTTCTGTGGTTACTGCCCCAAAGATATGGTGCATAATGCTGGTTAAAAATGCAGAAGACAGAGGGGAAAATGTCATAGTTTCCAGTCTATTCTTTGTCCCTTCTTGGAGACCTCCAGTTATTTAGTATTGCTCCTAATAACAATGGCTCAGCCTTTCCCCTTGAACAGATGCTTAGGGCAGTGTCATGCAGAAGTTTTTGAAGGGGAGAAGGGAGGCTCAGAGAAACCTCTTCACATTAAGATAAGAACATGGTCACAAATATGCACGAATGTTAAAATTATGATTTATAAACTTCCTAAGGAAGAATTGATGATGTAAATTCTTTCCTCCCCCTTCTGTTTCTTCTTGCTGATTTGATCAAGGTAGAGATGAAAATACTTGGAAGGTCGGACTCAGCGGGTAGTCCAACTCATTTACATATCACTGGAAAGAAAATATAATATTTAATACTTCTAGGCTAATGAGCCTTTAATATAAGTATACTTACTTCTTGCGACCTGCATTTATGGATCATAATGAGTTTCGTTCCTTGATGGTGAACAGAGGCAAAAACACCAAAACCCCAACAGAGGCACTGTATTTACATATGTTCTTTATATAGAACTACAAATGAATAGCCACAACAGAAGGAAAGGAGTCCTTTGCTTCTTTTTGTTGAAGAACAAAGAATATTCAGACACAGAGGAATTGTGTGCCTAATGTTCTTTGAACCAAATTTTGGGGGTCATAATTTTCTGGAAACTTAGAATTGTTCACCAAACCAATTAGCTAAACAATAAGAAAATATTTCCTCTTGGAAAGGACTTTTGAAGCCTGAGTCCTATTCTCATCCATATAGATGCCAATTTATTTAGAGTAGCACAGTTTGGTGGAAAATGGCATAAAGCTGCTTAACTTTTGGGGTTTTTTTGTAGTCATTGGTGATGGTAGCCTTTTTTCCCAATGGACTGCTATGGAGAAAGAAATCTGCTGACCCACTGAAGGAAGCAAATGAGCCTCAGGGTCCTTGAGGCTCTTATCTAGCTAGTAAACACCTGAAATCACCAATTCTCATTATGTGATAGGTCCTGAGCAGAGGAATGGGAAACACATCTTGGGGGACAAAAGGCAGAACTGCCTGAAGACAGTTCAGCACTCGTTGGAAACAGAATAAATGTAGTTTGGCAGGTGGGAGAAAGGGCTTTCATGGAACAAAAATATTCATCCATCCGATATCTGCATGTACACAACTAGGTTACCATGCTAGTGGCTACTGCAAAAATGATGTTTTAATTCTGTTTAGCACTTAAATATAGTTAAATAAAAGGTGTATTTTTGTTAGTTGCAGATGTACTTAGCCCTTATTATAACTTTTCTGGTTTTTAATATACCTGTAGCGCATAAGGAAAAAGCAGGAAAATTTTTGTGGTTACATTGCAAAATAATTGATGATCTAAGAAAAACTGTATGAGGTTTCAGAAGAACATTTCTTAGTTTAACAGGGAGCCTAGATATTTGTTGTTGGAATTTTTGGGAGTAGTATTTGCAGGACACATCTTTGGAAAATCTAACTAAATCATTAGCTGTCTTGTCAGAAAGCTTGTGCGTCTGTGCTGCTATGGCTGAAAAACAGTTGCATCAGGAATGTGTAAGTGCATATTAAGTTTATTGCTCTTTGTTTTTCCTTGCCTCAAAATCAGATTTCTTGCAGCATGATCACAATCAGCAAACAAGAAATTTTCAATGTACGGCATGAAAAAAGTCTAAAATTGCACTAATGATATTCCTTGGCTTCACCATCTGCCTGCACTCTGTTGCATTCAGTGGTTCCAATAAAATCCCAGTGAACCAGGGATGAGATGTATGTGTTTAGCAGAGCTGAGTGAACAGAAAACACCTAAAGTTCATATATCATACAAGACCCTTCTCACATGCAACACACTGCTTTCACTTTCCCTCTTCATCTATTTCTTTGTCGCCTTGGAAAATGTTAATCATGTGGAGAATACTCCAAAGAAAACAACCAAGTGTAGGTCTGTATCGTACCCTTTTCTCCTATGCCTGTTTTTTAGACAAAAATCTGGGAGAAAAAATGCTCCACTGAGACAGTTCTGACCACCCTTCATGACAGGTCAGCAGATGGTGTCTTTAAGTGATGAATCTGACAACTTTTGGGGGTTAGTTGACTGAAAATGAAATATTATAAAGGAAAAATGTGCACTGTTTTCCAACTACAGTTTCCTACTGCCATCCAACAATAGCATAAATGAGGATTCAGTGCTGGTCAAAGAAAACCACTTCCTAATATATGATTTGTGGGCCATTAATCTTGGCTTCCCATCCTCCAGTTTCAGTCTGAAAAACATTTTAGCTCAGCAGGTGATGCTGTCAGTGACAAATGATCAAGATTAAAATCAAGTGATGTGGACAAAGCAACTGTCTCAAAATGAATCTTCCTGTACTTGGAAACTACTCAGAGTCTTATGTTGCTGGAAACAGGGCTAGTGGCTTTGTGAATTTAATCTAAGAGAATTAAGAAATGGCATTTCTGTCATAGTGATATTAAAAAAAAAGAAGTAGAACCTTCATGAGAAGTAACTGGCATATTTCTTGAAGGATTAAACTGAATCTTTGATAAGGTTTTACCTTATCTCAAGGATTCTTTTCTATAGGGATGTTAAAATATATTACCTAAAGACAGGAATGCTACCACTGGCTGTGAAATTTCCATACTGAATAGGGTCACAAATAAAAAAGATGGCAAAAAGCTTTATGTCCAGTGGTCCAGAAACAGTCCAACAGTGAGAGCATGAAACACTGTGGAGGAGAGGATTGCCTGTCAATTTGCAAATTTGCACTGAGAGAAGACATGAAGATTATGGGAATGGCTTCTGAGACACTGGGAGCAGCAGCATAACTGAAGCAGCTAGGGCTCACTTTTCAAAGCTGGCTCTGGGAACCCACCTGGAAAGACAGGGTCACCTAAGCAGGTAAGAAAGAATTCTCCACAAGAAGTGGTCTAGAAGATCCAGAGAATGAGAGAGCAAAGAGAGCAAACCCTCTTTTTAGGGTAGGGAGACAAGATTTTCCTTAACAAGTGTCCTAAGGATCAGAAACGTAACATTTAAAAAAGTTTAATTAATAAAGAAGGAATGGACAGGACTGAAAATCAGACCCAAATAACTCCTTTTACCTATACACTGCTGTACTGCCTCTGGGAAGTGAGGCAAAGACTGGAAAAATGGCACAGAAAAAGGGAGTACAAATGGGGAATATTTTCTGAGACGTCTCTCTGATGTCTTGTACACTTCCCAATATTCTGCAATTGACTGGCAGATAGTGCACATCATAATATGGGGGCACATTCATCTCTGCTCTTCAGATGCATGAGCCACCTTGCTTCATGGGTGGTAGGTGACAATGTATCAGGACTTCCAAAATATCTTCCTTTAGGAGCAGTATGGTGGCTGGGCATGTTTGGTCTCGTGAGAAGGGCTAACCCCTACCTAACCTCGTGTTTGGCAAGCGTGGGATGGTGAATGCTGGGCCTGATGCTAGTGAAAATTGTCATTTAGATTTGGGATTCTTGGATATTCTGGGAAAGAGTACGTGAGGGACTGAGGCACAGTGGCAGCCATTTCTTGGAGGGGAATAAGATGGTAGGGAAACATCTAGGAGCTGCAGAAAAAAAGAGTGGTATAGAGAAGAACAAAAAAGAAAATAGACACCTGCAGAACTGCTGAAGATAAATTTGAGATAAGGAAATGGAAGAAAATTATGGTGTGTACATAATATTTTCTTTGACATTTAACAGAGACATGAACATTTAGGACTATTTTTCAGCATTTATTATAGATGACTGCTAGGCAGGTTTGTGCCCTGGTAGAAAGGAGGAGAAACTGCCACTGTTACTAAATCTGATCTCTCTATATTAATAAAAATTGGCAGAATTATGTGAATTTGTGTCTAGACTGAGCTCCCAAAAGTACACAGTCAATAAAAATGCTGCAAATGGTTGATGAAGAGAAACTCGGATTTAAAGCATAAGAAAACAAAAGACTGTAATTTACTCCTTTTACTTGACCCTCTAGATGTGCATTGAACAGGGATTATGTAGACCAGCACTCCTTTAGGCTTAAAATAGTTTTCAGAAAGTTATAAGAGTTGAAGAAGTTCATCTCTCCCTTCAGGCTTTCTTGTCTGCTTTTCCTTTCATTTAACTATATTTTCTAACAGTTGCTGTATCATGTTACATTTATTTTTTAAATTGCGGGTTTTTTCCGTGTTTGTCTTAGAAAGGGACATTTTTCTCTAGCCACCACAAAAGATATTTTTGGAAGGCTTATTTTTAGGGCATATCTCTGTTCAGCTTAACTTTGTTCTTTATAACACCCAAATACTGTACCTTGTTTACCTGCTGTGTCTGGCCCAGGAATTTCTCCAGAATTCAGCACTAGCTTCTAACAGATAAGAAGCAACTTCCTGCAGATATGTGAACTGTATAACCTCTGATCTAGCCCCTTGTTCCTAAGTAATAGAGGTGGAAGAGAGCTCTTTGCTGATGGGGGCAGGACAGAGATGCTGCCAGAAATGAGCCCTAGGTTGGGAGGGGTGGGGCTGAAAGGCAACTACAGGTTTATAGGGAAGCTAAAGAAAAGAACAGTGCTCTATGCTGTCTGAAAAGTTCTGTGCAAATGCAGAGATCTGTTGGTATTGGCAGGTGTCTTTCAGTGTTGGTTTGAGGCCTCATCCAGAGAGTGGCTGTTCCACGATAAAATTTTCTAGGCGTGGAAGAATGATGCTTCTTTTTTGTGATAAAATATTTCCCTTAGTAATTCGTAGCTAAGTTACATGTTTTCAGATCAAAAACCCATGAGGTTCTATGGCTGGGAATTTTTTTAAATCTTAAAGTGATTTGAAATATTACTGACGTTTTCTGTCATCCTACTGAAATCTATTTTCTTCTCTTGAGTTTTTATAGAGAAGGAAGTGTGGCAACTGAACCAAAAACTGCCCTGAGAGTTGTTGGACTGTGTAAGATGAAGGATTTTGGCTTGCTGCTTGGAGAATCATGGAAAAAAATGTAAAAAAACCCAAAATTCACAAATCATCTAAATGTATTCTGGCCAGCAGATTTAGGGGAGGTTAGTCCCATGCCGTAGCTGATTTCATGAGGCCTTAGACATCCAAGATTCTCCTATACCTCTATTTATAAAAAAAATTAGTTCAGGATATCCAATTACTAATCAATCTTGCAGAGAGATTTCTCCAGATCCTTCCTGTACGTGGCACCTGTATGAAGCCTAATGGAGATTTCTGCAGTACCTTGTAGCCAGATTCTTTGCTGACTCTCAGATTTTCAAATCATCAGAGATATGCACTGCTGTAAACAAGCACCAAAACAGGGTTCAGGAAATTCCCTAATATCGCAGAAAATATTCACCTTGCAAACAAAAAATGTTTATATTATTTTCACTCCCCATCTGAACAGACTATTTTTCACTTGCATTATGTGCAAGCAGACCCACCAATATTAGTAACTTTGAGCATGTCAAGAAAATATTGCTTGTTACTGAGGAAACAGGATGCTAATCTCAAAACCAGCATAGATATTCCCTTGTAAACTACCAATTAGGCAGTAAGGTTCAACAGGGCATGGAGTTATCATAGAGTAATCATAGCTGTGGAGATTTATATGGCATAGTAGAATTTAATGGCATAAGTCTATTGGGGACATGAAATCAAGTCAATAAAAATTATAAATATAATGCTCAGTCCCTGATTTTTTTTTCTCTTCAGTCACAATAAAATTACATGGACAGGACAGAGGAACAAATTTAAAATTTAGGGTTTTTTTTCTCTCCATGTGTGTGTTTAAATCTTCTAAATATTTTTAGTCAGACTCATGCAGTACTTGATTATGGTACCTCTTTTTGTAAGTCTGGTATTAGTCCTCAGCAGCAACTTTTTGGAAGGAAGTGTCAATTCCCTCCCTGTCAGAGGACTGGAGCCAATACTGCCATTAAAAGAGCTTCTCTGTCTGGAATGAAAATCCTGTACAGAGTGTGAGATCTGCATCAATAAAATGTTATTCACTCTTGGCAGAAACTCAAAGGGAAGGCAGGTGGCAGTAACACTGCCTCCACTCTGATGATGTGGATCTCTCTGCAGAGGTCCATGGGTTCAGTTCTGACATATGAAAATATAACATACAGCATCTTTTATTGGATTTGGTGAATTTAGTTCTTTTGGTTTTCTTTTCACTTGGAACAAGTGCTCTGATGTTCTTTCACACAGTCTTAATAGAATCCACGATAGTTCCAGCATATTGAGGTACTTTAGTGTCAAAGTACAAAGTATGTGAAATTTAAGAGTTTGGTAAAATGTGATAAGGGAATGAACTTTCTCTTCCCCATTGCCAAAAAAGCCAGCATACAGGGAAGGCATACTTCATTTCAATAAATTATATATTTTTTTCTATATATCCTGTGAAAATAGTCCATGTAAAACAATTAAAATGCCTGAAAGGACTAAGCAGCCAGATTCCAAGAATGGAAGGACTTAGGTGGAAAATTAAAATAAACCAAAATTAATCTACAATTTTGATCTGGATTGAAGTATAAATAGTTCAGGTATATTATGAAAAAAATATTTTGATGGCTTGCAGGCTACTCTCAGCTGTATGGGTCTGAGAGCCCATTCATAGTGCCCACAGGCAATGGAGCCATCAGTTGTCTTTCTCCCATTAAAGACAGATAGGGATTGAATCTCATTCACTTGCTGAATACTCCAGCTTCCTTGAGAAGAAAGAAGGAGGCAGCAGCACAAGCAGGGCAGATGAAATACCACTGCAAAATCCAGAGTGACTTCTTGCCAGATTAATTACTTCCACCAGACTGGCAAACAGAATAAAACTCCTGGTGTTTCAGCATGTGTGATCACAGCCTGGGGTTAAGCTTATGTTGAGCATGGAGAATTTGTTACATTGCACACTGATGGCAAGGTGCATAAATGGCTATTAATTATATTTTGAACTACTTTAAAATATTCAGATTTAATATACCTTAAATAGTGTCTTAAAGTCATCTAACGAGATGGCATTTGTCAAATCTACTCTTTAATGCCAAAATTTTTCACTTTTCAAGGTTTGGTAAACTATTGGAAACCCTGGAGCAGCCTGCATGATACCTTATCAGTTGTACTGAAGAAGCAGGAGGGCTGGAAGTCTCCAGAGGAGGAGACAGAGAGCTGCATGAGTACTGAGGCAGCCATGGGATGATCAAACACCATGGATGTACTGATGATGGCTTTAGAAAGTAAAGTAGCAAATTAACTGAATTGTTTCAGAGTTCACAATCCAGAGTCAACTGAGAGATAGTTTAACTTCCTTGGCACTGGATGAGAAATCATAGTACTGCAGAAGCTCAGAATGGCTTGAATTGGAAGGAACAGTAAAGATTTTCTAGTTCTGACTCCCCTACTGCGAGCAGGGATGCTACCCACGAGATCTGGATGTTCAAAGCCTCATTCAGCTCCTCTGTAACAACAGCTTACCAGGGGATCGTTCATCTACTAATTCTTTAAAAAGGTGGAATTTCACTCTTCCAAAGTTCAGCTACTTGTTCCTCAGGATCACAAAATTGCTACAGCCCACACTCCCTCCATTCCTAGCCTCTTTAATGAGATGTTTGCATTGGTGAGCACCAGGTCCAGTAATGCTTCTCCTCTGGTTGCTTTGTCCAACACCTGGATGAGTAAGTTATCTTCAGCACAGTCCAGGACTCTCCAGCCGGCTGTACAGCCAGCTGTATTTCCTACCCAGCAGACATCCAGGCGTTTGAAATCCCCCATCAGGGTGACGGCCTATGAGGGTGATGCTGCCTACAGCAGAAGCAAGAGACTTTATCAACGGGTTTCTCCTGTTCAGGCAGACTTAGACCCACACCACATCATGTACTTGGTCGGTCCTGTCCTTGGTTTTTACCCAGAGGTTCTCAGCACATTTCTGGCTGTTTTTTCAGAGGCAGCTCTTCACAGCTTATTCATTCTTTAAGGTAGAGTGAAACAACCCCTCTCCTCCTACCCAGCTTATCTCTTCTGGGCCTGTAGCTCTCAATTGTTATCTTCCAGCTGAAAGACTCATCCCACCATGTTTCTATGATAGCAATTAAGTCAATTTCTAGCTCCACCATGATTTGCAAGTCCTCTTGCTTATTACGAATGCTGCGTGCATTGGTCTAGAGGTACTTCAGCTGAATCAATCTTCAGGAAGAAAGAAGAAAAAGTGTAGAAAGGAAAAAAACGATTTCTCAGTTTTAGATCTAGTTTTAGACACTTTGTAGTAAATGTCTATAAACTGTCTTTTGGAATTATTTTGTTTTGATTAACATGCCTAACACTCATTAAAACCAACACGAAGCAGTGAGTAAGCTCTCATTAGTCTCCCAGTTGAGAGATGTATGCAGAAAGAAGGACATCATGTTTTCTTTTCCAACTCTGCTGAGTGCTTGTTTATGTAAACACTTCTGCAACCTATCCTGGAGTTTTAAGTGGTAATAAACTACTGGTGAACTCTCAGGCATGACGCAACACGCATCTGGTCTGTGTAACTACAGTAAATGAAAAGATGATGAATTCCTCAGATCATGTGTTAATCCACATCCAGCTGCATATGATTTTCATGGCATAGCTGCACAATCCGTGCTCTTCTTTTTCTGACAATGCTCAGACACCTCTACTAACTCATCTGACCTTCCTGGTATGAATAAGAGATGCCTAATACGAGGAGAAGGAAATTGACTGCAAAGGAGGTGAGGAAGTGGCATCAATCTTTCTAAGTATTGGAAAGACAAATCATAACCACCAACAAGAAAGCCCCACCACACCCTTAATTCTTAACATGATTTTTTCTTAATTTTCAGTTTGCTTCACTAGAAAATGGGTCATTTTTCTTGCTGAGAAGGACAATGTTTGTGGTTACCACCTAAATATTTTAAATTTCATGGATGCTGCATTGAGAGATGTCAATAGAGATGTCTTCAACATACTTTTCCAAAGCAATCACTTATTGTTTCTTGTGATAATATATTTCTTAGCTATCTTAAATATTTAAAACAAAGAAATCTGATAAAGCCTACCAAGTGCTTATCAAATAATCAATTTATTAATATAAGCTTCTAATGCTATCTTAAAATTTCTATCTCAGTTCACATTTGAAGGCGTAAATTACTAAATACACAATTTTTCAGCAAAAGCTCAGATATTTTTAGACCAAGTATACGTATTGTAGTTTCTTAGTTTCAAGAATAATCACGGGGTAAACATACTGCACGCTATTAATTTTTGTTTCCAATATGCATTTTCTTTGTGTATGAGAAACACATCTTTGATTAATCCTCTGCAGTTATTTGGCAAGTTTTAAAATACAGTTTTTCTACTTCCTTGTAAATCTCCTTTATGGCAAAAAATCTGAATTAAGCAATACGAATATATTCATAATAGGGCTCTTTCCTTGAAATATGCATTCCACGTAAAAGTTAAACTGAAGTATCAATATGAGGGGTCAGTGTTTGGGATTTTTTGTTGTTTGGGATTTTTTTGTGTTTGTTTGTGGAGTTTTTAGATTGGGGTTTTTTTGGGGGGGGCATGCTTATAAGTTTTACTTATGAACTATGAAAGACATGGCACAAGTCATAAACTGATATTGAAAAATTACCTTTTTCTCTACATATGGAGGTATATTTTATGGCAAAGTAGTAAATAAACCACATTTTTAAGGTGGTTCAGTGTTGCAGTGTTATATTGTCTAACACACTCATTTTTAATTTACTATATTGACTTATTTTAACAAAGTTCTCAATTAACCTGAATAATAAAAAATATAAAATAAGAAATATTTGCTAGAGGGAAATGCCTTTAATGACGAATTATCTGTCAACTGGACATAAATCCATAATTAATGGTGATATAGTATATGAGACTAGAAGAATCTAAGGAGCTATTTATCTGACCAGCTGCTAACTTGAGACTTGTTTTCCTAATACTTTACAAGGAGGTTGTATTTATGTAAGCAAATCCCATGTCATGTGCCTGCATCAGACTAAGATGAGCTCCTTGAGTGTACTGACTACCAGATCAAATCAGTCACCTAAGCACAGATTCTAATCCAGCCAAGATAGTCCAAGATAGTAAAGATAGCTACACAAACCTGTGGGTATAACATAGGTCCTACCAGAAACTTATACCTTTCTAGAATAGCAGATTTAGGCCATTGAGATTGCCCTAAAGAAGTCTTAAAAATATGCTTGTGTTTAGACAGTTAAATCCAGCCTAGCTGTGTATATATAAACACACGATAAAATCTAGTTGAAGGGTCTGGACCATCGTGGTCCTTCAATGAAAATTAAGTCTCACTGTTTTTTCCACCAAATACATTACATTTATTTGTATACAGATTTTGGACTAAATTAAAAAGTAAAAATATGGCTTTTGAAAAGCAGGGGGATATGCTAATTCCAAAAATGTTTCTGTAACTACTCATAAGCCAAGGGCCCAGCTGGTGCTAACGATATTGACTATGTAAAGACAGTGTTCTGTTTCATATTCTTTATTTTTTTGTACAGAATGGTTTTGATGAGATGACCATAGTTTTCACATCCACATGATCAATGCAATGCAGAAGCTGCATCTGAACTCAGTTTTATCATAGATTTATTATGAAGCATTGCTCACATTTAGAGAGTATAGATTCAATTATTAATGTTTAAAGGAGTAGAAATCTCATTGCAGGCATGGATTTAAATTTAGATTACCTTCATGGAGTAAGGCAAGAAAGAATAAGGCATATTTTGGCAAGAAAAACTACTGATATTAATGTGGGTATGACTGTGCAAAGATAGCAAACACAAGGACAAAAGAGGAACTAATTTAAGCAGTGATAATGTTCTTTGTATAGAAATGGCAGTTATCAATACGAACATTTTTTAGACTAATATACTGCAAGCTGTTCCTTGCAACTGCTAAATATGAATTTAATTTCATATTTACTACAGTGACATTTTAGTCAGATAGTAGTATTGTTCATTTAAATGGTGTTACTGCTTATCTTTTTGCCTTTTTTTTATTGTAACATGTGGACCAATATTAGCTTTTAAGATAAAACCTTTCTACCAAGAGGAAACATCAGCGGAAAGGGAGGAAATAAATGAAGCATACCTTTCAGCAATTAAATATGCTGGCACAAGATTTCATGCACACATATTCTTCAGAAACTAAGGTACTTGTATTTCTTTCATAGGAAGTACTACCACACACTTCTATCTCTCTCTGCATATTCCTACTTTCCCTTTTTATAGCGCTTATACATAGTGCAGGACAGCGCACAAAGGACACCTTGTCAGGCAAAAGGCACTTAAGAACAGAGTTGATATGTATAAACATTAAATGGGACGGAGATAACCTAATCTTGAAGGCAGGTTTTTCCCAATCCAGCCTGATAGGTGTGATATTCCTACAACTTTGTGTTCCTAAGCCCTGCCAATGGTGAGGCTGAGCATGTGTCCCCAGCAGGCAGCCAGGTGTGTGTGCACCTGTACACACATGCACGAGGGCACACAGAAACCTACACACACCGTCACACAGGTCAGCACCTTCACTGTCACCCACATGAACACATACTGTGCTACATTTTCCCATGCTTGCTCCTCCTGGATCCGCCCTGATTTTCTTGTCTTGTCTTTGGTCCTGACCATAAGCCTCTTATAGTAGGTTTTACTTAGTAACCAAATGTTCTTGCCCTGCATCCTCTAGCAAGTTCTCTACTTCTGCAGGCCATCTACCATCTACCTTGTATGGCTTTCATGATGCAGTTTCTTCCATTGACACTGAAGGGAGTGTTTCAAGAAGAAATCAGCCTTTTCTAGACCAAACAACAGGCAGGAACTGATGCACAGGAAGTTCTAACTGAATATGAGAAGGAACTTCTTTACTGTGCAGGTGATAGAGCACTGGAATTGATCGCCCAGAGAGGTTGTGGAGTGTCCCTCAATGCAGATATTGAAGAACTGTCTAAATGCACGAGGCTGTGTGCTCTAGGATGACCCTGACTGAGGTTGGATCAGGTGATCCGAGTGTGGTCCTTTCTAACCTCATCCACTTGGTGATTCTGTGATTCTTGGTGAGTTTCCCATCAGGAACAATGACCAAATTTCCTTCTCTGCTAGCTTTAAGATAGTTAGTTCAGTAAGTGCCTTTTTCACTGATGTTATTGGTCGGATTTTTCTACCAATCTTTGCATTTATCATGATTGCTCTTTAATCACACTAAACATTTTTACATGTACATAAAACCTATCAATGTAATTACTTCTCTCCCTTATGTTCTGCTGTTTTTCCATCTAAATCAGAGTCTGCATGCAAGGAACTGTGGGGAATATGTTTATGTCTGTCAATTTCAAGGTACAAATTTGCTAAGCTGCTGCCTTTATGTATTGCTCCTTTTCATAGGCTCTTTCATTACACTGATCACTTAAATGAGGTTAAGGTTTCAGTTTTACTGAGCACCTGAGAATATAAGAGTTCTGTGGACAAAATTCAACTCCACTGTCCTCAACTCTGCTCCTGTGACAGTGGTGAATAGAGGTGAATAATGGTGAATAGAGGTGTCTATTCACTGAGGTGAATGGACATGAGAATTAAGGCAAATTAAAGCTCTCACTGTTGAGAAATAAACTGTTTCCCTGGTAAGCTGTTTATTCAAGAGGCCACTACATTACAAAGTTACATTTCAGATACAATGATGCTGATGTGTCAGGTGCCAGTAGAAGAAATGTGCAGAAATAAATGATTTATGAAAATTAAATTTTCTGTGAAAGCTTTTTTCTGTTTTTAAAAAGCTAGTCAAAAGACTCATTTTTCTCCTGGAGTGTCGTGCCATAGCTCTTATGTCATAGCAGACTTACAAAATACATTCAGAACACAATGAATTGAACAAAGATTGGACTTGATGGTCTTAGAAATCTTTGCCAGCTTTAATGATTCTGTGGTTCTATTTGGCCTTCTGTGTAGCTCTTTTTTTTTTTTTTTTTT
>LTAT01000006.1:36286442-36315326 GCA_003286495.1 Chlorodrepanis virens
TAGCTGTGGGCCCCACTGTAATGCACTTGAGATATTAGAGCCCCAGTCCTGACTAATTTGAAATCTTTTGCATCTCATCATTTCATCAAAAGTAGAACTTTTGACTTTCAACTTGCTTGAAATTTCTCTCAGGTTAATGATAAACAAAACATTAGCATTTAATGGTCACTTGTGAATGAAGCCATCGATGACAATATGTTGCTTGCTTCTGTAATTCCATAGCAATAATATTACACAAGTGTTCACTCAAGGTACTCTTGTCAATTTGCTGTGTATTCCAAAAGCTAATAGACCAGTATATAAACAACACATCTTTTTTCTGCTAGTTTGGAATTTTTTGAGAGTTATGAGTTGACAAAAAAAAAATAAAAACAAAAATTCAAATCAATGCAGAGAGAAATTTCCTTCTTTGTTAGTTAGTTTACAATCCTTATGGAGCATCTGGCTGTTCTGTGATATTCATTAAACTAGAAATACCAAGTTCAGCCTATCTCTTAAAGTTGTTGCCAGCAACAGAAACAAATACATTTCCACAGCACAATTATTGATCTGTGCTATTCATAAAGAAAAATGTTTTTCCATTTTTTCACACGTTATATGTGAATCAAAGCTTATTTCATGTTCTTCAGCCATTCTTTAATCTTATTTCTGCCTTTAACTTCATTTTTTTTTTTTCTATCAGAGGTATACCTAAGTACAATTTAAATCCATTATTAGAAGTCTTTCTCAGCATCTCATTCCTCTGAACCTCCCACTCCTCTTCAGAAGATGCAACTTTGAGTCTTTAACAGCATATCAAAACATGGCACTACACTGAGCCTGAGGTGAGCAGTACAGAGATGAATGAACACCATCTTACCAGGTCAGTGCTGGTGAGTTGTGTGCAGGTTGTATGCACTCTTTTCTTAAGCAACCCGAGCCAGCAACCTGTTCTTCTTCTTGACCATCAGTTTCCTCTGGTTCTCAAACGTGCTCACCCAGCCATGTGCTCCTAACAGAAGATGAAGAATATCTGCCTGAAATTTTTTTGGAGGTTTATCTCTCTGCTGTGTGTTTAAGTTTATTCACTTTGGTTTGATTTTTCATGGGCTCTGGTGTGCACCTCTTCCTAGGTATTCTGTTCAGCTTTGCTGTCCAGGCAGAGAACACGACAGCTCTGGAGAGTGAGCAGCTGGCACCAGTGCTTGGCCTTTGTTAATGTCCCCCATGCAGCAAGGACTAAGCTAGCACTGGAACTGGAGTGGTAAGAGCAGAAAAGATTGTGTGATACTGCTCCCAGATGGATATGATAACTTACTAATGTTCTAAATCCCAGAACAGTGATTATTAGCCCTTCTGTCATCCCTGGCCTTTCTTGGTCAGACAAAGCTCATTTCACATGGGAGATAGAGTTAATGGAAAAGACATCCAACAGAATTTATGGAGAAATGCTTCAAACATGAAGGATACGGGAAATGGATTTTCCTTGCCATTGAAGATGTGTTGTAGATTGTTAGCCTGCCATGTCTTTCCTTCCACTGGCACAGTAAAAAGATTCTTTTTAATATGTAAAGAAATAGAGATTTCTTTGAGATCTGGATTAATAATTTATTTCTAATCTTATCAAATAATTAAGTTACGAATGAATGTCTCGTTTTTAAAGTTGGAATCTTGAGATTTATGAAAAGTAAAGCATAATTCAATGTTTAAGAAATATATCTCTAAAAGGCAATTTGGTTGGTCTTAATCTCTTCAATCTTAAAATAGAGGATTTCAGCTATTGAATAACTCTTTAATCAGTGAAAAAAAAACCAAAAAACCACCTTTAAAAGATTGTGAGATTTTTATTGGTCATTTAGCATGTCAGTTGTTTCAGGCTTTTGTAACTTTAAAACTCCTGAGGGGGTTATAGTGTCTTTTTTGTTGCTGTTGTTTTGTCTTAGAAGAAGCAAGCAAAATGCTTTTTCATAATTACTTCAAAACTGGGAAGCTGCTTTTTTCCTCCAAATTCTTTCCTTTACTGAGCAGTCCTTATTTACCTCCCCTTGCATGCATTGTTTCAGCAAGGACATATTCATTATGAAGTGACATTTTAAGTTCTCATAAACTCCACATCCCCAGAAGAATTTTATGGGTTGCTAATTGTGAGCATGCAGGAGACAGGTCACTGCTAGGTAGCTCATAGACTGATCCAGTGGCTTTCAAGTACATTCCAAAGTGTTGAAGTTTTGCTTCTAAAACCATGGAAATTCCAGAGCTATTTCTGCCATTAATTTTTCAATGAGAACTCAAACTCTTAATGTCTTTATTGTTTCCAACTATTTTTGTTAAATATTTTCATTTAAGCACTGAAATGTAGTATATTGTACTTCTGATGACACACAGCAATTTACTTCATTTAGGATCATAAAGGACACCAGAATTAATTAATGTAGACACAGAAAAAGCATATAGACATAAAAATAGAGGCCCCCTGTCTTTTGTTGCGTCCTTTTGAGGCTGTGCTGGAACATGCATCCAAATTTTGCAGTTCAGGTGTCATTCTTGTTTACAGATGGATAGCTTCATGCTGAGTATTTAAACCATAAGGTCTTTACAGCACTGCAGGGATACTGCAAAGGTTTGTTTTTCCTCTCTTGAGTCTCCCTAATCCCATTCTGGAGTAAAAATATTTCCATAATCCCTGGCCTTTGAGTGAAGATGTCATTATCAGAGATGTCATTTTTTTTCACTAATCCTTGTTCTCAGTGGACACATTGCTGCATAACTAGGATTCTTTTTACCTGGCTGACAAGAGATACTCATGTCCAGCTACTGCCTCTGCTCCTCCACAGTCTCTATTTGCCAAAGTGACAGGAACTAATGGACTACTGTGAGTCATCTAAGAATTTTCTTTACTTTTTCCCCCCCTTAGTTTTTATTTATGACAAGACACTGGAAATATACAAGGAATTAAAGCTTTGAAGAGAGATCTTTTATTCATGCAGAAAGGGCCCTGGAAAAAGTACAATTGCAGAAGATGACAAAGAATAAAGCTTAGTTCTTAAAAGTGTCACATCTTTCTAAGACTCTTGTTTTCAACTGCTGTTGTGGGCTTTTGAATCAATATACAATTTTTGAACTCGCTTTTAGCTGAAAGCTATTTAAAGAGTCCTTTTTTCAATCAGCATCCTACAAAGGTAGAAGTGTTTACTCTTTACTTTCATTGCTATGTTTTAAGAAGAGAAGCCAAATTCTAAAAGCTGACTGAAAGACAAACCTTGTCTTTTGGCACTTGCACAATAGGTGCTTACACTAAAGTCAGATGATTGACTTTTTAGTGTTAAAACATGACATAACTGTGCTGAGACACTCAGACAAAGCCATTCTGTAGTGTTTTCAGTACATCAGTTGGATACTAGCAAAGCTCTATTATTTTCCTTCTTGGATAATCAAGGCACCATTTTTTCCAACTAGTTCTTTAATTTTTGTGTACCATGCCAAACAAGATTGAAATTAAACTAACATTCTATTTCTGGAACTCTCAAAAGTGAAATAGTAACATTTTAATGCATTTTCCTAATCACTTGATTATTCCTTAAAACTGGATTTTTTTTCCTTTTTCTATTTTATAACACCAGGTAAGTAAATGGAGGTAAATGAAGTAATGACAATTCAAAACCAGAAAGCTACTTCCTTAATTTCAAGTACATGTCAGAATCATGACATCTTCCTAACTGCTCTCAAGTGTTCTCATTTAATTTTATTTTTTTTTTCTTAAAAGACAAGCCCTCCTGTTCATATTTCAGTTTTGCTGCTTACTTTCTTTGGTCAAATGAACAGATTAACTGCTGTAAAATTCCCATTCTTATAAAGAAACTTTTGTACATAAACATTTTGAATGATGTTTTAAGACTGTACAACTTAACATGTGTTCTAGAGAAAATGCATACTTTGTGCTCAGCACTTAAATGTGCCATTTAACAGTAGTTTTGCAAAATATGGTGATATTTTCACAGATTTTACTATAATTGCATCATTGTTACTCTGAATATTATTACCAATAAGCTGACAGCTAGTAAACCATCCTGAAAAAATCATAGAAAAAAACCTGTCCTTCAATTGTACTATTGAAGATCAAGCACAGTAGTTGACTAGTGTATCCCATCAAAATAGCCACTTATTAAATGTTGTCTTTTATGTTTCAAAAGCTTGAAAGTGCTCCAGTGGGGAAAACTAACCTAGGTAAAGTGCCATAATATTTTCCTAGTAGATAATGGTAGGAGCAGATTTCAGGACTGAAAGATCCTTAGGAAGGAGTCTGAAACTCTGGGCAGGCAAGAGTCACACCCTTTTGCAGTTTTAAAATGCGAACAGATGGTCGTTCTTGGATGTGCCTAGCTTAAGGAGTGCTGTGAAAATAACATGTACTCTAAATGGGATGCAAGTTTACAGGGATGTAAACAGAAAAATCAGTAGGAGGGTAAGGGGTGAGGAAAATACTCAGTATCTCACTGATACTGCTCCTTACAGAAAACTTGTGCCACTAGATTTATTTAGTGAGTTGCTTTTTTATGTTTAGTAACACTTCATTTCACCACGTCAGTAAGTTTGTACTGCCATTATGCTATGAAATGGCGTATTAGTGCTCTACTGAAGCACTTAAAGTGTAGCACTACTGCAGGATGCACAGCTTTCTGGTGATGATTTTTATTAAGCAGCCTTACAAGCCTCTGTGATAGCATTTTTCTTTGCACTTTGAATATAAAACTAAAGAGACTTGATGCATTGTGTCTTGTTATGTCTGATTCTGTCAGCGTATGGCTTTGCATGGCTCAAAGTGATGTGATGTGAGATGTAATGCATCAAAGAGACCTGAAGTTTTTTCTGCATTCTGAATAATGACAGAAAATTTTGCTACAAAACTAATGTCATGTAATGGTACATAAGCAAGAGAATAGGATTTGTAGAAAAATTATAGTGCTTAGTAACGTGCAGAATGAAATTGATACAGGGGAAAGGGGTGAAATCTACTTCTTAGACACACACAGCAACTTGAAAAGAAGTCATAAGATAATGAACATCTAGCATCCTTGGATGTAAGAGATGATACTTCTAAAAGCACTTTGCTGAGAATTTACAAGTCAACAATAAAAGAAAGATTAAAAGTAAGTTTTGGATTTTTTGCTGGAAAACCTACAGGCTTGTAAACCGAATAAAAGGAGATTAGGCATTTGTGGATGACAGAAATAATCCTCTGTGAGACTGTTTCTGAGAGGGAGAGAAACATGTGGGGAGGGGGAGCAGAGCAGGGAGACAGTGAGAAGTGCATGGAGACAGAAAATTGAATGGATAGTGGGACAAACCTATAATTTTAAGTTGTCCTAAGCAAGAGCCAGGCAACCTAGATCTTTAGGTATCGGCTAAAGGTAGATACTAGAAGGTACCTGAAATTTGTTGCGGCGACTTGATGATAGACATTTAGCATCCTAAAATAATTTTATATGCCTGAATTAGAGGATGTTCTTCTAGACGACTTATCATTTCCTTTTTTCTTTTCCCCATCTCCTAAATAAGCCAATAAATATCTTAGTACCTCATGAGATGTGATGAAATGAATGTTTGAAGGGAACAAAATTATCTCAGACATTAAAGCCGTATGGATAACAAGATATGTCCATCATGCAAATGTTTTTGAAACATCAAAAGGCAGCAGCTTTGTAAATCTTACACAGAGATTAGAAGGCTTTTTTGGAAATCTTTGCTATAAAAAGGCAGCTTACTGTAGAAAAATATGGAGAGCTGATGATTGTTGATACCAAGAAAATCTTTGATTCAGAATCCATTACAGGCTTCATTAATGCCATCAGGTATTCTAGACACTGTGTTCCAGGCACAGTGTAAGTATTTGCTAAAACAGAGAAGGAACCATCTAGGATTTTGGACATATGGCAGATCAGGAGTAAAGAGAAGTATATGCCTATTGAAAAGGACACGTGGCAGGAGAGGAAAACAAGGAGACATGGTTGTGTCCTGAGAGAAGGCATTGAAATTAGACTTTTAGGAAAAACAACTGACGTGAGATTAAGTAAATTTATGCCCTTTTTACTTCTACTAAACAGAAGACCCCACTGTATATTTTTATCATAAATAAAGGCAGTAGTGAACTTGACATAAAATACTGATTTCTCCTAATAGCAACAGTCCTTCTTGAAAGAAGACACATATTTTTGTCAAACCTTTGAATTCACAAATATAAGAATGTTTTATTATGCAACCTCAATTCAATTTTAAATGACAGAACAAAACAAATAACTGCTAATTAAAAAAAGTAATGGGCATTATCTTCTTTCAAACCTGAGAAGAGAAAGAAATTATAGTATTTGATTGTGACTCACATATACATACATTCATGCATTTTGAAAAATCTTTAGTTACCTTTAGTTGCTCTTCTTGTGAAGAAGAGAGCTGTATTAACAAGCTCTTAATTTTTCCACTCTAGACAAAATTTTTTACCATAGTTCATGGTTTAAAAAGCAACACATGCCACCATGCAAGGTAGAAATATTTTGAAGTTTTTCTTACAAAATACATTTTGCACCTCTACTACAGAAATCAGAATTTTAAATGGAAGATTTGACAAACAGTTCTATAGTGATATCAGTAGAGGATGAAATGTATGATTCTTGTTTCTAGACAGAGAATTTAATATGGCCTTCCATACACTGGTGGTGGAAAGTTAACTAGATGACTTCCAACTTCAGAGTTTCTCTCTGGAGGAGTAATATGAAATGAAATTTCAACCATGATATGGCAAGTCTGCAATTCTTTTAAAGCTGTTCTAACGGGTACTTTCTGGGTTGCTTGAAAGTGGTTTTGAAATGTGTGGTATCAACAGGCACTGCTGAATCCAGCTTTCAGCCATGCCTTATTTTTGACACCACCCATGCTGAAATCATCTGCACTGTGTCCATTTGTTGTAGTAACAGATCTACTACTATATGTGGCTCCCAGAAAAATAAAGAAATGCGTACAGCTTCATCTATAATCAGACAGTAGAAAATATTGTTTCTTTTCTATTTTATGCTGTCACTGTAATATAAGTGGTATAAGTGCCTGGAACCAGAATAGAATTAATGTGAGTACTGAAAAAAAACCAGGCTATCTTTTCTGATACATAAAAAATATCTTGCTATACCTTAGTGCCACTGTTGGAAAATAAAATCAAGATTTAATATATCTTTTCTAGATGGGTGGCATAATTTGTTTGCTCAGAAAGTATTATCATTCATCACAAAAGAGAAATAAAAGATAAAGCTGGACATAAAACCAAAGAAAAATGTAATCTCTAGGTGAGACGTAAGACATGATGATATCAGAATACATGTGTTTCTTTTCTTGATCTTCTACACCACAAAACCTGACTAACATACAGAATTCCAAGAAACATTCCCCCACTTAAAAGTGTTTCAGAAAACAGGCTTGCAGAAATTCAGTAAGAAAAGTTTACTGAGAAAGTAAAAGTTATAAAATTGAGCTTACTCAGAAGAATAAGAACATTCATACTGCCATTAAAAATGAAACATGATTTTTGATATTTAAGAGGGAATTTTTTGTGATACAAAGGAAATAAAATAGTGATTTATATTCTACTACTCAGTAACAGCATAGTTGACTTGATTTGGCACTTGAGTATCTGCTGCATATGCAGCATACATCAATTTTTATTTTTGTTTTGACATTTGGGCCTGCATTTTCTATAGTTTCAATTTAGTTTTCAACTATTTTAGGGCCTGGTATAGAACTGAACCTCAGGAAAATAGATATAATGACATGTAGAGCTTATCTTCAGCATGTATGTCATCATTTTCCTACCCTTTCACGTAAGAAGCATGTCCACTATTTCTACTCAGTATTTCAGCCTTGCAAAGGCTTTTGAGTGTCAGTTTGATTCATTAGCCTTTGTTTTAATGTTTTTCTATTTAATGCTTCTCTAGGTGACTCCTATTCTGATCACCTCCCATATCATTGTTTATAATGGAAGTTATTCTGAAAATATACTGTTCAAAAATAATTTTCAACTGACATTTTAAAAGCATGTCTTAAATGTGTCCAGTGGGATACTCAATACCTTTTCAATACAAGTCATAAAGAACAGCTGACAGATTCATACAATTCCTCTTTGTAAATGAATAAGGAATTCACAGGATTATAAATTTAAAAAGGAGGAAAATGGGAAACCAATACAAATATGACCATGCTACAGGTATGCTTGTTTTAAATTTACATCTCTCTTTGCAGTCTAGGCTATCTGACTAATTAACTGTTTGAACTCTCCCTTTCATTGCCTTCTTTACTGCACTTTCCTTGATTCTTTATTCCAGTTGCAACACACCACTCATCTCTTCTAAAGGCAGCAGAAATGTCAAGACTAATGCTGACATAAGAAAAAGCAGAAATAAACCTTTAAATTAACAGAAAATACACATTCTACCTGTATTTCCCTCTCCTGTTTAGAGGGTTAGAAATTCCCATCCAAGGCACTTACTGTTCTGGTCATTGCATACATAAACTAAGTCAAGACAACATTTTGTAACAGGTAAAGTATTGAGCTGAAGTCAGTTTAAGAAGCAGCTTGTTTTCCTACAGTATTGAGGACTACAGAAAATGCATTCTCACATCAGGCTTTTTCTCTAATATGTCATGTTGATTTTCACTACCATCATTATATCACTTATGGCCATGTTCAGCAGTGTGGTCTCAGAGTTGTTTTATATGCACCCTGTTTGTGTTTGCCATGATTTTTATTTAAGGACATTCCTAAGAACATTTTTATAAACTGTACAGGTCATTATTCATCGTTGTTATATGGATGGTTTGCTAGTTACTTGCCAGCCTATATGTGATTTATTAGATGAGTGCTTTGATGTCTAGAGCACCAGTTTCTCAAACCTGTCTGAAGTGGAAGTGATCTTGAGGCTGTGATATATATTGATTTGATTATTGTTTTGTAAATATTTTCTTGCTAAATAGAGAGAGAGCAGAATGACCCTCTTGCAGTGTAACTGCTTGTGGGAAAGAGTTTTTGTTAGTCATCAAATAGGACACATAAATCAGTATTATTGAATACAAAATCTATGGCTTGATTTTAAAAAATAGGCTTAAGGCTTTCCTTTCAATCTGAGTGTTTGGAGACTGAATGAATATGTATTTATCTTAACTTTTTATATTATTTTTTAGCTCTCAGAATTCTTATTTTTACATATTTATATTGCTTTCTTCATCTTGTGCAACAGTTGATGAATTAATACACAAAGCTTTCTCTGATAAAAGGATATTTATTAACAGGATATCTATTATGTGCTATTGTTTTTACAGGGCATATTTTAGGTGAATTGAAGCATGGGCATCCCTTTGTTTATTTTTCTTCCTTTATTTCCACATCTTTAAATAATCTTCATGCTGAAAAACGTTGATAATAAGCTGATTACCACATATTAATGAAAGAGAATGTCCTGTCTCATAGACTTGAATAATGGGGTTTTTCCATTCTTTATCCACTTCCCTTTTTTGAACCATCTCTCTGTGTTTCTCCTTCAATCAAAGGACAAATCGCTTCTCAAACTTTTGGAAACATGGATGCAGTTCTACATGGACTTTAGTTTGTCATTCATGAAAAAACATTCTCACTTCTGAACGCTTTACAGCAGGTTGTTTTCCTAAGATATTCTTTTATTTTTCTTTTCTTGTATGGAAGCCTTCTATTAATTTACTGCTGATATGTTTTTTGGTAGTTTTGGGGTTGTTGTTTTTTTTTTGGGGGGGGGTGCTTATTTCGTTGCTTTTGGGTTTTTAAATGTTTTTATTTAGCTTTGTTTTTTCCCTCAGAATCTTGGAATATTCTTTAGTAGGTGGTCTTAATAACATATCAAAATATATTTTCATGTAGTCTTGTACAATACAGTAACATTACAATTATTTAATTGATTCACTGGTTGTACTTTCATTGCATCTAAATTTTCAGATAATTTTCTTTGCTCTGTTGTTTGGTTGATACGTAAAAGAAGAATTTTTTTGCTCAAAGGTAGGGTAAGTCACATTATACTGTTTATTTCTCAGCCTTCAGAACAGAAATCTGCCTTGGAACTTTTGCAAAGATCAATTTTCCAAACCAGGTCATAATCTTAGGGAAATAATCGGGTTTGTACTCACTCGTCTCTTACACTGGTATTTCAAATTGTTGTATAATATTCAACAGAAGTTCATAAAATTTTGGTATTTTCTAATTTTCTTCCAATTTCTATTTGCTGTTCTTTCTGTGTAGTAAGTACATTCCCTAGGTCATATCAACTTCTCTCCATCTAAGCAAAAATGTTTTGTCCACTGCACTGATGTAGATTTGTCTCTGAAAATGAATTCCACTGCTTTATTTTTCACAAAACCATTCCAGAAAATTCATTTGTGAAATGAATAGTGAAAATGTATTGATATTTCCTGAAATCTAGTCAAGTCTAGTCGAAGGAGGGATCAACTCACTATTGCATGTTTGTGCTTCTCTTAGTGGATCAGGAGGTGATCTCAGAGCATAGTGTGATCTTATCTTCATCTGCATTTCCGAGATTTACCAGTACTGAGCTTTGCTTGGATATTGTCTCAAATTCTGATTTTCCAAACTAGTCCTTTGAGCTTACTTCCCAGCATGGGGTTTTCAAGAACATATAATTGTACAGATGACCTTCTTAAGTAGTTTTGTAATAGTCTGTCATTAGCTCTTTCGTTAATTTTCTACTTAGAGCTGCACGAGGTTTTTTTCTTCAGTTCTACAGAATAAGTAAATAGTTTGGGGGTTTGTTTGTTTTTTCTTGAAAAGCAGATGCTTTTAATATCAGAAAATACAGTGTGTTGTTTTATTTTATATTTCTATGAATCTTATATCTGAAGCATCACAGAATAGCATTAGCACTCTGACAAGTATACTTATAGTAGTAAAAAAGCTTAATTTTATAATTTTGAGTTTTAACCTTCTTTGATGGATCTCTTCCTACACTGATAACACACTGAGAGCTATCCCAAGGATTTACAGCTTGTGGGAAGTGGGTACAGGTTCTGAAACATGACATGACAGTCAATATGCAGCACATGGTAATGCAAAAACTTTAGAAAAAAGGAGAGGTGTGAAATAATTGATATGAACCCAAGCTGTCATGTCTCTCACACCTGCAAGGCCTTATCAAGACTCGGGGAGTACTTTTAGAAAGACACTAAAATTAAGAGGAGAATGTTCTCCAAGGACTTTGGGCTTTGATTTCAAAGAATTCGGAAAAGTGATAGAAAATGACAGATATGCTCCTTCAACTGGTGCCATCAGAGTTCTTTGAGGGGGAAAGTTGGTAGGAATCATATGAAACAGTAGTTATGGATTGCACAGAAGTACTGTGTAGATCTAGAACTTACTAGAATGCAAAAAGAAAGGAAGTATGCTAAGCTCTGGTGGCTTTGGTTTATTTTAGACAGGATTTTTTCCCCAATTTTCTGTTCCATGCTTTGGAACCCATAAAAGAACACTAGGTTCTTCATTATAGTTTTGGTTTTTTGTTTGATTGTTTTCTTTTTCTCAGAGTGCAGATAATGGATCATAATCAAGATCTTATTGTTCTTTGCGGCTAGCTGAAAGGAGGCTGCAGTGAGAAATCTGTCTCTTCTCCTCAGTAACAAGTAACAGGACAACGGGAAGCAGCCCCAAGTTACACCAAGGGAGATTCAGATTGGATATAAAGAAAACTTTGCTAGGAACTGTAGTCAAACATTGTAGCAATTGCCCAGGGAATGGCTGGGTTACCATCCCTGGAGGTAATTAAAAGATGTATGGATGTGGTGCTTAGGAGCAGGGTTTAGTAGTGCATATGGCAGTGCTGGGTTAACAGTTCAACTCAATAATTTAGATGTGTTTTCCAACCTAAATGATTGCATGATTTTATGATCTAATAAGAGTTTATCTTTTTAACCATCTTGTATCTGAAGTCCAATACCAGATTTGTTATCGTGGAGAGGTTAAACACATGACAGAAAACATTCCTAGAGCCTTACCTACAACACAGGAGGACCCTCTCAAACAAAACACTTTCACTGCCTCTTTCCCTTGAGCTAGCAATATGCCAGTGTGTAGGATTGTGAAGAATACGGATTTTGGATTTACCTACTACTCCTGTGGTACCACTGTAAAATAATATTTAATTTCACATAGTAGCTCTCTTGACACTTCACTGCAATGCCTTTTATATTCCAAGTATACTTTGCCTACTTTGAATGCTCAGCTGGGACTGAACCCCTTTCCTTGGGAGGATGGTTGTCTAGGGACAACTATAACATGAAGATTTTCAAAGAAGCTTCTAGATGTAAAAGAGCACACAAGTTCAACAGGATAATGATCCTCCAGAGGACTCCAAAATAAAGTACTCTTAGGCTTAAGTGGGACCAGAATCATTTAAGAAAAACAAGCCCACCGGGTCATTTTACATACCAACAAGAGAAAAAGCCACATAATTCAGAGTCCCTCATCAGATGAGGACATGGTGGAATAAATATTTCTAAAAAAGCAGAAGGTATTAAACAGAGGGCTTTGTTTTGTGTAGGACTTTGAAGGCAAAGAAGCAGGCAGTATGGAGATATGGAGGGGTTCTAAGTCTGTTAAAGTACTGTTGCAAGAAACTAGGACTGAGCCAACTTTATACAACCCTGACTTAATTATGTATGTTCTACACATGTTCTAGAAGAATGGAAATAAAAAGTTAGTTTTTACTTTTTATTTTTCTCTTACTCAAAATTCAGGTTTTCTCAGAGAGGCACTTCATGCATGCCAATTTACATGCAAACATAATACTTTTTCAGATAGTCAGAAATCAGGGCTTAAGTGTGACATAAGAACAAGCTATTACAAAAGTACAGGCACTGGGAACTGCCTTTTGAAGAAAGCCTGATTTAATTATATGCTTGTGCACATTTTGAAAGTGAAGCCTTGATGCGTAGGTCAAAGAACAGCACTTAAATATTGGGACACATCTCTGAATTAAAACCACCTCACTTTTCTCAGTATCCATTGTGGCTCTGTTTTCCTCATGATAACACTAATGTTTCAAGTATTTGGAGTGAACCATCTGGGAATTTAGAGCACGCGTGAATGCACATAAAAGCAGTCTCTACAATAAAGGTTACTGCTTTTCCAAATATTTTCTATTTTTTTTTGTCAAATGTAACATGGTATTTCCAGGTAAAGGATACTTATAATTTATGTGCAAATGAAGGAGGAAATGGAGGGTGAGTTAAATAGGTTGTATATCAGCTCTTTAAAAAGATAAAAACTTGTTGAAGTTATCCTGCTCCTTAAAGCAGCTTTGTTTTTAGCAAAAACTTCTTGTAGTGGGTTACAGGCTGATGTAAATAGGCATATGTTTCTTGACTTCCATATTTTTCCCCATATATTTTTTCTCTTCCATATATTCTTTTTAAAATTTATTTCCTCATTATTTTTAAGAGCTATTACCCCTATACAGGACCTAAAATATTTCCTCAAGAAAAGACTATGACATGACGAACAACTTTCACATATTAACTACCCTACATTATTGTCTTGTATGATAGTCTTGGGGACAAGCCATCTGTGCTTTACAAATATTCTGGCAACATTAATAAAATGTTCACACAGTGTTCTTGCTTACTGAATACACAAAACAATTATTGCTAGTTAGTTCTTTTGTTTAAAACGTTCCGCAATACTATCCAGTTGCAACTCTAAAGTCAGCCTTTTCTATACAGGGTGTTATATAAGTTATTTTCTGCATGCACTTTTCTTGGAATGGGAGATTTCTATTGTAGTTGTGCATAATGGTTACCAAATTTTGTCTCTCATAATCCTTTCTATGTATTTTCATTAAATATTAGGTTTGCTGCCTTTAAATTTCATTGATTTGTCTTAAACTAAAAATTTCTGACAAGATTGTTTGTGAAATAAGAAAGTATGAGGTGCAAAAGCATAAGGCAGGAGCTGATTGACATAATCATAGAAGATTTAAGCTTTATTCTCTCTATATTCTTTCTTTTATTTTTCTATAAATAGGATGCATTGTTCCAATAATATTGTTCAATGAATAAACACAGTGAAGTAATGACATCTACTAAGATGTGAATATAAGCTCCCATCTCATTTCACTGTTCTACTTTAATTCTTCAACTTGACTTTTGCTAGTAATCTGGCCAGGGAGTGTAGATATTTCTTCTCTTTGATAACATTTTTTTCTGTGAAGACCCAATTAATAAAATATTTGGGAATATAATATACCTGTAGAAAGCTGGCAAAATAAACTGTTCAAGAAAAAACAATACTTAGATTAAATTAAATGATGAGCATTGGATTAACAGAATCTTCTTTGTAAACAAGTACATTGCTAATAATATTAATTATTAAAAAGGTAGCATTTCTCACAGCATGAATTGGGGTGAAAGAGATAGCTATTTATCCAGTGCTTATTTTCTAAAGTGTTTATGAAAGCCTCTCGTTAATCAAATGGAAACTGAAATAGGTCTAAGGCTATATAACATATGATGCAATGCCATGATGCACACAGGGCTAGTGCTCTATTGGCTGGAGTCAGACCAACATCAAACCAGGAACCCACAGTGTTGTTTGTGGGGTATATTAGAAGTAAATGGGAACAGGATTTGATATTATTCTTCCAGAAACATGCTTTAGGACAGCATGAATTGTCCTTCGAAAGTGACAACTGTGACTTTACAGAAAGACTGTAGAAAAACAAAAAAAGTCAGCAGTTTAGCCTGGACAAGAGGATACTAGGTTTAATAAAATTATCCTATCTTAATGTATGATACAAAAAAATTAAATTATTTGAAGGCAATGTATCTATAGACTTCCATGTGCAGCTCAAAACTCAGTCTCAGGATTTGGGATGAGATTTTGCATGTACATGATTGATCTAAGAAGTCTATCATTGACAAGCAATAGCATGTGTAAAGCTTGCTTAGATTGCAGTTTTAGAGTCCAGTTTTTATTCATGCAATCCATATTTACTATTTAGAAGAATAGACTGGCATGTGGGGGGGAGAGTAACAAATTTATTCTGATAATCAAGGAGGCAAGGAGCATTTAACATTTTTAAGCTAATTCAAACTAAGTTTCATTTTTGTCACACTTTAGTAAACACACCTGAATGCTTCTCAGGGCACTTTGATTTATGTTCATGGGATGCTACATGAATGCCTTATAATGAATGTAAAATATTGTCAGCTATTGTTTACAGATCACAGAATATTCTGAGATAGAAGGGACCCAGAAAGATAATCAAGTCCAACTCCTGAGTTAATGGTGTATGCATGGATTGAATGGACACCTTTGGTGTTATTGGCACCAAGCTCTAATCAACTGAGCTAATCTCAAGCTCTTTATTCAGATGTTGGTCTAGTTAAAAATACAGTTGTTGAAGGGAATTATAAAGGCTCATTTTAGTATTTTTAGTCACTTCTGAATGCATTAATCACCAAAATTTCAGGATAAAACATTAATACAGTTTTCTCTGTTGTTTAACCAATAGCATTTCAGGAGTTGAGTGGTCTCCTGAAATACAGCTGTTTTGTGAAATAAAACATAGAAGTTATGAGTCTTTTATTTTTCCAGTTCTATTGCCTTCCTCTGTTGAATGTGTTTAGCTCTTCTAAAGAGCAGTGCTGAAAGTTACAAATCAGAGGAGGAA
Source organism: Chlorodrepanis virens (assembly GCA_003286495.1). Classification (NCBI taxonomy): domain Eukaryota; kingdom Metazoa; phylum Chordata; class Aves; order Passeriformes; family Fringillidae; genus Chlorodrepanis; species Chlorodrepanis virens. The sequence goes on from LTAT01000006.1 coordinate 36,302,162, forward strand.
AGCATTCTTGCTTTAGAAAAGTGTTAGAAGAAAAATCTAGCAAATAATGAAGGTTTTGTAATCTATCTGATTTTTTGGATGAGTGGAATCCTTATGACATATGTTCCTGGACCAGTCTGATGATAGTATTTTTTTTAAATATATTTAAAGTTGTATTTGCTATATCTGCACTTTTTTATTATATTTTTATCCTATCTGTGCCTTGCTCATAAAAGGAAGGGGAAAAATTCTATATTTGAAGATGTCAACATTTTTCACTGATTTTTTTTATTTCTCCTCAAATTACAGGAATGTATATTTAGAAATAATATTAACTATAAGTGTACATTGATGTTGACAAATCAATCTTAGTCATTTATATTCATGTAAAAAATATATACTTTTTTGTCTATTTTCTGTTCTACAGATCTTTTCACTGTGGTTTCTGTAAAATTTCTTCTCTCAAAGTGAGAAAGTAAGTAGAGTTAGGTCCCATTTTCATGAGGAACAATTTTAGCAGCGGGCTTAGTTTAAATTTGCTGTATCATCTGTATAATGTTGCTTTTGTGGCATTATAAACTTCTCATGTGTACTGCCAGAAGACATAAAATGGCCCAGTGGCATATGTTATGTTCTTGCATCTGCCTAATTTTCGACTTGAAATACCACACAGCAATGTTTGTGATAAACTACACACAACAAGGTCAAAGCAAGTGCCTGCTGGGATGAGTAATCATCTTTATTTCATCATCTTATATCAACAGGTATCATGGAGACAAAGTAATAGCTTTTATGAGAGGAGCTTCATATGTACCTCTGAAAAGTTATGAGGCACAAGACAGAATCAACGAAGAGATAATGACTGTAGATTTGCTATAGAGTGCCCTGCAGCTCAATTTACATTGCATCCTGAAGGGTACTGTGTAGGAAGGACAGATTTTTCAAAACAAATATGCTTGAAAGTACTATTTAATCACTAATGCTCAAACTGTGTGTGCTGCTTTTAGAGTTCCCTCTCTGTAGAAGAAGTGTTTTGTTTTGGTTTTTATATGCAGTTTTACCTCTCTCTTTCCCTTTTGTTTTTTAAATAGCAAATATATGCAACCTCCAACATATATATCAACACTTGTGCAGCCCTAATTGTCACATGAGAACTGAAGTGGTTTTACATTACCTATAAGGAAAATATTGTACCTCTATGTAATCTCTAATATATAGGGAACTACTATACTAGTGACAAGGTGGATACTAAAGTCAAATAAATGGGTATAAGTAATATTTTAAGAGATAAGAGTTAAGAGATTGAAAATGCATAAATACATCATTGGCTAAAACAGCATGGATTAAATAAAGGAAAAAAATAGTGAAATTGTTGTAGAAAGCATCTGGATATGCAACTCACAGCTCACAGGCTCAGCTGTCTGCAAGTATGTGCTTTGTGAAGCACAACGACTTTTGAGTCAGCTCTAATGAACAAAACTATTACTGAACTGTGCAAATACACAAGTCAAAGCCTTGTAAGACAGGAGTAGTGAAAATGAAAATAGAATTAGTTTTTGAAATTGGTAATAATAATTGAAAGCATTATGAAAAACATGAAAACTTATAGCACATAATCAGTTTTTGCAGACAATTACTCACTGAAATAAAAAATCATGTTTTCAGGGCCGGTTGGTATTAGAGAGAAATGTATTTTGCTGGATAAGGCCACTTGTTACCAGTTACTGTCACCTGGACATACAAGCCCCAAGGGCTGTAAGCCCACAGTGGTTCCTGGCACTGATGGCTCTGCTCACACACACACAGCCCGCCGTGCCATGTTTGGTCCCCAGCAGATGTTTGCTCTGTGCTCTTCCTCTTCGACAGGCACATGCACTAGGGGTTTCATCTCTAGACACACCCAGACCCCATGGTGTCACATGTCACCAGCAGCTGTCCACAACTACTGGTCCCACTGATAGCCAGTTACTCCTGTGATCCTGCCTGTGGGAAAGAGTTACAAATTTAATATGTAAGACAGTCTGTACTGATTAGCCTTGTGGAACAGACAGCTAACCAACCATTCAAGCAGAAAACAACACATGACCATGTCTTTTTAATTCCCTTATGTGTCTACTTTCCCACGCTTATTCCTTCCCAAACCACTTAGATCCTTCCCCCAAATATAGCCATAAGAATTCTTGTGAAATCCTGAAATACATTTCCTCTGCATCCCTTAGTGTGGTTCACAGCCTTAAGCACTGACCTCCCACAAAATAAGAGGTGCTCCTGCTTTGGCTTACTCTGATGTGTCCCACAGTAGGACAGACTTTTCTGAGACAGCCACGGAGTAATCTGGACAGGCAAATCTTGCTCCAAGTCTTTAATTTGTTTGGCTGAATGACTTTGTGCCCCTGTGCATCTCTGCACTGCTGGAGATGAACCTCTGATGGACTGATGGTGCCTGTGGCAGGCTTGGGAGGAAGGTGAAGGTTTGTTTGGACCTCCTCACCTCAAATGTTATCTCTGTGTTCTCCTTTGTCAGGATGCAGATGATCTTTTGTCACAAAACCTAGCAATGTATAGATGATACAGCTGGATTTGACCAGCAGCCACTTGCCCAGGCTTATCTGGTGCCTATTGAGCAGGTAGGGAGCACATTCATGCTTCTATTTTTAGAATATTGGTCCTAAATATTTACATGGTATACTAATAAATACTTTTTTGGTACTATATTAGTTCCATACTGTTCTGTCAAGGATGCCTAAACAAAAGTGACCAATGAGGACCAAGCTGCACATCAGGTTTTAAACACGAAGTGTCTTGTCCCTACAGATGGAAACATAAAAAGAAGGCTTTTTTACCATGTGTGCCTCAAGCATGTGAATTTAATTCTCTTTTCAATTCCAGGTCTACCTGAAATGATGTTTTTATAGATATCAGTATTTTTCAACCAGAAGACAGGTGGTCAAGACAAAAAACCAAACTTTCAGAGTTTCCTTTCCCTGAGTGATAGGCATCTCAGTAGTGGGAGGAGACTATTTATGACATAAAATCATAAAACAAACAAACAAGCCACAACAATCCAAACTCTATCTTGCAGTCACCATTGTGTCATTAAAAACTTGTGATTAATATTGAAAGATGCCTGAGGGAAAAAAGAGGTTTTATTCTTTCCCAGGAGACTTAAATTGATTGCATATTTTAGTTTCAAAAGAACCTGAGAATTTTTTCTAATGAAGAGAAAAAGTACTAATTGCGAGATGCAAACAAACTTGTCTTGAAAATCAAGCTGCAATTGTGAGAAGAGATGCAATGTAGTTGCAGAATTCCTTTACTCTTGCAGCATTTCTTGAATTTTACAGAGAAAAAAGCCTTCATAACAAAAAAAAAATCTGTCTTGGTTTCCATGCATTGACTGTTTTTAAGTAGACTGTGGCTTTTCATACTTTGTTTACCTATAGCAAAATAGTGTAGTTTGGTGAAGGTAGATTGCAGAGATTTTATGTCACTATTTTCACAATAGGGACTACACACAAGAATGCTTCAAAAAAGAGCATGTGAAAATTAACAGAGTCCATGAAAGTTCATGCAGAATCTAGCACTACTTTTTTTTCCTTAATTTTTTGGGGGGGTAAATTGTTACAATGCATTTGAAAGAGGATAATTACATAAGAAAAATTTGTATGTGAAACAAGTCTAGTATAAAAGACTCCAGGGACCCATCTACTATGCTAAATGCCGTACTTCAAAAAAATGTAGTTAACCCTAGATTTCCTCTTATCCCAAGTGAATTGTATAATGGGCGTCTTTAGCTCTACAGTAAGAAATAAATTTTCTTATTCTTTTCTTAAAGATTGCTCAGACAAAAATTTAGTCCAGAAAATAATACATTTTCTGGAATATTTCCTCCATCCTGGGAGACAGAGAGGGAAAATGACAGGTCAGGTGACCTGTCACTCAAAAGGAAACTTCAATAACTACAGAAACCAGAAGTTTTGGCAACAAGCCTCTGCCTACATTAGGGTCCCAAAATAAGACTATGGGATAAACCCATGATTGTGGCAAGAGAAACCAAATGGCAATTTTCCTGGAAGGCCAGAAAGGTCAAGGTGTTCTAACACTCTGCCTTAAATCTGAAGAAAATTGAAGCTGTTTAGGCACCCGTTGCTTTAATTTCCATTGAAAAAAACAGCTTTGGTCTCAAAGACTGAATTGAATTTTAATTAATATTAGGCTCTGGACTTGGAGCTATATGAAGGGGTAGATATATGCATAACCAGCTGGATTTCTTACAGTTTTATCAAATACAGTTTGTGAATGTCATAAATGATACTAAAGGCTTCCTTATGCCCGAACTAGAGTTTTTAATGGTTACTCTGTATCCAAGCAGTTGATATGTCTGGTTGCACAATACATCAAATTACAGATAAAATATTCAATTTAAACCCACATTACAACTGTGCTATTTTTACAAGAGTGTCTGACCCAGTGTGTGTGAGATAAAACAAGTGGTTTCTTGCAGGAAAAGCGCAAAGGAAAATAAAGAAATTTTGATAAAGAATAAAATTGTATTTTGCTGCTTCCCAGGTTATTGCAAATAATCTTACCATAGATACAACCTATCCACAACATATGAAGTGTCTGATCTACTTATGTAAGAATGTTCATGTTCCCACAGAGAATCACAGAGCAAGGTTCTCTGTATCATTTGAAAATAAGAAGAACCCTCATTTTTCTTCAACTCTCTTTTTGAACAATTTTGGTGTCTCTGTCTTAAATTTTGCCATATTTTACAGGGAGAATATTATTTTTTCAAGAGTAAATCATTTAAGAAAATAAAGTACTTTAATATTTTAATGCCACAAACATTGTCACTAGTATGAGTTCATGAAAAATCAGAAAGTTTCTCCATACATCCCAGGAGAAACGAGTGAATCAAACCTCAACTGGCTGCAAGAATTGCTGTTGCAGTATTCCAGCTGTGGGGAGATCACTGCAGATTCAGCAAGCCCATGTGACATTATGCTTATTCTTGTTTAGGAAAATAATTTAAAAGCTCAGGTTTCATATATTTCCAACCCACAGTTTGTTACATTTCACAGGGGAAAATGCATCTCAACCTTCCAAAATACCTTTAACAACTAATATATGAATAACAAAAAATAACACAATACAAACAGTTATTTTTACAAGCCAAAAAAAAAAATATATATATATATATATAACTTCTCTCTCCATCTTAAAAATTTATTTAAGGTTATTTAAAATAATACATGGAAGTTATTTGTGAAAGAAAATTCAATGAAAATACAGCATTTGAACAGGAATTCAAAACTCTTAAGTGCAACTTTTGAATGGGAATACAAAACAGCAACCACCTTTCTAATATCTTCAAGACAGGCACTCTTTTTTATATTTAGAAAATGGAGAATATAGCTAGCAGAAGGACACAATCACTTGAAAGCTGAAAGTCTGCTCACTGACTAATGCACCCCTCCTACTTTGTAAAATAGCATGATAAGCCAAAATTATTATTTTTATTATAACAATTGTTCCATAAGTATCATCCATATGTGAAGTATGTGAGTTTATATAACAAGGAGACCTTTTGAAGTAAACAGGAAATGTGATGAAGTAATAAGCACAGTATAGCAATTTAAGACAAAGTACCTGGTAACCAGACAGATGAGCCATAACAGATGATGCCTAAGTAGTGGCAGAAAAAAGCTGTGTCAGGCTGTACCTCCTAACTTTAAAGGATCTTTTCCACAATGTCTACTGACTGGGAGTTTAAAAGCTCTACTTCCATTTCCTGCGTTGTTGTAAATATGAGTTGACTTTAATGGATGGAATTTTCTGGGAGAAAGCCAGGAACTTGCGTAACAATATTTGTTCCTAAGAGTTGCTAGATACCTACCTTTCTGCACTGGGAGAGGAGCCACTTCAGCTTTTCAAGCACAATTTTACTAGACAGTACCCCAGTAACCCTGGTTTATAGACTGACAGCAGCAGTGATAAAAAGAATAGCAGTGAAGATAATATCAGCAATATAATACCACATGTCCCTTTGCTACAGCTTCAACTGATATTCCAGAAGGACTAAGGAATAAATGCACAATGGAGGCTTGTAATGTGTTTTTTTTAGTTTTTATTACTTCTTGCCATTTCATATGCATTTTGTATACAGGACCCATGAATATATATAGCTAGCAGAGGTTATATAATGCTTTACACCTAGAAGCACCTTAGAGAAGAAAGAATCCTAACAAAATAAACGGACTTGAAAGCGTTTAGAGTTCACCGCTTTATAATATCAGTGCTGACATAGCATTTTTGGAAATATCAGTTATGGCTGAAAAGGATTGTACAAGAATCGAGCAGGACTTTCAGGATTCTTGATGTTTACCTTTCCCTGCTGTCTTCCTAAGAAACACTTTTGTATTTAGATTGAATTTTAATTAGTAATTTCATGTTCAATCTGGCATTCTATTTTGAAGGATGTTTTTCTTAACTGGGGAGGACTCCAAATGGGAAGACCAAAAATGCCATGAGACAGAAGGAAAGGATTTCTGTTATCTATCGTTTTTACAAAAGTACATTCACTTGCAGTTACAGCTGTTTGTCAAAACCACACAGTAGAAGGGAAAAATACCTGGTCATAGGCACAGAATCAATCAAGGAATGGTCACCTGAACATTCACTGAATCTGTAGTTTTAGCTCACTTGCTGTTTCACTAATTGCTTCATTTATTTTCCTCACAGTCTCTTCATACCTACTTAATTCCATTTTATACTCTCTCAGCTCTGTTACCCTGTTTACTTTTCTTTACTGCCAGTGTTTATTGCCCCTGAAGTAAACCACTAAAGAAAGGGATATGAAAAAGATAGTAAATTTATTGCCTCCCTGTGGTTCCCTCTGTTATAAATAAAGCTAGCTTTTGTAGGCGGGGTTATAAATTGTTACTTAACATAATAAATTGTTATTCTTAATTTATTTAATAAGTTATGGAGAAATAAATTATGGAGTTAAATGTGATGTATGTGGGAATGTGCTCCCACTAGAGGGAGCATGTGAGATCTGGGTGAAGGAATTTTCTAGAAAACTACCCCATGAGATGATGACATTAATATGAAATATGATTGGAAAACTAACCAGCCAATGAAGCCTCAGAACTCCTGTGATTGGCCAGAAATGCACCATTTTATGGACCAACCAACAACCAAGAAAAGGACGAATATATAGGCAGATTAAGAGGACACCAATCCTGTCGCTTTAAGAGATTTTAAAACCCCCGGGGGCCGAGCGCCTGGTTCTTTCTGTGGAACCGGTGTCTGAGAAAACAGACACTAATTTCTAACTATGAATGGCTGCCCAGGCCCCAGGCTTACTCTGGGCTCTCGCCTTCAGTTGTTTTGGCTTTCAATAAACAAGACCGAGCCTTTTAAAAGACCTTGGCTTCATTTTGCCTGTTCATAACACCTCTATGAGCCAACTCCCATTTCCTTTCTCTACTCTTTGAAGTTTGATAAATGAACACCTACTACCCAGCACTATGGAGGCTTGTTTTGAACTGGCTCTTAATTATTTCTATAATAAGAATGATTCATAATTAGTAAAATTTACATGAACTGAGCATCTTAAAAAGCCAGCAATAAGATCTATGGCCTCCAGGTCCCAGTCTTCAAGTTCTGAACCGGAATATTGTTATACTATATTATATTTTCTTTTTTTTTCTGAATTAGAAGGGAACTAAAGGATTTATAAAATAGATCCACCAATTCTTTTAGGCAAACATTATCCCAGTTTTTAAAAGTAATCAAAAAGGAATACAGAAAGGCCCAGCTATCTTCTGACAACCTTCTAGCATGTGATATTTGAAAATGAACTGTTCAGCAATTGCCCAACCAGATAGCCTCCCAAAATACCTGTCAAATAGCATTATTCCTACTGCCTGTGACCTTTCACAAGAATATCAGCTTCACTTCAGTCGTGGAAACTAAGGCTGACTTCTTTGCAGTTCTGCAACACACTCTGTCTTTATTAAAGTGGTTAACAAGTATACTTGAAAATTCAACATAGATGCAGAAATGCCCTCACAGTGTTGAGTAAAATCCAATTCCTTGAACACAGACAGTGAAGGTTAGTTCTCATGTGCCTACATCTAAGTGGGGCTGCAGGATGCCTTCCAAGGTGCTGTGGACAAGACACTCTGAATTAGGAGATCAGACCATTCCAGGTTGGTTTTGTGTGAACTGGAGTTCTTACAAAGGGGTAAAAGTGCTGACTCTCATTGCAGCTCTGCTTGAAAAGGCCAGTCCTTTCATGAAGAAGCAGAAAGCTAACTCTGAACATTTCTAAACATCTCATCCACAAAGTCTTAGTCACTATGGCTGCAGAGCTGGAAAAAATCAGTGAGAGAAAATGCAAAGAGAGACAGACATCTTTGGCATTAGTCCTCACCAAAAAAATAACCTCTGTACTGTCATAGGAAAAAAAATGTCTTTTGACTTTGATGCACATGATACCCATTTTTTTATTTTATCTTATTGCTTACATGCCCTGTGATGCAAAACCACGGTTACCTACACAGAAATGAAACTAAGATTGCAAAGATAAAGAAGATGAATAACTCCAGACAGAGAATTTTCTTAATGAGGGAAACCAGGAAAGTGGAAATTGTAGTGAAAGAGAGTCAAAACTTGAACCTAGGATGGTAGCTCTGCATAGTGTTTCTTCACCTAGATGCTGGTCACACATTTCCATTCTCAAGTTGATTTTCTCTCTCTTCAGTAATTGTTGCTAAAGGAGTGTTTGTGGGGGAATCTTGTAGATAGACGTTCAGGAATGGAGAAAATAAATTGATACATTTTTAATGAGAAAAACCAACTATTGTAAATAATTGAGCTGATCTAAAGGACAAAGTCTTTGACTATTTTTTTCTCAAAACTAATGGGGTAGCAGGCAATGATTTGCAGATGTAAGCTGTCTTAACAGAAAAGGAACAGATCTTTTAGACTTTGCATAAAATTAACTTCTTGCTATTTGCTCTTTTGCAGTCAAAGGAAGGTTTTGGTATCTTCCTGAATCTTTGAGTTAAAAAATTTGTTACTATAATTACATTTTACTAAAAAAGTCAGAGAGAAAACATTTTTCCAGGACCCATGGTCTACATTACAGGGTAGTAATATAGTAGGAGATGAAGGTTATCTTGAGTGATTTGTTCTCATGAGGAGTTGTTGAAGCTGCTCATAAAAAACCCTAGCATTTTCACCAAAACAAAAACCTGGGGAAAACAAAAGCAGCGAGAGCACTGCAAACCCAGTAATTTCTGCTTCCTTCATTACAATGTTTTCTCTCAAGCTCTGGAGAACTTCTTGTTTGACTCATGAGGCTTTGAGAGCCTCTCCATCACATTCTCTAGTAAAAGCTGAGGAAAACTAGCCTTCTGCATTCTCTTGCACTTAATAATACAATATGTTTTTTCTTTTTCTAGAAAAAACACAAGAACTGAAACAATGAAGACAGTATACACACGGGCAAATGGGGGGAAAAAACAATAAAGTTGAATGAACTTCACCACTCCATTCATATCTCATGTCTTACATTTCCCCAAGCAAAAGGTCAATCAGTGGCAAAGCTCTAACAAGTGCTTAACAGCTTAATAAACATAACAAGAATTGTGCCAATATGCCAGAGAGTAAGAAACAGTCACACAGGCACAAATACGTAGAAGCAGAATTATCCATTTCATAATTTAAAACAACTCATCCTTAGGTAATGGAATTTGGCAATAGAGATGAACTGCTTTCCCAGGAGGTAGACTATTATCATAGGCTAAACAGCTGTTTAAAAGTAAAAGTTGCTTCAAACAAAGAAGAAAACAGATGCTTAACTAATTTTAGACATTTCTTAGAAGTTAAAAAAGCCCAAAACCACCAAATGTATGAAAATAGGTTTCCTTAACACTGAGAGAGTTTTATAGCCTAAACTGAAAACCAAACAAAACTCCAATTTCTAATACAGCATACTGTCTTTGAAAACCCTAGGTATCCTCACACTCTGTCCTTAGGCATCTGTAGCAAAGCTTTATACATCTCAAGAATCCTCATGGTGCTTCTGGGTATAGCTAACTGAGAGCTGCAACATTGAGGATTTCATTTATTCACAACTTGTTATGTGCTGCTAGGACATTACAGGCATTTTCCCTAGGTTCAGCCACAGAGGGCAAGTCCCTGTTCCAGGCAAGTGAAGAAATTGATGAAAATAAAACATCCCACAGACCATTTTCAATCTCCGTAGTACCTTTTTCCTACATGAGGAGTGCTGATTATACTCCCAAAATTCAAGTGATCTATGCCTGTGCTATGACAATTATTAGCTCCTCATACAAAGCAAAATTCAGCTTAAGGAGATATAGGCTTCAGGGGGTTAGCCATGAATGCAGCAATCAGAATGCTGAAGTGGAGCACACATATTCAGCTAAGTGTATGAAGTTCCCACACAACAAAGACTGCAGATGCACAAACTGAAAAGTACAATAATGGCTGCTCACAAATAATTTTCTAAGTCCTGATTTGAAGGAAATAGTCATAGTTGTAGTTGTTAACTCCACTACAATACTAATTGTCTCCACTACCCACACTGTTTGAAATTGTTGTTTTGCCTGTAACTGTGTATTGACAGATTCTGGTTTTGATTAGATCTATGGTGCTATCAGAACATAAATAAAAGATAAGGTAACTTAAAATACCTAAACAATGTAATTCACAGAATATATTTTAATAGTGTATACAATAGCATCTAGAAATTAAAGTAGGCAAACCTTGCATTAAATAGATACCCAAGCAAAATTATCCCAGAAATAAATTATACTCCTAAAATATCCTCATGTGATGTATGAAAGGACTCTTATCTGGGGATGGACAAAGCCTTATGAAGGTCCTTTTTGTCTTTTTCAAGCTTTCACATGATTTGGGCGGGAGAAGTGTTTCTTTGGGTTTTTTTTGTGCAGTTGCCCCCTGCAATGCACTTTAAAAGTTTCCCCTTTCTTCCAGTTGCTATTAAAGATCCTTTGGGGACATGAAAACTTCCTGAAAAGTGTCCCATTAGTTGTGTATATGAAAACATCCATTCTGGGCAGCAGAGCTAAAAATTTTGTCAGAAGATACAGTCTTCTGACAATTTAAAAGTAGCTTGAAGATTTTTATTTGTCTTTTCAATAACACTGCAGGACCCAGAATTGCAGTTCTGGAAGCAATAGTTTGATCACCAAATTTGGTCCAATCTCCTGTTCTTGTATGAAATCATATTGCAGAAATAAAGCTGGAAGGAAGTTTCAGAGATTGTCCAGTTATCTAGTCTTTCCCCATATTGTGTGGATCACAGTGCTCAAAACCCTTTGTCTATGCTGTTCTTTAAAGCTTGCAGTAACAATTTTCCCTAAGCAACCTATGCAATCTATTTCAGGGCTCAAAGGTTCTTACTGCCAGACAGAAAGCATTCAACAGTCAGTTTATAACCAATTATTGTGCCAACATTGTCCTTTAGTCAAACAGGTTTTCCCTTATTTTCCTTCCAGTATGGCTATAGAAAGTAATTTTCCTTCTGGCCTTCATTTTGCTATGATAAATAACTCAATTTATGTATTCCCAGAAAAATACCTCTTTATTCCCTAAGATTGCTATTAATGTCTATTCTCTTGTCCAGTCTAATCATTGCTGCAAATAGGGGATTCAAGCAGTACTCAGTCTTCTGTCTAGGTAAGGTCATCCTAGAGCTGATTTTCTGATTAAATTGTAAACTAACATCTGAATTTTGAGCAGCCAAAATACAGTTTTCAGGGTACAGCACCACAGAATGAATGGCTCACAAATATAACAGTTACAGTAGTGAAAACCTTTCTAGCTAAAAGTAGGGGATTAATAGTTTGCTAAAAGCAAAGCATCTCAAGGATATGTGTAATTTGAACAAAACCATTTTGAAAGAAAATGTGCAAGGAAAAGGGAGGTTGTATTCCCATTAAGTAAACATACTGTTTTGATAATTGGTTCTTTTTTTGCCTCTCAGGTTCAAAGTGGGAAGAATTCTGGTGAAAATTTAAAATTAGATTCTTACACATATCTATGTATTGGCCACTAAATGCAGCATCTTGTTTTTGAAAGATGACTACTATTATGTCTAGGGATTTTCCTTTAAGAGCACACTGTTCTCATTGTACTAAATAGACAAGCCACAGTAACCAACTAAGTTAGGTTCCCCACAAATTTAGTCCTTTTCTCAATCCTCTTCTCATTTTCTGCCTTCTTTCTTCTCCCTCCTACTTCTCCTCCCTTGAATAAGGTGTTAAAAGACTGTGACCAAGAGCTGTTGTTGAGCCAACCTAGTGGAACAAATCTGCTGAATACAGCTGAATACAGTATTATACAAATGGAATTTAACAGCGACTCACAGTAATTATAATTAGGTGGGAGAGCAAGCTGGTTCTGAAGACCTGTTACCAATTTATGCCATAAGATGTGGTCAACTTCCTATTTGTCTGTCAAAAACCTTGATATCTCAGTAAAAAATTAAAATATTAATGTGCCTTGGTCTTACTCCTGAATATTCTGCAGGAGAACAAGTTTTCTAATGAAATGTGGGTAGGGATGTGAAACTTGTTAAAGAAAAGAATGCAAGTGCATGAGAAAACATTTTGCTGAGTGCAAAAACCCCACAGAGCTTTCTACAGTAGCTCAACTCTCTCTGTGCTTCAAAGCTATGGCTGAAACTTCCCCTGAAGCCTACAATACTGCAGGGAAATGAAGAGTCAAAAAAGACCTGTACTGCAGGCTATACAGTTCTGTGGCCACTGAGAAGCTCAAGTGATCAAAACTTTGAAGTGTGCATAGATCCTCTGAAAATCTCATGGGTCTCTAAAAGGAATTGTCTGAAGGGGTTCTCCAAACCTTCTGTGAGGGCATTTTTGTCAGTATAGCTTGCTCAGAGTAACAGTAGTTGTGTAAAATTGCTAGCTATCTTTTAAGGTCAGCAATGTGCTTTTCTAATATATTTCCACTTTCTAATGTTTTGGGGTTTTGTTTTGCTTTGTTTTTCCCCAGATACTCTCCATTTATTTCCTTACACAAAAAAAAAAAAAACCAAAAAAAACCAAAAAAACCAACCAAACAAACAAAAAAAAAACCAAAAAAAAAAACCAAGAAAAAA
>LTAT01000006.1:36321573-36364287 GCA_003286495.1 Chlorodrepanis virens
GAGTCCATTTTTGCTGAGATCTTGTTCTACACTCAGAAACATTTGGGTTTTTTACCAAAAAAAGAAAGGAAAAAACCCTCAGATAATAAGTGTTCTCTAACCTCTTTACATGCTAAAACTCTACTTTTCCTATGCCCTTTTACAAGATCACTTCAAAAGACTGACTATAAGAGGTAAGCAAGCAAAAGTATTTCTTCCCATTTTGTAAAACTGATTGCTTTAGTAAACAAGACATAGGTTGACTGTGATTAACAACCAATAGTGCACACAGGATGCTTACAATTTTGGAAGTGTTGTTGGCAGGAGGTAAAGGAAGGTTCACCACCACCTCCTATTTGCAGAAAAAGAAGACATATTGATTAGGATGTGCATCTTGACAATGTATCTGAACTTGAACTAAGGTTTATTACATTTTTTTCATACTTTTATTCTGTTAATTTAGAAATTATGTTAATGCTTATAGAAGTGACTGAAGTTTAAAACCAGATTATATTCTAGCACTAACAAAACTTCTATCCAGTTTCAGAGATTTTTTAGTGCTAACTTCTGTTTGGCTTTCCCTCTCTTGTCTGTAAGTGATAAGAGACCAAACCTGTAGCAGAGCCTATTTCAGCAGAGCCTATTTCAGACATAAAAAAGATGTTCTTTCAAAGAAAAAAGGGATGAGAATAGATTAAAAATAAAACATAGAAAATACTAGTTGATGAATAAATTGAATTAGGAAATAATTTATGCTTAATCCAAGTAAAATTTTGAGCTTTTTGTGGGGGAAAACAACCCAGTGAACCATTACTTGGATGTGTTTGTTGAATCACAACTGCAAAAAAAAAAAAAAAAGAAGAGTGATACAGTGCTTCCTCTTTGCTTCTTCTTCTGCTCATTACAAATCTCCTAAAGAGTTTGCGCCACTAACACTCCAGGACAACAAGTGCTTCAACCTCTTAGTACATCTTCAACCCTATTTCCAGATCAAGAGAGTTGGAAAGAAGCAGTGCCAGTATGAGGGTAATGAGAGCATGTTAAGGCTGAAAAGGAGGATAACACCCTGCCCTGAAAGAAGATTTGTCCATTCTTATTTAATATTTTCTAGTCTTTAAAACTGCATTTTTGGACACTGGCCAACTATTGAATTGTTCTAAACATTATTGTAATAATACAACTTCAGCCACAACTGGAGTGGAAGTGGAAGAAAATGGAAAAAATCTGCTGGTTTGTCCCACTTAAGACAATTTGGAAAAGGGAAACAGGGAAGTGAAGTCACTGGTCCCTTTCCTAACATGAGACAGGATTACACAGTGACAGGATATTTCTTATGCAATGTTTTCCTTTTTAAGATAGTTGCAAATAATTTGTAACAGAACATAGTCAATTTCCAGCATAGGAATACATAAAATAAGTTAGTGTTTCTAATATGCTTATGCCCACATGAAATACATGAGTACAATGGCAAGAACTTGAATTGATGATGAAAAGAGAATTTGAATGCACAATGATCACAGAAAGATGGGTGCAGGAAAAAAAAATATTCTGCATGTATGACTGTAATTTGTATCAGAAACACTGGATGCCTTTCCAGTTTTCTTTCAGAAGAAAATTCCAATCAATTGACCTGATTCTTTAAACATGTTGATTTTGGCAAGGTTTCATATTTCAGTGAAAGCTAGTCCTGTGAAAACTGTTGAAACTAGCTGTATTTTGCAGGCTTAATGACTCACTTATGCCCTAAAGCACAAGATTTTCTATAGTATGTTGGAACGGCAGTAGTAGTCCAAAAGCTTTTGATGGTGCAGAAGGACCTGGATGGGACACTCATTGCTTATTTTGCTAAGAGACTGAGAAAAAAAAAAAAAAAAAAGAAAAGCTTTTTTTCATTATATTATGCACATAAGGTTTTCTTTCTACGTCCATCCTAAGCCACAGTCCTCATATAGGCTGAAGATCACCTTTTCATTGACTTGGAAGGCAAGTTTCCAACTGGCTATAGCTCATTAAAATTTTTGTCTTTATACCATATTATCACTAATTAAACTGTATCTAATTAAAATGGCAGTATTTTATTGCAAGTCTGCTATGCAACCTTTGATTTCATTACGTTCTGCTGCCCAGCAATTCAGTAGTAGACTGGAATCACTTCATCCATTTTTTTTCATTTTTTTTAATGTTGTGTTATGAAGTTTAAGGTCGATTTCTCTGTGAACTGTGCATATAATTATTTATGACCGCATCTAAAAAAATCATCTACTTTTCTTTTTAGAACTGGTACATTGTGATGGAAGCAAAAAGCAAACACTGCAATCTCTCATGAAGACTTCATTTTCTTTGTCATTTTTCCTTATTGTAATTTAAAATGTGTCTGTTAGAACAAGAATTTGTTATGCTTGTTTGCTGACAGAATTCACAGAATGGTTTGGTTAAAAAAGGTACAAAAAGAGAACTGGTCATTCTGATTATGCATTGAGTTAGAATAAAGGATACCTTAAAAATGTACAGTACTCCATGGTCCAAAAGACTTGGACCTGTGCAGGGTCAACATTCAGAGAATTACAATTGGATAATGTCCTTGAAAAATATTCAGCACGAGGATTGACAATACTTTGAGGGTTTTTTCACTAAGTTTTTTTTTCCTCTGTGTGTGGCTAAAACGAAGAGTGAATGGAAAAAATAAAATTAAAATAAGCAATTATTAATGAAAACAGATTTAAAATTCACTCAAAAGACTTCCATTTAACTAAAATTCTAAGTTAAAAGACAGTTGGAAAAAAGAGAGATAAATAGCTTGTTTTTATTATTTCTTCTTGGTGAATAATAAACAAAAAAATACGAGTGCAAAAATCTAGTTAGACAAAAGTCATTAAATTCTCCGTAAATACTTAGATTCTTAGGAACACTTACAGAAATACTAAAGGTTACCTGAGTATGGAAATTAAAATATTCTTTTGACACATCTAACTCTTCCAG
Source organism: Chlorodrepanis virens (assembly GCA_003286495.1). Classification (NCBI taxonomy): domain Eukaryota; kingdom Metazoa; phylum Chordata; class Aves; order Passeriformes; family Fringillidae; genus Chlorodrepanis; species Chlorodrepanis virens. The sequence continues at coordinate 36,324,532 of LTAT01000006.1, forward strand.
GCCATCAGGGTGGTATCAGATAGTGTCTCAGCTTTACAAGTTAGACAGTATTCAAATGATAGGTATGTGACACCCTTCACGAAAGGAACTGTCACATTAAAAATTGAAAATATTTTGAGAAACTTAGACAAATGCAGCTGTAAAGTGTGAGTGGCTAAAATCAGAACAGAGGGGGAAAAAAGTGAATTAGCACACAGAAATGGTTTAGAATGCCATGACAACACAAAGACAGGCAGGCTCAGGCTATTTCATATCATTCCATTTGACTTTTTCTTGCCCCCTGCCTCTGAACTTTCAGTCCAGGAGAACAAATGCATCGTGTGATATTTTAATGAATTCTTTGCACATTTACTGTCACTAAAGCCTATTTTCTCAGTGTTAATTATAACAATTCTCCTGTTAGTGAAAAAAATAAATGCTATCCTAATGGTGTCCAATTCTTGATTTTCCCTCTGGAAAAAAATGGTATTCTTGTACAGCAGCATGCTTAAGCTGCTCCAGTACAGATTATGTCAATATTTTTATTAACTCATCATTTCAGAGGTTTCAAAGCTCACAAATTATATTCTATGCCCAACTGGACCGGACCTGACAGTGCCTAATATCTAAGCCTGGGGCCAAAGTCAATACACCACTCTAAAATGGGTGAGTGAGCTAGGTAATTCTTATAAATACAAAGAATTTCTGTTAAATGATATAGAAAGGTCTGCAAAACAATGACATATCTACCATGGAATCACAGCCATATGGTGTCTTTGAAGGTACAACTGTGTTATTGCTTATACTATATGTTTTGTATAAATCAGTGACTGACAGATAAATACTGATTGTTCTGAGGTAATCTGATTGTTTTTCCTGATTCAGTGCTATATGCTGCTCACAGTAGGCATATCACTTTCATTTATTCTGAAAAAAGCACAGGTGTCTGTCATTTTAGTTGCAGTAATCTATATTTTTTCTGAGGAAGATGAACCTTTGTAAAGCAGAAGCAGTTGTCTGCAACATTATAAATCATGCAGTACAGGAAGTTTTATGACACTACATCAGTAAGCTACACAGCCCAGCTCTTTCCTTAAACGCTCAGTGGTTTAAAGAAAAGAAAACACTGTCTGGATTACAGCCATGAGGCTAAATTAGTAAATCTGTTGCTAATAAATAGCCTAGCTGAAAGCACATTCATGAGTGAAGAATCTTAAAAATTAAGATAAGCAAAAAAATCTCAGCCATTTTTAATTATATATTATAAAATTATTAAAACAAAACAAAACAAAAAAGGCACCTCTGAAGATTTGGAGTATTTCTTATTTCTAAAGAAGTCAATCTTCAACATGGGAGCACCTTCCTGCCCTGTTCCTTATAGAGGACCAAAACTGATTGTGTAGGAACAAAGAAGGCTCTGAAGCCAGGAAATGTCATTTCAAGCAGAAGCACATACCCTCTCAGTCAGAGGGGCACTCACAGTACTTGATATGCTTAGCGCTGGCTTTCCCCACACTACTGATGTCAGCTCTGTACAGTTTGAAGTCAGGCCTTCTTACATCATTCTTACCTCTGCCCTGTGTCACTTTATCTTAAGAGAACACAAATAAAGACACCAACTACGCATTAGGAAATACAGACAGAAGTTTGACTGCTGTTTTGAAGATACAAGCAGGGTGCTCTTCCAAGAAGCTTGGCCTTGTTCTTGGAGACAAACCCAAATGATTTTTTTGGAAAATATTATCAACACCCTGAAGTCTATTGGAAGACTAGTGTACACAAATTTCTTGTAAAATTTGTGAATATTTTCAAATTAAGTATTAGTGTATTTCTTTACATTAAGCAGGACTTTAGGAACAACTTCTGATTTACAATTTTAAAATCTGTTTCCAAGTATTAGCATATTTAATTTATAATATTAGTAAACGCGTATTTAATTTACAATATTAGTAAATGCATATTTTAACTGCAGTGAGGATTACAGCTTTAGTTTATGACAGACAGTAAAGATATATTCATCAGGTAGATATTAATGATACTTTTGTAGTGAAGAATAATCTTTACCCATTTAGCATTTCTAGGAATGTTAACATACACTGAGAACACTGGTACTGCTATTTTGGATGGACAGTCCTCCATGACACTGGGAAAGGTAGAATTACCATGGCTTTCCCTAGGGAATTAGGAAAATTAGTTCAACTTTTGAACAGAAGCATTTGAGAATTTGGCATTTAGAAATTAAACTAAAGCAGTTCACTCTGCAAACAGAGAGTGACTGTGAAGCAGATCTTTGTATTTAGAAAGCATATTACTAAAAGAGCTAACCACTAAGAAGCCCTTTTCAGTAAGCCTTTTAGTTCATCAGAAAAAAATTTATGCTGAAAAACTCCCTCACCAAAACTTCATTGTAATTCAATATAATAAGAAATATTTTGCTAGAAGAAAGAAAATTGATATATGACACAGTCGAAGACAGTATGGAAGTGCGATTATGGTTTACTGCATACTCAATGATCTGAGAGCACATTTTGTGAAAATTTATTTATTATGAAATGGGTACCTAGGTAGCTCTGTGGTCTTACTGACTGAATTTAGTGCTTCAAAATATGCTAGACTTAAAGGAAAGTATTTAAAGATGAATCATAATAGTCAAACCAAAATGAAGTTATGAAAGCGATTTAAATTTTTTTATTATTGTAGTAAAAGTTTATGGTTTATTTTTGCTTCCATTGAAGTGACTAGCATAATTTCCCTTATCTTCTTAGTTTCCTCCTGTCTGTTAACTTATCCTTCAAGTTGTTCAGAGCTAGTTGTGACTTCCTCTTAAATTTAATCTGTAGTGTGTTGTTTTGAAATCAATTTATAGATTCTAGTTCACAAGGAAATGAGCAACTTTCCCTTACTATGGCTAGACCTTTTGCCCAGGTAAGAGCACTGTATTTGAGTCTGTATTTTTCACAAGTAAGAAAGAATCTGATTGAAATATATTTACATGCTCCAAGGGAAAATTATCGCAATCTCTTGTTGGTGATTGCCCCATTTTGCATAAATAATTTTATTATTGGACAAATATAATTTTATTATTAGACTATGGGGGTTCCACTTTGTGATTGCAGGCTTCGTATGTGGAGGTTTTCAACTGCTTATAAAATACTCAAATATTCTGGGGTAAAATAATATACTGGGGTATAATATACTGGGGTATAATAAAAATGTATATGACCCCATGGTCTTTACAATTCCATTTGCCTGGTTCCTGTTTCCGGATATATTTTAATACTTCATGTGAAGACAGAGAACATCACTATAAAATATCCAGAGTAACTTATGGCAGCATATTTGATTGAACACCTTGGATTTTTCTTCTAGGAAAATCTGAATATCGTTTAGAACAATGGCAGAATCTCTAACTGGTCTTTTGATTCCTTGGGTGAATGCATTGAGTTTATGCATTAAACAAGCAAATTCTTTATTATAAGTTTTAGGAGTTTCCTAATTTTCTCTGTTTATGGATTGAAATATTTCACACAAAACTGAATAATGTATTTATGTTGACACATGGAAAAAAACAAGCAACCCTCATTGTCATTTGCTCAGTGAACAAGATTATGCCAATCAGAAGCTTCCCTCCCCCAACTTACGTGATCAGGCGGGTACCTAAGGGGTGATTATTGAAGTGGTTCTGTTTCTATATTTTTGAAAGGGAGGTAAAAAATGTACACTAAAAACACTTTAAAGGAGATCTCATAGAACCACTCATGCATGGGAGCACTCCTCCCAGTTCCCATTTCCTGTAAGAAATAGCTAGCTGTGGCTGATGTTCATATGGCAATTTTTAAGTATTAGTTCACATTCTTATGTATATTTATTAAGTCAGGAGAAAAATCACTTAGGTCTACTTTGTTTTGCAGAGAAATAATTAATGATCTCAGGTCATAGCATAGATAATTAAAGATAAACAAACCAAGATCTAACCTCCAAAAGAAAAAAAAAAAGTAAAAAAGTAATGCAAGAAATGACTATTCCCTGTAGAACTTGAGTGTTTATTTTGAATATAATATTAAGTCATTTAATTTAATGGTTCTTACACTGTTTTATGCTATTTCAGGGAAGAAAATCTGTATATCATAGTCAAGTTTCCTGTATGAAATAGTCACTCCTTACTTTTCCTATATGAAATAAATGTCCACACTAAATTTTAAGCAGAATGCTTTGGTATGAGATCAATATTCAGTGAAATCTGATCATCTGTAGATTGCCTGTGTGTGTATGAGGAGATTTCCCTCAGAGAGAAGGATTTTCAGATCTTTGAGTAAACAAGAAAGTAATTCATATTTCCTTAGAGCTGTGTGCCCTGAATATTTGTAGCAGCACAATTCCTACACATTCTTCTTGTTTACAGTACTCTCATGTGCAGATGGCAGATGTGTTGCCACAAAAACCCCAACCTTAAGGACTGGGGGATTATGAGTATGGTGGACTCTAAAATAATGTGGTAAGGATTCAGTCTTGTAGCCATGTCTTATAAAATACAGAAGTTAAGGTTGCATTAAGAGATAGCCTAACCCAGAGAGGGAGAGACCTACAGAATTAAATGGAACATATAGAGGAGCTTACATCATAACTTGCACATTTATTTCATACTTGCTGCAGCTGTACCCCAAGGGCAAATGATCATTATTAGCTGGAGAATATTCAGTGCCTTCCTGAAGAACATGTTCTTGTTCAGTTTCATCTGACAGGAAAGGACTGGGGAGACAAGCAAAACACACCATCTGGAGAGGACCAGGTCACTCATTCCAAACAAATGCTGAAGTGTTTCTCTAACCATAGCACCATTTCATCAGTACAGTTACTCTCTAACTGGCCTTTGGTATCTTTCTGTGAATGCCATTCTTATTAAATATACATATATGTTTAGGTAATGAAAAAAGAAGAGAAGCTTCTCTTATTAGCACAACTTTAGGCATTTGAACCCCATCAGAGGACAAGATTTTCAGGTGCAATCAAGTAGATATTTAAAAGGCATTTTTGAGGAGGTAAGAGATCACAGGCACTACAACACAAAAAATTCTTATTATTTAATTTTTCCTATAGTGAGATATAGTGGGAGAAAGGAAGGAAACAAGAAGGTATGATTTTATGTAATTTACCAGAAAAAAATCTGTTCCCACAGATACTGATGCATTTGTGCAAACAAAAACCATAAAATTTTTCTCATTATGAATATTTTTAGTAATCTGAAACTTCATCAATAAGTATATCTGAACTTTGTGATAAAAGCACTTTCCATCTCTCTACCTTTGCCAAGCTTCCCACAGAAATTCATATTCCATGTACTGGCAATGATGTCAAAAGCCTATAGGCTGACAAGCTAAAGTAATTATTTTCATTATAGGAGACAGTGTGGGTTGCATCTAGAGTGTTTGTACTGAAAAATTTTGCTTTTTTTCCACCGTGATTGTCTATTGTAAACACATACTGAAAATGGAAAGCACAATAGATTTCAATAGGGATAGAAATCTGTTTCATACCTATAATTTAGCTTGTTAAAAATGTTAAATCCACATACTTCTACTTGAAAGCATTTCTGACCTTTGATGTTTCTATATTGGTCGGAACATAAATATTACTATGTGTAGCTAAGGCTGTAAATTGATAGAAGTTACAGGTATGCAGCAACTTTTTCTTTTCTGTTAATTTTATGTCTGAATGTGTCTAAATAGGCTGGTGCTGGGAAAAAAGTGTTATCACTCAAACACAAAAAAAAAAAAAGAAAACAATGCCTCGTTTTTAATAATTTGTGGTTTATTTTAGCACTCGGCCCAAACCATGGGGACAAACTAAACCATTAAAATATTTTGTTGGATCACTACTCATAAAAGTATGCACTTAAAGGTAATAGTATGATCATGAAATTTCTTTGAAATACTTGGTTGGTTTCTTTCTATACCATTTTTACACAATCCCTTCTCTTATTATTGGTCTTAAATTATTTCACCTTTCCTGAAACTCTGTGATTGTATTAATACATTTTAGACCCTCACTTCCTACAAGGCTGCTGGAAGCATTCCTTTTTCCACTCTGGCCTTTCTGCAGTTGTAGGACAAAATCAGTCTAGTTCAGGTGTGATATCAGAGCACCAGGACTGGCTGGTATTGGCAAAGATGTTGAGTACTGTAGAGGGGGTTGGATGTTGCCTTCTTCTCTGGTGAATGATGTAGCTAGGGGGCATATAATCATATGGACATCTATTTCTCCCACCTGGACAATACAGCAGTAAAAACAGAGTTCATTTGGCTGCCCACATGAGTAAAGACACGGCTGCTGTCATGAGGAAAGACACAGAGCAGAGACCCTCCAGGAAGAATTGTTCATTTCTCTGAAAATCACATTTCTTTGGAGGGAGAAGTAGGAAATATCCTTCTCCAAGTGTTTTTTGTTTTGTTTTCTCCTTTTTCTAAAAAACACATCCTAAATTAACGTCACTCCCTATCTTCACCCAAGTGGTTTTAGCCCAGGTTGTGCAGGTAGAAGATATTGCATTAGCCTGCTTAAGCACAGAACTCTTAATAATTAGTCAAAAATGCAAAAAGTAGAAAAAATATCATTGTTCTAAGTGCATCAGATACTTTACCATTTTAAAGCAGCTGCTCCAGTAACCACCTGAAGGTTATCTTAGAGCTGTCAGTTTTGAAGAGACCCTAATTTGAAGACAGAGACTCAGATTTATTAAAAAAATATATTTATTAAAATGAGAACTAATTACACTTGCATCTTCAAAGGAACTTGTAGAGGAGATTTCAATTTTCAAAGAATGCTCATCCCAGAACCTGTTACAAACACACGTCTTACAAAATAAATGAATAAGGACGCTTGAGGATTTAAATTATTTAGATCAGCATGGGAGATGTTCTTCTTAAAGCTATGCATTATTATGTGAATATAAAACTTGTTACAGCCTGTAACTATAACAAAATAGGTCTTATTCTTCCCTGAGGATGTCTGACGTTGCCATGTGAGCAAAGACCAACTCAATTTCCCTTTGTTAAGGGTCCTTCAGCTGTGTCCCACTTTGCTTCCACTTCTGTTACCAAACTTCAGTTCCAAGGTAGCATACTACTGGTATTCCTTCCTTGGTTATGTCAAAATGCATTGAACTTGGAGCATGAGTTTAAAGAAATACAGCTGAAATGTTGGAGACTAGCAACTCACTATTTTCAGCAGATAGAGCTGATGATCTTGTTCCTGTCTGGATTCTTATCTCTTTTTAGTATAGGTAAAAAATGTTCTGAATGAATTTGCAAAAATTTCTACTAATGTGTTTGGAGGGAAGGCTCTGATAAACAAAAAAAAGACAATGAATGAGTTAAATATTAGCATGTTTACACTGGAGGAAAAAGAAAAATATTTTATGACTATGGTCAAATGATATGAAAAATTAATTTTGGATAGGCTAGGTAGACATGCTTCAAGGAGGAATGGCACAGCAAAGCATAGGTGTCAATTATCAGTATTAGAAGTGAAAAGGTGAACAGAATGAGTGAGGAGAAACCCCCAAGACAAAGAAAGATAAAAGAAAATTTAAAACACTGCTTCTTTTAAAAAAGTGTCTTCCTCCCTGACACTGGATTAAAATAAATAGAGGGAGATAGCAGGATCCTGCAGAGTCACTTACACAGAGGTGCAGACTGCTGCAGGGTAGTGCTTCAGAAGCCACAAATTGTTCCAAATGAACAGAACTGTTCACCAGGTCATACAGCAACACAGGACACACCTGAGCAGAAAAAAGAAGAGTACTGAATCACAGTTGATGATGTTGACACAGTAGATATTCCCATCTGATCAAGACACCCGAGTGAGTGGCTGGGGCACCTTCTGCTATCAGAACTCCCTGGAGCTCTCCAGGGTACCTGAGTCTGGTAATGAGAGCAGAGTCTCAGTACATCTCATCACTCTCTGAAGTTGTCATTAAATAGTTTAGGCTCCTAATTCTGATAGTACATGACTGAAGTTAGATGTTGTAGATAAATTGCTTATTTCAGCTACTGTAATCTTCCATTTTCTTTATTCTGAGCATCTGTAAAATATCTGAAGAGCCAATGTTTAGCCTCTGTTATTTGGATAGTGGGCATCAGATGAAATGGTAGAAGTGCAGATTAATTTGTACTGCATGGTTGCTCATTGGTCCTAAATGAGATAAACCTTTATGCACAGGAAATTGTATCCCACTGAAGATTTTCTAAAAGCTGATTGGTGATGTGTTACCTAACAGCAAATATATTGCAGGATTTGTTAGACATGCATCTTCCAATATGCCTACACTGGTTTCATCAACTGTGTGTTTATTGCAAAATCAATAAATATTGAAAAAAAATGTTGAAAAGTTCTTAGGCAGCTGGCTTTTAGTGGTCTATAATAAATGATCATAACTGGCATTTTTAAACCTTGTGTTTCGTTCAGATGCCTAAGTATGTATTAAATAAGAAGATAAAGATGCTGCATAAGCTAATGTGTTTGTTACTCTTGCAAACCCATGCTCAGCTGTGCTGATGTTTTCCTTAATAAACACTTGTTCAGGAAGTCTACAAGCATAGGATGCACTCCACCAAGTTGGTGCAGAACAAAATAAAGTAATAAAAATCTGATGTGTGGAAAGTTAACTCTCACATTTGAGAAATCCACCTGCAAAGGGACACTTACATAACATCTGACATACATTTAAGAGCTTGACAGTTCCAGGCCTCATTTACAAACAAGGTTTGTGATCTGAATTCCATAGTATGCAAACTAAGAAAGGATGAGGTGGAAGTGGATACAAACCTCCACAGAAACATCAAGATTAATCACACATTGGCAGGAAAACAGTATAGAGTTGATGAATTTTTCATTTGCCACTTTTTTTTTTGTAAAACCGGCCGTGTTCTTTACCCCTTATAGGTACTCTAAAGTCATGTTGGGTTTTTTGAAAGAAAAATCTCAAAAAGGGAGGGGTTCATCGAGCATAGTTTTAAAAATTTCTCTTTAAAGCAGGGATGAAACTTTTCCCATGCAAATATATGTTTTCTTTTCTCCCCAATACATGAAGGTAAAAATGATTGAAAATGCACAATGTAGTTCTCTGACTCTGCTTTGTAAGTGTATCACTGTTTGCACACCTGATAAGGTGATGGCATTCAGTGTCCAGAAATAACAATAACATTACAAGCATGGGTGTCTCACAGGCAGTAGAGAGAGCCAGGGCACTGACATCTGTGAAAATATCAGGGCAGAATAGGTTCCTGAACATTCAGGTTTTTCTACTTCTTCCCAGACTATTGGTTGATTTTTGTACAATTGATTCTCAATAGTATATTACTAATTACAGTTACAGGGGGAAGGTTTTTGTTTCTCCACTACAGCCATTCACCCTGCTTAAACATTCAAGCTGTGTCAATTATGTACACAGCCAGTTCTCTCAAAGTGTTGAATTTTCATCTTTAGTAAAGACAATTCTCATGGAGGTTTTGTGTTGTCTACACAAATATTTGTGCAATGTACTTAGTGTGGCAACATATGATTGCTGAAGATAGAACAGATTCTTGAGGCGCAGGAGTACTTGTAATGATGGAAATGAGTGACAATCCAGTCTCTGTGCAGGTTGGGGTGGGAGGAAGGAGAGGTTAATGCGATGCATTGAGTGCTCAGTGCAAATTCCCAAAAGCTTATGAATATGCAGAAGTATCAATGAGAATGTGCGACTATGGAAATATTTTCAGATGGTAATTCCAGAGTTTTCTCAATAATCTGTATGTAGTTTGCCATCTGCAAATCCTCTTAAAGGAGTATGAATATGGAGTAAGTGCAAAATGTAACCAAGGCCTATTTACAAAATGAATTGGCAGATTTCATATTGCTTGCTCTGGAGAACTACTGCAAATATGTTCATTCAAAATTTTATTTAATTTATGCTAATAGGATAAGACAGATCAGTAATAGGGAAGAAAAATGGGGCATAGTAAAACATTAATATCTGAAAGCTCCATATTTTTGTAATTTTCATTAAGTGATATGTTTTATCATCATTTTTTCTTCTCTGTGGCACTTTATGAACAACTCTGGGACACCAGGAATCCAAAAGAAATTAGAGTAATTGATTAGGATCACTTGCCCAAGATCACCATTGATCTGGCATAAATGTTGCATCCAATCTGACACATGTTCTAAAATATTTTTCAAAATATTTTCATTTGGCTGGTAATGTAAGCAAAACACTAAAAGGCAAATTACTTCTGCACAATCAAATTAAATAGAAGGTTCACTGCCAGTACCAAGAAATACTTTTCACAGTGTATTGTAATAACTTTTAAGCAAAATAAAACATTTTTTCTCAGTGAGAGACAGTTGCAAATGCAATTTACATTGTTCAGGGTATAAGCTGACTTAAAGTCTACAAATCATGGCCACAAACATTCCTGACTTTGTCTAGGTGTGATGACACCTTAGTGAAATACCGGATGCAACAGATCCTGTTCTGAAATGGTGATATAGCCACGCTGTTCCCCTATTGCTGGGCCCTACACCAATGACTTGTACCTGACCTGGGAGCAAAGGCAGAATTGTAGTACAGCCCATTAAAATTTGTCTCTGAATGTAGTCTCTTACTCACACTGGAGCTGGATTAAGCATATTTTTCAGTGGATAGGCTTTCTTGTGAGCAGTCTGCCTGTGGCAAACTGTTTCTGTGAGGCAGGGCAAATGGGCAAACCAGGTAGAGAGATAAAAACTAAACCAACCAAAAAAGCCTTAGAGGCACTTAATTTGATTTTCAGGCTCCAAGGACTACAAGTTTGCTCTAATTACCTCATACTAATTCATGTAAAAGTTATATGTGTGGTATTTATGTAGCTCATTATAATATTAATAAATAACAGTTAATTCATTAGTTATTTAAAAAATCAAATTGTCTCTTAATATCTTGACTTTTTCTGCTTGAGGGAACTGATGTGAGATAGTGGATCCTGTTGTTGTATAAACTGCAGAAATTTTCTGCAAGTCTGGAACTGATCCCCCTTTCTTCTTGCTGTCTTTCTTATTTGAGAAGGCAACTTAGAGGGAGAATTTCAGAGCATCTGAAGTCTCACAGTTCTTAGAAAGGCACAGTCTCACTTGACTTTCCATGCTCCCATCATGCTGACCCTCCACAACACCTTCTGGACACAGGAGCCGCCCCTCCCCAGTGCCTGCTGGGCTGTCTGGAGGGTAGGTTTAGATTAGCTATTAAGAAGAAATTCTACACTTTAGGCACTGGAATAGGTTGTCCAGGTTGTAGACTCTCCAACCCTGGAAGTTCTCAAGATCAGGTTGGATGAGGCTCTGAGTAATCTGGTCGAGTGGAAATTGTCCCTGCCCATGACAAGGGGGCTAGATCTAGGTGATCTTAAAGGTTTCTGACCCTAGCCATTCTATGATTCCATGATATTCCAAAAGCAATTCATTTAATTCCTTAATTGTCCTCTTTATTTCTCCTGAGTTATTATCTTGAGCAGGCTCAGTAACAAGTTTTGTGAGATGAGGACTGGAAGGATGTACAACAGATCCAGGAAGATCTGTTGGCAGCAGCGGGGGAGAGCCTCAGTGGGGGAGACAGGACCCCTTTTTTGTTGGTGGTAGGCTACTCGTCTGGCCTGCTCTTCTCTGGAAACTGCTGACACAGGTTCCTAAGGAAAGACCTAGGTTGGATGCCTGGATCCTGGTAACTCAACATTTAGGCCAAGCCTGTAAAATTTGGGCTTTCTTTTCTCAACATCCATCAGGCTTCCTGAAGCTATTGAGAATTGTCATCTCAGATCCTGACAGTGTTTCTCCTTTTGCTGTATAAGAGAGAGTTTAACTGCCAATTAATTGCTGCTAATCACATATCTACTGGAATGCCAGCCACAAGACTAGACCCAAATGCCTTTTGAGATGTTATCTGAAGTGTCTGCCTGCTGCCATTCCACCTTAGTAATCCTTTCTCTAGGTGTGCCAAGGACTTTACACATCTGCAACACCTGCAGCATTGGAAGAGGTGATCGACAGAAACAAGAGAAAAATTGCAGCTCTAGTGGAAGAAACAAAGGCAAGGGGAAGCTGCAACTGCTGCCTTCCTCGTCCACACGGACCTGGGTCTGAGCAATATTGTGAAAGACATGCAGTGCTATCTGTGAGGGATGATTGATGGTTATCACTTCCCATCCATGGATCATCCAGAGAATTTCTGTGCCTGCATCAGCGAGCTCATCGTGTAGTTTTCTAGGTGTTAAAGATAATATGGAAAATTAAAAGTACTCAGGCTACCTGACAGTGGTCAGAGGCCTTGGTGAGCATATATGGATATATGGGGATTTCAAAACAGAAAATATTTACAGATATTCAAGTGTATATGTGATATATTTGAATACATGCTCACATGTTTCTTGTTGTTTTCAGTGTAATCAAAAATGGTAATTATTTCAAAACTGTATCAGAAAAATAAGAGATCTCTGAAACAGGCAAGATGTTTGCCTTGATAGCATAGTGTTACCTAAATAAGGTGTCAGGATGTTAAAACACAGACACAGAGTTAATAGATTTTATTAAGACACTTTGATCCTCATCTGGAGCTGCTTGATGTTCAGTTAGAAAGCTTTTATAAGCCAGAAGTGTTATTCCTCTGGGGTTGATGGTTTTCTTTTATTCCTGTGAGTGCCCAGATTTTTTAATGAAATACAGAGATTTGTCTCAAACAGACATATTAGGAATTCATAGTATCTATATCTCACTTTGAAGGTGTGCTAGTGTGTCTTGGACTTTGATCCAACAGAGCTCCCCTCAAAAGCAAATTAATATATTTTATGGCTATATTTTGAGTTCATTCATTTCAGATAAACTGCACTACATTAGATCAGTTGCAGAATCACTAAATGTGAGCTATGCATGAAAAAAATGTTTTAATTTATTAAGTTCTTCAAAATTAGCACAGAAAGACTACTTTTGGTTTGTGTTTCTCAATTTTTTTGTCAGATAAAATGAAAAAATGAGTTGTAAGATATGTAATTCTGAAACTAATTCAGGAACCTTATTTTTTTTTTAAAGCAAAGACCAGCTTTTTCAACTGTTGAAAATCAAACTATATTGACTGACTTGTTTTGGTAAATAGCTTTTTTTATGTTCAGAGTAGCAAACTACCTTCCTTAAAGATAAAAGGAATGGGAATAAGGCTGCCTCAGGTATATTGTGACTGAGAGATACATTCTCTGGTGAGCCCTGAAGTTCCCATTCCTTTTCATGCAGCAGAGAGGGTGGCACTAATCTACCGTTCAGTCTCAATTTACAAAAAAGTTTGATCATATTTATTAAATATATTTGGTAATAACTTAATATTTGCATGGACAAAACCCTAAAAATCAAAAGTCCAATGAAATATGAAAAGCAAATTGAACATGAAAAGAATGGGATTTTTAATTGAAAAAGATATAAAGATCTAATTACAAATATAAGCATACAGACCCCTACTAAAATCAGTGACAGCACACAATGAATTGTCCACAACTTCTTTCTCTACCAGTAGCTTTCATGCAAGGGTCAATGGAATAATAGACTGAGATATGGACAAGGTAAGTCCCAACACAATCAGTAAAAAGCCAAATAACAATTCCCTTGATGGGAAATTTTCACCTTAGGGATGGATCATTCAGAAACTGAATGCAGCAGAACTAAAGAGTGTCGTTTCAATTTTACTTGAATTCTCTTTAGAATCCAGCACATAATTTCTCATCATAACAAATAAACATTCTCATGTTTGGTGTATATTTTAGCTGTCATCTGAGGAAAAGGCAAATATCATAGTATTTATTTACAAAACCCGGTTTGATCCTCCTAAATTACATATTGCTTTGAAAATAAGCAGCCAGATACCAAACAGATGCATATTGACAAACATCCAGTGAACTCAACCAAGCTCTGCCTATTTACACCCCCCTCAGGATAACACAGAAGTATATAATATACTAAGATGAGATTTTAAATGTAAATGCACATTATCATTAAGGAATAATTTGATACAAGAACGATAGAATTAGTAAAATAAACAGCTGTCTTAAAAATATGAAGTCTAAATGTGTCCAGGTGCCAGAAAGAATGGATATCAGAAGCCTGTGAAGTGTTTCTGTGACGTTTACACAGTATCTGCCATAAATGCGTGTTATAGCAAAGATTACTTCCTTTCAACAGAATAGATCAAAATATTTGAAATTAGAAGGTTCTATATAGATATTAAATAATGTATCTTACACTTTTATGAATCTTCTTCCAAAAGCACTCTTAAATTGTATTTTGCAAGCTTCTGTCTAAAGTAAACAAGGTTAACAATCTATCTTAATGAAAATACAGAACACTGCAACAGATTCAGTGATTTTCCAAAATGAAAGAAGCGTCATGTCAAAATACCATTGTTGTTGTTGCTATAATGGTTTTGTACATCTAGAATTACTCGTGTGTTTGTGGTGTCCAAGTATCTTTCAACATCCTGATGCTAAAACTTGAGCTCTTGACTTTCTTCTCAGAATGTGAAATATATTGAGAAGTTGTTTCCTGAAGGGAAAAAAAAAATCCCAAAAAACTATTTGTAGAGTTTAAAAGTTTGTACAACTTCTATTACCATGTGCACTATGAAATGCAGAATAGCATTTTGTTTTGCTAGTAAGATTACTCATCTATGGAAAAAAATCTATCAGTAACAGCAAACCTCTGCTGAGATGAACACAATCAGGTTTTCACATCAGTTTTACTTAGACTTTTTTATTAATTCCAGACTTTTTTTCATTCATTCCAGACTGCTAAAATCAGGGTAGATCGAGTCCAAATAGCTTGTATCTATTTTAAAACTAGTGTTAAGGAGAAAATTACGGTGCATGTAGCAAATGCATGTGTGTGCTTATTTGTGTCTTAGCGGTTTTGAAGGAGAACAAAGTTTGATGGATCTAGAAAGTAATACAAGTCATGTATTTCAGTTAGATTTTAAAACCTTCAAATTCCAAGTTGAATTTGATGGTTTGTTTTCTTTGTCCAAACCTAGCACATTATATTATCACAGCAAATGGGCTTAGAAGGAACCTCAAGAGACTATCTTGTCCATCTCTCATGCCTCAGGCAGGATCAGTTTTTCCAATGACATTTCTGACAGATGTTAGTTAAACCTGGTCCTGAAACCTTCCAAAACTGTATTCCTTGTATCTGTAAGGAATGTATTCTCACTCCTAGTAAGAGCAATGTGCAAGTTAAACACTGCCATTAAAAAAAAAAAAAAAAAAAAAAAAGAACCCAAACCAACAAAGACAAGCAAGCACTGGCTTGAAAAAACTAAGTACAGAAGATCCTTAGGCTTTCTGATTCCTGTTTGCTCACCATTAACAACTCTGAAATAAGAAAATAAATAACATCGTGTATTATCAAGGCTGGACAGATTTTGCAATTTGTTAGATACAAAGAAGATGCAGCCCTGATAGGGCAAAAACTTGATATTCCTGGTGCTCACAGAGACTGACCCTGTGTATACCAGCAGGCATTTGTAAATAAACAACCAAAACAGCAGTGTGGGCAGGACACGTGCCCCTGGCAGGGTGCATATACAACTCTGAGTACATGAAAATGGATGGATGCTCCAATGCCACCTCTGTCTCTCTGAAATTGTACTGTGTATGGTACTTTGCATACCATAAATACCAGTTAAAGATTTTTTTCCCCGACTGATTCTTTGTTCTGTTTGCCTTGTATGTGGATAATTATGGTGGTAATTTGGCTACAGCTTTCTGAACTTGCATGATTTCTGGTATGGACTACATGGATTTGAATCTGTCAGTTTGTCATAATGCTTCCTCAATATTACCCATTTAGTGTCAATTATAAACAAAAAATAGCCCACTTATTGTCTCATATTAGCATCCACATCAATAACTGTGCAGAACAAAAGGCATAAACTGAGACCATCTGCTCTCACTACAATAATCTACCTAAAAAGCCTAGCCAGTAACACAGTAAAAATTCTGATGTATTTGTCTGGGTTCATGCTGTTTAAGTGTCTTTCATGATTAAAATCATTACTGCTTTGGTCCATCACCTATTAAGACATATGTTTCTTCATTTCAAATAGAATATTATCATTTTATTTTTATTACTGTAGTAAATTAAGATAACATGCAAGAAAAAATCTTTACATTTGTTTTATACTTCATTGTCACTCTCCTGCTGATGTTGACAATACTTAGACATTTCTTGAAAAAATCATATATGTTGCAGATTTTTATTTTTTTGACAAGTGCAGAACACTTAAACTCTTTTAAATTCTGGCACAGAACCATATCAAAATGTAAAATGTTAACCAGAAGTGCCATCATGACCTGAAAAGTTAAAAAAAGAGAGAAAAAAAGAAAAGAATATTTATACTCCTACAATCAAAGAAGATTGTTGATGTTTAAAGAGAATGCATTGTGAATTTTCTCAGCATCGGGTATGTGGAATTTTTCCTGGCAGCTTGCAAGAATAGGTAGGAGTTTAAGAAACATTCACATGAAAGTACAAAAGGCAGGCAAATCCCTGCTGCTTTATGTCAGTGTCCTTATTCTATTGTCTAGCATATCAAGCCTGTCAAGACATCTCAGTTTTTCACTTCTAACAAAAAAAAGTAAATGAAAATAATGCACAGCAAATGCCCAGTGCATTTAATACAATGTCTTAAATGTTTAGATCTGATCAACTGCAGATTCAGTAAACATGTTCCCAACCCTCAATGGCAACCTCTGAAACCTGATTACAGGCTGGTTTTCTATAGCAAAATATAATTTTTATCCAAAAATGTACTATAGTGCTACACTTTCTATGTCTGATTTTCAAACATGCTAAGCACTTGTCTTTCTCCTTGATTCCAAATGGATTTTTTACATGCTCAAAGCATGATTCTGAAACTGTGTGACTTCTTTTCCGTTCTATTTATGCTATGAATTCAATAACAATTTGCTTCACAGTATTCAAAATAAAGGTTGGATAGAAATCAAACTAAAATTATCCCTTTAGGAAACTTGTTCGGGAATTGACCCTGTGACCCCTGAAAACAAGAATGAAGAGGAAAGCCAAAAATTTATGTCTATTTCTAGTTTTTCAGGCTTGGGTGACATGCACAATTTTTGGATTAGATACTTTTTATCATTTAGGCTAAGAAAAGTCTAATGTGAATGTATTGATGATTATTGGGCCTATTTATCATGATGATTTACATTGTGATTGTGTTGATGATTATTGGTCCCTGAGTTAATATCTTGCTGAGTTTTAAGTAATTTTTGGGATTTAAAGTCTCTTTCATTCCAGGTATGTCAAGAATATGAATTGGAGCTCTCAAAAAGAAGGCATGTAGTTATCCATTATTTATTGGCCAACAGTAGCCAGCATATATAGCACATGTACATGGGCACCTCATCAGTTTCTGTGTGTAGTTGAATCCTTAGCTTGAATGTGTCAGTGAGACCATGTGCTGTTTTTTAACACTCCAAGGTTCTTAAAACAGACACTGGAAAAGGGTCAGGGAGAACTGAGGGATGAAGTGTGCTTGTCTTCAGTAACCAAGCATTTTGCTCTGCTTCTTGTAGAACAACCTGCTTTTCTTTTTCAATTATTAACATTCTTCCTTTTAGCAATTTATGTGTAGTAATGAATCTCACTTTCATAAGTAAGAGAATTCTGGTTATGTATCTTGTGTATTGAAACTCAGCAGCTACTTATACTTGATAAATCAAGGCATTTCAAAATTTGCTCTTTTGTTTAAAGCAGAAATGTGACCTATTCCATGTCAAAAAGTGGTCAAATAATAAGTTATAAATGCAGTCTCTGCTTCTGCTCCCCAAATTCAAACATACTTCCATAGTGAAAGTACACTTGTGTTTGCTCTTCAAACTGTTGAGTCGAAATAGTTTCCCTTACAAATATGAAAATAATATTTGAAATTAATAAAACATTTTGGTAGGTATTGAGGGTCTTATTTTATATGTTCGGAGTGGGTATTTTTCAAAATTCACTCATAAAAAATATTTAAAAATTGAAATTGAATTATCACCATTTGGCCAATGAATATTGGAATGTCATATTGAAATTTTTTGAAGAATAGTATATTATACATATTCCTGCCATTTCCAACTGGAAGATCTTTCAATCTGTCCTGGATCATACAATATTTTTTTCCCAAAGTCTGCACATGTCTGTCCAACTACAATATGGAGTAATGTGTAGGTCAGAACAATAGCTAGCACCATGGCAGGCGTTCAAAAGATTGGCATACCATTATTTCAAATTTCATCTCCTTCAAAATATGGTAATGTGGGCTGCATTTATGAAATCAGGGCTGAAATATACTGTGGTCTTCACCTGTTCCAAAACTAATAGAGAACAGATAGAGATAAGTGCAATATGGGATAGGAATTTTGACGGGCTATGTAAGCTAAGCATTTTATACTCATATATGTTATGATTAATAATGCCATATACAAATGCTTTTCTTGAAAGCAAAAGCCTACAAGCAAAGTAAAAAAGTGAAAAGAAGCAAGGAAAATAAAATCTACAAATTTTTTGCCATATATTTGGAAGAGAGAAAAAAAAAAGGTATGGATTCCTCTCTATTACTTTCCATTAGCATCAAATCTGCAAACCTTTCCAAACATGAAAAATTCTTTGGTGCATATAAAAATCATCCAGCAACAGGAGTTAATAGAACAGGAGTTAATAGAACTGATAGATAATAGAACTATATCCTAATATTTAAAAACTATACATGTATAAACTATAAACTAAAACATAAACTGTATCCTATTTTAAAACAATAATAAATATATAGTGCTTGGGGGTTTTTTCCCATTCTGAGGCAAACAGATACACTAAGTTGGTTTGATTTTTTTCTGACAAACTGCTCAGTATTTTCATATACTAAAGGACATGATCTAGAGACCTTAAGATCAAGGCAGCATTCATAATAAAACTTTCGACTGGTTGCCCTGGAAGCTGACTATATCTGGACAAAAATGTGTAAGTCAGAACTATCCTTGCAGAAAGAGATTAGCAAGGTCTTCAGATTAAAATGGTTCCCTTCATTTCCCTTAGTCTTACCACCATTTATTAGACAGCACAAGCCCAACTGTGAAATAAAAATGACACTACTATGCTTCAAAAGCCTGCTGCAAATTTTTGGATACCTGAGGAAGAAATCAAACTTGTCAGTTAAACAGAGATGAGACAGCAGATACATTTCAAAAACACTTGTGGATTTGGAACAGTTAAACTGATTTTATTTTCTTCAGAATATAGTTGTGTCAGGCTAAGTATTTAACGTATTTTTGTGAATTATACCTTGGTTTTAGACTGAAAAAAAAATCAATCATAAACCACAAAATTATATAATTTTTAAATGACTTTTTAAACAGTTGTGATTTCAACTTGTCTTGAAGGGCCTTGTGCTGAGTTGAAATGTGGTCCTAGACCACGGATGAACAGGGAAAAGGGACAGTAAGTCCAGAGAATACCCTTGGGGTTGAGACATTCACTGTGTCATTCTTTAAGATGCTATCCTTTACAGTTTGTTTAGCACAGTGGTGAGAAGGTTTTTTGGGTTTGAGTGGGTGTTTTATCTGCTTTGTTTGGGGTTTTTTGTTCCTTGTTTTCTTGTTTTCTAGATAAATGTATGAAAAGGTTTCCTGTGTTGTTCCCTTAGGTTGAACTATGGCTCATGCATAAGGATCTACACTTCGCTTGCAGCCACTTATAAAATTCCTTCCAGGAGAAATAAAATGGTTTATCCTATTTACCTTTTCCAAATGGTATGTGCTGTCCTGCCTCAATTTATTTGCTTATGGCATTTACTAATTTTCAATATTGTGCCACTTTTCTAACAATAACAAGTAGAAGCATGAACATTGAAGGTTATTATCTACTAGCCACAGCTCAGTGCACCATATAATCAAATCCTTTGTCAGAGCATCCTGCCACATAATCAGATCTTGTGAATTGTCAAAGGCAATTTTATAAATATATATATTCATTTTAAACCTCAGTAAGCTTGTCATGGCATGAGATAAGCACATTTTTCTTTCATTTCCATGCTTTTCCATTTCTTTATATATGTAGTAATTACATTGTCTTCATACACTTTCTATAGTGAGAAGTAATGCTATATATAGCTATGGCATGTTATACATGTAATGTAATAACTACAGGTATTAGGTTAAATGATTAAATGTTTTGGTTTTTTTTCCTATACAACATCATTTAAAGATTTATGTTATTAACCAGATTTTATAATTAGCAATGTAAGGCCCAAAATAAATTAGAAGAATGAGGAAATTCCACAAAGAGGGCATATCCTTCCCATGTTAGTGTGCTTTAAGATGCTGGATTCACTTCTTGCTCTGGCAAAACGCTGAACAACTTTGGAAATTTTATTTACTACAAGGAACAGGTTGGAAGATTTTTCATAGTTTTTGGATTTTATTATTAGAATAATAAATTCCAAAATTGAAATAAAACTCTGTGAAAAGACTGGTTGGTTCAATGCAGGAAAAAAGGTATTAGACAAATGGAAGGAAAATTTCATTAAAATTGCTGCGATTATTGCAATAGAGGATGTTAAATTTTAAAAGTAGTAGAAAACACAGTAATTTTATGGAAAAAAATTACATAATATTCTGTATATTCAAAGCTTGTTTCCAAAAAATTAGGTGAGAATACAATGGCTTTAGAATCTCAGAGAAATACCTGAAGTTTTCAGAGATCTAGTCTTCCTGTAAAATGAGAATTTAGTGTTTGCAATGGTACAGCCCCAAAGAGATACTCTGTGGGTGCTGCAGAAAGCATTTTATAGTTCAAATATGGATTGTGCTTAGTCTGTAGTCTCCATACATACTCATTGATTGCCTTCTAATTGGATGGTGATGATGAAGACATCTGCCAGATAAAAAAACTTAATCAAGTAATATGTCAGCCAGAACAATAGTGAGGAAAAAAGAGAAAGGAAAGATAGAAGCAGTAACAATATCCCAATTAAAATGAAGAACAAAAGAGTTGAAGTGCAGATGAGTGTCAGCTTTCTTCACACGGTACAGACAATGAGACCTGTGCAAACACATCTGAGATATGTTGGAAAAGATGTGGCTGTATCATGGAAAAAAATAGTCCTGAAATAAGTAATTGAATAATATTGACAGGATTTAACAGTACATTTTCTCAGATGCATACCCTATGTGAACTGACATTCAGGAAGTGGAGTTAAATTCTTGAAAGCAAAATACTTTAGCCTCAACTTCCCTTACAATCCTGATTATTGGATGTTGTGGTTTATTAATTTACTTTACACAAAAAGAAAGAAGGTTATAGAGGGGCCATCGTTCTATTTGATATATCTAATGCGGTATCATATGCATGAGGTGTCATCTGCATTATCAAGTTGCAGGGAATTTTATTTCATTTATTTTTGATTGTATCTAAAAACAATTCAGTCAGGGTATGGGTATGGGTAACTTATAAAATTTCTTTAGTTCCAAAGGATGTTCATTCACTGCTGAGTGGGTTTATGCATTGCAAAAGTCCACAGGAACCCGTTTCTAGGCTAAATTATCAGTCCAGATCTGAGTCCAAGAAAAGATATGCTGCTGCAACTCCATGTCCCAGGTTCAACAAGTGGCAAAGCTGAAGATATACATTCCCACCAAGCACATGCACACTGAGCACTTGTGTGCACTGCTCACAGCCAAAGCTGGCCTCTGAGCACTTACACACAGCCATTTACACCAACCCTGAGCACCAGCAGCTCATGGGTCTTCCCCCTCACCCAGGCACACAGAGCCTCTGGCCTGTGGTCCAGTGCAGCTGCTGGCACCCAGACCTTGCTCACTCCAGGGCTGGTATCACAGGCCTCTACAATCCACTCCAGTTGCTGGCACTCACCTTGCAACACATGCACATGCAGACACATTAAATAGCATTCCTTATCCAAGGAAAAAGCTAGAAAGGAATTTCAAAAGGTGTACAGATCACAGTGGTTAGGCACAAGGCGTGGGCAGAAAAGCGTACAAAGCTATTTAATCACCACCATCCTTTTTCATCCCCATATTATTCTTTTCACGCACATTTCCCTTCCCAAATCACCTAGATCCTCCCACTTTCTGTTCCCTCTCTAAACTTGTGTTAATAACTTCTGTGCAATTCCAAAATTCCCCTGCACCCATAATGCATCCCTCCCAGTAAAAAGTGACCCTCCTCAGTGCAAAATGTGCTCCTGCACATTTTGACACACTTTGACGTGGTATTAGATGATCTTAAAGGTCCCTTCCAACCCAGGCCATTCTATGGTTCTATGTGTTTCACAAGTAGGCTTAACTGAGGCTTTCCTGAGAAAGCTGTGGGAGGGAACTGGACAGAACATTCCTTTCTCTGAAGCCTTGATTTTTGTGCCTGTGCCCTTGTTCTCCTGTGAATTCGTGGAAATCGAAGTTTGATGGGATGACAACATCTGTGATGGTCCTGGGTGTAGCTGAGGCAAGGTGCTGTTTGGGCTCCCCTCCTGCCATGGTCTCTGTGCTCCACAGATGAGCCTTTATCACATATCTGCACATCACAGGTCTCTTATGTGTATGTATGTCTACAACCAAATGCCCAAAGAAGTTCTGACTTAAGAACAGAGACAGAACTATCAGCTGTAGAGTGAATAAAGTGAATCACATGCTTGAACTTCAGTGTGCAGCACTCACTTGAGACAGCCCAGGGACCATGATGTTTCTCTCTCTCAGGACAGAGTAAGCTAGGGGAAGATCATCTGGAAGCATATTCCTTATTATTGTAGAAGGATGCACCCTCATGAAGTGTTGACACTTGTCAATCCATTACAATTTGCCTTCTGTCTTCTATTTACCTGCATAGACAGATCCATAAGAGCAATGAAAAGAAAAATGTAATTAGGCAGAATACACTGTTGGGGTGTATTTAACAAATTGCTCCCTCACAATGGGATGTTATCTAACTGGAGAGGTTATTGCAGTGCTTTTTGTTGCTTTGGCAGTATTTGTTTTTTAATTACTTGAGTGATGGATCCTCAGTGCATGTTGGTTAGTTTGCACAAGTTGGCAGGCTGGGAAGGATAACCTTCTAAAGGGGAAGGCTAGAATGCCAAATGATTGTGACAAATTAGGAAGCTTCGCTGAAAAAAATAAAATGTCCAGCAAGATGGACAAGTGCAATGAAAAGTAAGAAGCTGAAGAAAAATGATCTAGAGGATGACTGGCCAAGCAGCAGTTCCACAGTTACAACCTGGTCTTAGTTGACCCTTTATAGATTAATGGAATCCTGCTGTCATATTGCTGGTGGTATGAGCTTCTGGGAGACACAAAGTACAGCCTGTACAGGATATTTCCAGTACATCAAGTCAGCTATTGCTTTCTTTTTTTTTTAGACAACATGAGTAGAAAATGTCTGTAACATCTTTGTTCTCACTCAAAGTGATTTCATCGTGTCTGGGCAACAGATTTACTGACACCATCTGTTTCTAGTCCTTTCTTGAACAGTCTGGAGTATAGCACTCAATACCCTTGACATGTCTAGTACCTCCTACAAGAAATTTGAATGTTTTCAATTTATCAGTCCATAGGCCTTTCTAGATCAGTTATCTACTCCAGTCAGTAGTTTTCTGACTCAATATTTTTATTAGATGAGATCTTGCTATGAACCTTAATCTAGTAGTTCCGTACTAGATTTCCTGATAAGGAAGACCTGCTGGCATAGCATTGGACACATACTCAGGAATATGGAAGCCACAATATTTATTGCAGACCAATGCATATCATTGCCCAGAGAGGTCATAGATGCCCCATCCTGAATAGGTTCAGGCTGGCTGAGGCTCTAAGAAAGCTGATCTTGATGTCCCTGCCCATGACAATGCAGCTGGAAATAGATGCTTTTTAAGGTCCTTTTAAACCCAACCATGATTCCATTAATATTACAGAAAGAGTCTGTAGCTCAGACAGACAGAGTTACATGGGGAAATGTTTGGACAGTTTAAAGCAAAAGAGATCCTGACATTCATCTCATATGAGTACAGTGTGGATGCTTAAGCTGAGAGGATCCAGAAGAAAATAAGTTTAAATGTAAAAATCAGAGTAAACCTTGAGGCATGGCTTAACAAAGCACTATTGCAGAAAGAGACTGGTGGGAACTGCACGAAAGACCCTTGAAGTGTGTCCTCTAGTCTGCTCAATGCTGATAAAGCATATACTATAGCCTTTTATCCTACTGAAGTCATCGTTCTTTTGGAAAAGATAAAACAGAATTAACTAGTGGGAGATCAGTGCAGAATGGTAATAATGATAGACTACAAAGACAGGAGCATTTGGGGCTGATTAGTCCGGGGACAAGAATGCTGAGGGTACCAAGATCAGACAACTGAAACTGAGAAAAGCATAAACTCCCTGTTATGAGTCTAAGGCAAGGAATAGCAGGAATAAAAGTAAATCAGGGAAGGTACACTATTAGATATCAAAAGAACCCCATTATTTGACAACAGTAAGGATAGTTCAGCACCAGTTTAAGACAGAAGATTGTAGACTCTCCAAAACCGGGGATTTTAAAAAGCAAATTAGACATATACCTGATAAGAATAATTTCACTACCCTGGGGCAGGGTATGGATTAGACAATTTCTCAATGATCTCTTAAAGCTCATTGCCTATGAAACAATTACAATGTAAATATCCAAACATTCTAGTAATATTGCTGCTAATACTCTAAATTCTGTTGCTGGGGAAAAGCATACTCAATGCTTCTAGACAAAGCTACAAGAGAAAAACAAACCAAAAAAACTTGCATTGTCGAGCACTTAGAATATGAAATATATTCACTCCTAGATTTAGAAGATACATGGTACTCCTAGTAAAGCCATACTTTCTAGTCTGAAATCATAAGATATAGTTTACTGTATTGAAGCTGGATTTGGCCCTTCATTTTGCCTGTCTTGATTTTTTCAGGAGTAATTTTTCACAGTGATAGACACCAGAGAAAATCTTGACATCTGAATTCCTAATCTTCTTATCTAAGAAGGAATATGATAAAGGGTTGCATTTAAGTTTTTTTGTTCTTGACCTACAATGTGTCATTGTATCTGCTTATGATGATAAAGAATTGTATAATCTCATGAAGAAAGAGCAAGAGGCAGCTGGCTAATTTTCTTATCAACAACCACTGTAGTGCTTTGATAAAAATGAAAACTTTGGACACACATAAGAATTGAAACTGATAAAAAGCATCTACTGGTTTCTGAACTAAAATTGCTAATCTTGCAAAAGGGGGCTGTTGTCATCATGACCTTCTACTAATAAACATTAAAATACAGAACTATTTAACTTAATTTTGTAGCTATTCCTGCAGTGCATGCAAATGGAATTTAATTAAAGATGAAAAAAGTTACATTAGATAATGTTTTTGACCTCCTGCCCAATTCTGTCTATAAATATACCAACCCCTGCTTCTGGCAAGCATATTGCAAATGAAACAAAAAATACATTAAAGAAATATATCTATTGAATAGAGTTTGATACTATTCAGAAGCATTGGACACTTTCTAAACACATAGAAAAAATCTTTTTTGTCTCAAAGACCTTGCAATGTCAAGTGCCAAAGCTGAGAAATGTGTAAATAAACACAAGCAACACAATCAGGATAAAAATAAACATGTGTGTGTTTCTTTTTGCTCTTTTTAAAGTTAAGCATATATATTTCATCACCTACTTTTCTCCTCACTTCTACTAAGCCATTTTGTCTTTCTTCAGTATTGAGCACCCATTTCTATCCCTAGGCTTTTATGCACTTCTGATTCATTGAATCAGTTACATTATTGTACATTTTCTTAAATCAAGAGGTTGCCACTCTTTGCTATGCAGACATGTACATGACTGTAAGTGAACTTTGTTGTTGGACTGTTTGTTTCCGCAAAAGTATATGCTAGGTATAAAAAATGTATGCTGGTAGGCTGGGTTAAAAAAAGAGAAATAGAGTAATAACTGTCATGCTCTATATTCTATCCTGGTTACTTTCATGGTTTTCAAGTTTTCCACAGCTATTAATGTACAGTCTATTCATATTTAAAAAAAGAGCATTTAAGTCCTTTATTACTGAAATTTTTTCATCCTCTTCTCATGAGTAGATACAACACATGGAAAAGAAGACTTTTGCTGCCTATCAATCTTCAGAACTCATTTTGAAGCACTCTTCAAAGATTTCAGCTACTAAATAAAAGTAGTCTATCTAGGAAGTCCACCCTGCTTCTTTCTTCCCTAACAGATGTGCTTAACACAGGTTCAGGAGAAGGAATTGTTTTCTTAGAATTTCAGTTCTCTCTAATGGCTCAATTTTAATTTTCTTGGTAGAGAATTTTTTCCTGTACTGTACGCAATTATGTCTTAATCTCACTGTTGATGAAATGGCACTACAGCATTCAAAGGTCAATCTTTCAGCTTTCATAATAGAAATGATGGCAAAAATAGTCACAGGCACAAAGCAGATATTTAATTGTATGTTCTAAAGAATTGCTGCTGTTCTCAGTAGAGTTTAAATTGCCATTCATTAAGACATCAAAAAATGTCCACAGTTACAAAAAAAAAAGAAACTTCCAAAATAACTAAAATCACAGCCAAATGCAGTAATTGCCAGTTTATCATCAAAGTGATAGTAGTTCAATCTACTCAAAAAGTGTGAATAAACTTTGTCAGCTCTTGCATTCATGATGGAAATCAGTGATAAAAATCTTATTTAAATCAGAAAAGGAAGCATATTGACTAATTCAACTGTCTTGAAAGATTAAGACCCTGAAGTAGATTCCAGACTTAAAGTGAGAAGCATTGCTAATTACCAACAGTGATCTACCTTGCAAAGAATAAAAAAAAAACCCGGTTGGATCTTAAACATTTTTGCCCACAGCAAGTGGAGTGAGACAGCCAAGTCAGTTTACTCTGAAACTTATGATGTTCTGATAAATATTAGCAAACTGAAGTAAGGAGAATAAAGCAGCTTTAACCTAGGACTTATTCAGCCATAAAGCTAGAAAATAAGAAACCTAAATCTCTGAAATCCAGCTATTTTAACAGAACATTTTAAAGTACATGCTTTATAGTATACTGGTAGCTACAGAAAAGAGACTAAAATAGAAATGTTTGTAACTTGTCCCAATGATGAGGACAACTCGCAAACTACTGCCATAATTACAAGTATAGATTTAACTGCCTAAAATTTGGAGTAGAATTATGTTAATTTTGGAACAACCACTTACAAAACCCATTTCCTGGAATGCTATTCTCCAGAGAGCACTTTTATTTAATTCAGCAATGCTGGGCATGTCAAACACACTTGAAGACCTTTATCACCTATGCAGAATTCCATACATGACCTTGAAAAAATGCTGGTTTTAGTGTTACTGTATTTTCTATAAATATATATAACTTTTTCACAAGAGATAAGGCAGTAGTTGGAAAACTGAAAAAATGTTTTATTTCTCTCATAATTTGAAGTGTGACATTCTTACTAATAAAAAAAATTACAGTAAGGAAGATATATATCTATTAACTTCAGATCAGAGCAGACAACATGTAAATACCAAATCTTCTTCAGAAGAGTACCACTAGTAAAATTATAAATAGTTTATGATCACCTATGGTGAAGTTTTTGCAATTTGGATCAGTTCCAATAATCTTTTTTGTAGAATATACAATTTACAAGGCAATGCTACCTTTCAGAGAGCAAGACTGCATTCTATCCCTCATCTTTTTCTTTGATTATTTGCAAAATTCAATGTGTCTGGCCTTTTCCCTTCAACAGCTGTGTGTTTCCATTTGCAGGAGTGGTTAATTAAAAAATGCATTTATGTTCTTTATGAGCTGAGGACATGGGACTTGAGGTAATGACTTACTATGAGACTTACAGAGAACTTCCAGTGAGATCTTTTCTGTCTGATCTTAAATTATAACAACAATTTTCACCGAAATTTTTTATTAGATCAAGATGTGATCCTGAAACCATAACATTTCTGTATATTCCAAGTTATCTAAATTTAAATATGCATTTTAAAAAAAGTCATACTTTTTTATTTTGTATATAAGCATGTGCTAAATTCAAAATTGTCTGTATCAAATAGTCTTGAAAGACCATATGACATGGAGTAGCTATGCTAATAATCATTCAATAAAAAGTGCCTTTCTGATTTTTAAAAAATATTTACTGTATATATTTTTCTTGTCAAGTCCAAGCAAAATCTACAAAATGCCTCATTGCAAGAGTTTGGATATGACACTTTTAAAAATATATTTTGTGTCATAGGTTCGCAGAATGTAAGGCTAGGAGATCTCATTCCAAACATCTAATCTGACTGCATAAAGACCTATGTTGAATTCACTAAACTTCAAGATAACTTGAAACATCCCAGATTAATTACAGGTAAATTGTTTCTAATATTTTTAAGGAAAAAAAAAAATCCAGAAGATGCCCACAACTAACTAACTACTTTCTTACTAAAACCACTTTAAAAATAAGACCAGAAATGTGCTGACTAGTCCATTTTATATGGCTATTAATATTTACACAATACAGACATATTAAACAAGTCTTTCTGTCCCCTATTGAGGATGGAAAAGCATATAAAGAGAAGGATGATAAAATAATTAAGAAATCTCTTAAGACAGTTGAGGTTGCTGTCTCAGTTAGTTAACAATTTTCTTATCATAGCAGTAACTTCAGATTTTGAGAAGCTTTAGCTACCAAACTTAGCTCATATTTTCTCTTTGAGAAAAATAATTGCAAAAGCTTATCTTTTTTCATATAAACATAGTCATACTCTTGTTATGTGAACAATTAATAGGTTCTGATTTTAAAGGAAAATGTACAAGCTTTTGTAGTTGTGTAAGAGAATAGAAATTAGAATGACTATGCCATTGAAAAAATACGTTTTGTAATGAAAAAAATCATGAGTTCAAAAAAGGAAAAGCCTTGGCTTGGTCATACTTGCATTGTTGTAAAGAAAACTGGTGATGGGATCTTCAGCCTGCAGAGATAATACAGGATTCAGTGCTAAACATAAAAACTACAACAGTGCAGCATAATGTTAAAGGCAATCATACAATTTATGAAGTGTCATATTTCATCTTACAACACTAAAAGGGTTAAAATTAGGTCTGAGTCCTTGCTCTAGAAGATATAGCTCAGTTCTTAATAGTTCTTCTTTATGCCACGTTTATGGCCAGCACAATTTTGGCCTCCTGCACTTGTCTTCATTGAACTGGGACTCAATGGTAAGGAAAAACAAAAAAGATAATGATTATAAATTATGCAAATTTTATTATTAGAGAAAGATAGAATAGAATAGAATTCTAATAGAATAGAATTCTAATAGAAAGATAGAATTCAAATAGAATTCAAAAACATAACTAAAAGAGGAGTAAACCCACAATTATTTACTTTGTTTAAATTCTAAAATAAAATAAAAAAAAAAAAAAAACAAAACCAAAACCCAAACCAAGTTTGATTTTCTTGTTGATTTACCTCTAGGCAAGACTGTCATCTCATGTTGTGGTCAACCCTGGTAGGCCACTAACTCGGTACAAGCACTTGCTTGCTCCCCCTCCAGTGGCATGGGGGAGATAACTGGAAGGGTAAAAGTGAGAAAACTCATGGCCTGAGATAAAGACACTCTAATAGGAAAAGCAAAAGCAGCACAGGAAAATAAGAAATTCCTCTACTCTTTCCCAAAGAGGGGAATATTTTGCTATTTTCAGGAAAGTAGGGACCATCACAAGTAACAATTGCTTGGGAAGAGAAATGCAGTGAGTCCAAACTGGCCCCTTCCTCCCTCTTTCCCCCGGCTGTTCTTGCAGAGCATGATGACAGATGGTGTGGGATGGCTGGGGTCAGCTGCCCCAGCTGTGTCCCCTCACAACTCCTTGTGCACCCCCAGACTACTCACTGGTGGGACAGTGTTAGAAATAGAAAAGACTTTGACTGTGTAAACCCTGCTCTGCAGCAGCTGAAAAATCCCAGTGTTGACAACACTCTTTCAGTCCCAAATCCAAAACACAACATTTTACAAGCTACTAAGCAGAAAATTAACTCTATCCTAGCATGAACCAGCACATCTTATTTCTGCAATTTGTACATACCTATTTACTCTATTCCTGGTAATTGTGAATATTTACAAATGGGCAAGATATTAATTGACAAGATTGTCATTGTAGGTTACCTTCATAATTTTGAAAAACATTTCCCTAACTTTAATAAATTAAAAAAAAGGCAAGCCAATTCTCAAAAGAAAAATTGTCATGAGAGTGAAAAATGCATGAGATGTTAATTTAATTCCACTTCTTTTATTTTGGCTTGGCTTCTATGGCCTTTCCAAAAATAAGTGGTCTAAATGACTTTATGTTTAAATAAACAAGCTGTTTGTGCTTAACCAGATGAAAACAACTAAATAGCCCATTCAAAATCGTTCAGAGAAAACTCTTTTGAAGTAGCCTCTTACAACTCTATCTCATTTCTTTTGATTGTCTCTCTAAAATCAAATGGTGGAGGCATGCTGACCTGAAAACTTGCTGAACAGGTTCAGGCTGGTGCCACAGGGAGAAAGGAGAGAACTGTCCTTAGCTTCTGCTTTCTTAGAGTAACAAGACT
The DNA here is from genome assembly GCA_003286495.1 of Chlorodrepanis virens. Classification (NCBI taxonomy): domain Eukaryota; kingdom Metazoa; phylum Chordata; class Aves; order Passeriformes; family Fringillidae; genus Chlorodrepanis; species Chlorodrepanis virens. Next base: position 36,355,233 of record LTAT01000006.1, read on the forward strand.
GATCTGGGAACAATGATCTTGGGTTGAGAAAAAAGTCAGAGAAATTACCTGGTTCAGCTCCAAAAGCCTTTAAAAATATCCTTTCTCTCTAAATAAATGGAAGATGAAGGACACTCTCATTCATTGTTTTCTGGATTCATAATGAGCTGTTGTCATTTTCTGTTTGGCCTCATTTCTTCCTGAGATTTTTCATTACATGTTTTAGCTGATGAATAGTCAATCTGCTTTGTATGCAGTACATGTTACGTAGATATCCTAATATCATAGGTAGATAGTTTCATCAGTAATAAAAAGAGACAAAATGTTTGTTCTAATTAATCCAAACACTCCATTATATATAAATACTTTTCGGCTCCTAAAATTTTTTTGTTAAAGCTCTATTGTTAAAAGTATATTTCTTTTGGATAGTTATTTGGTCGTGCTGTTTTATTGAGAATAATTGCATTGCTTCTTCTCAGCATTCTTGAGGGTAGAAGCCATTTACTATTCAAAAGATACATAAAAGAAATTTTTTAACCATTGTCAGAAAATGAATTACTCTGTTAGTATATGGGGGCTTTATGCTTATATGGCTTTTTTCTATTTGGCAGCCTAAATGGTCTTGCTTTATTATACATAAATGGCTTCATTACAGAACAGTACCAGTTATTATAGTCTATCATTTCATGAAGTTTGTCATCTCAATTATCTAAGGAACAAAAAACATGTGCTCTATTTGGAAGGAGATGTTATTTGTAAGTATTGCTAGTGCCAAGACAATTCACCATTGAAAGTGCAGTGATGTTATTTCTCTCTAAGATAAATATCTACACAGGACAGAATTTTATTATAATACACAGAGTTCAGTGACTCCTTTCAAAATATTTTACTAAATTAGCAAACATATTAGTATTTTTTTAAAAGCAAGATTTTTTTGCAATGTTGTTACAATTGTCTTTTCATATCTCTGTGCATTAATTTATAATCACAAGTCTAATCTTGCAAATTTTGAGTACCTTTTTAACGAAACAATTGTTTTATATGTTTATGATCTGTCTTTTTGTTTTATATGGTTATGATCTGTCTTGGAAGGAAAATCTGCTTTTCAGACATTCTTACTGTTAACTTAGCTATTAAACAAAAGATTAATAGTTATAGAGTATGCTATACATTATATACTTACAGTTTTGCACAGACTCAGAAAAACTATAAACATTACAAATAAATATCTTGGTTTTTTTTTTAATAGCTTGAATTAGATGAGAGAGAGTTAAAGCAAGACATTAAAATATCTGTTTTACTGTCAGTGGTAATACTGCCACTGATTAAACAGTCTTTTTCTTAAGTTAAGAAATATAGAGATTTATTGCAAATTATTTTTTGAACAAGATAGCTTATTTATAAAAATATATATAAAATAAAATAGATAACAAAATGTGTGTGAATTAATTACTATATACTTTAATCATGGATCTAAATCACAGAGAGCATTATTTAATGTTTGGTAATGGCCTAATGTTTAAAGAGACAAGCCCAACAGTCCTATTTAAAATAATGATGAATTAATATTGAAGCTCCTCTCCCTTCATTTACTTGCCAGGTTTTACCATGTGACATTTATAAGCAGGGTTCATTTCTTCAGACCTGTTAATGGTGGTTTTCATCCTTATTTTACCAAGACTTGTTCTTCTTGTCTAATTGTGCTATACTTGCCATGATTTGAATCAGCTCTGTATAAAACAGGAAAAGTTTGGTAATTCCAAGTGAGAAGTAAAAATACTGCACAGCTCTCAAAACTTTCTGTTCTTTGAAATCATTGTTTGCATCCCAACAAGAATATTTTCTCCTTGTTCGAAAAGAAACAGGACATGAAATTTACTTAAGAGACTGAGACTGTAGTAATCATATTTATTCTGTGCTCCTTCAGAAGTTAGAATATTTACTACAGAAATTTATTTATATAAATATTATTTGTATAAGCAAGAAAATTTCCATTAACACATATAAAAAGAATGGTGAATGATAATTTGAAGGAAAAAAAATGGCCCTAAGAACTTTTTTTGTACAATGAAATCTGTGGTTACATATCTCATTGACAACACTGGCTGATTCCAATAATATAACTCTAGATTAGTTAGCATTTCTTAGACCATTACAAAAGAAAGTAGGAAGGAACTCTGGTTTCCCCTGCAAAACTCTCATTTTCAGTTATAAAAATGTTTTCATAGATAAGCACAATGTCTTGCAAAACCTCTGATGCCCAATATTTTACAATTTAAGCACAGTGACCTCAGTTCAATTTAATTGAAATAAGCTTAACTTTAAGGATACAAATAATCTTTTAAAGTCGTATAATTTTAGCTCCTATGGGACAGTTCACATGATGACAGCTCTGCATAAGGTTGTATATTTTCCTGAGCAGAATAGAATTAAGAAAAGCAGCATAACATGTGCTTCTGCAGATGGCATGTGAAACATAGACTATTACGTTACACAGGAGAAATTCCCTTCAACTTATTTTACAAATTAGGAATGAAAAATTTCATTCTACACTTTTCATCCCATGTCATGAATGGGAGGTCATGTTTTCTTCAGAAGTACTTCATTCTTTGTTGATCACTAAGAATTGTTCAAATATCATTCAGCTAGAGAATAACAGAACTTAATGAGTTTATTTAAATGTATCTCTTTGTTCCCTTATATCTCACTCATTCAAGCTCTTAGATTAAAAGAGGAATTTACTAATAAAACTGAAGGAAAAGTTGTATGCGATAAACACAGTTTTCCCTTTCTTCCACAAAACTTTTATTAAAGCAACATTCACAATAAAGTTACCTGGAATATTTGAAGTTAAGGCTGTATTTGTATACCTTGTGACACACAACTATAACAGACAGGGGCTTGAGTGGCTGCCTGAGAAGCAAAACTATGGCTTGCATGGGGAGACAATTTTGTGTAGAGGTTCTAAGAGGAAAAGTCTGTAGAATTCAGCATTTTTCCCTTCTAGAGCATGAAGTAAATTATTCACTGAGGCCTCTAGGGGTTACTGAGCTGGGATTCCTGAAGTTAAGAGAGAAAACAAAGCACAGTGTTGCTGTTGCTTCTGTCTTGAATAGACTTGGTGATGCAAAATTTAGGTGCAAAAGTAAATTGCTTAAAAGCTTATTGCTTCTCTGTTTCCAAGTTTTGTACTACTGGTTAATGTTAAAAATAATTCTAAAGTAGCAGAACAATTCTATTCAGTAGCTTCCATCTATAACGTATAATCCATTTCTCCTAGCTCTTTTAGTCATATTTTTTGCAAAATGTTTCAAAAGTAGAGGACCAGAAAATACAAATCTCATGTATCAGTCACTAGTTCTGAAGTGTTCCCATTTAGGGCCAGCACTCTTTAATATTTCTGTAAACAACTCAGACACAGGGCTTGAAGGTAGACTGGGGAAGTTCACCAATGAAATCAAACTGGGAGGAGCTGCTGACTCTCCCAAAGGCAGGGAGGCCCTGCAGAGAGACCTCAATAAATTTGACAGCTAGGTAACACCAACTCCACGAAGAGCAAGTGCTGGATTCTGCACCTGGGATGGAGCAGCCCTGAATGTACATAAAGACTGGAGAACAAGACCCTGTAGGTCAGTGCTGTGGGAAGGAGTCTGAGAGTCCTGGTCAGGATGAGTCAACAGTGTGCATGAGTGAATAGAAGGCCAGCCATGTCCTGGGGTGCATCAGGCACAGCATGGCCAGCCAGGCAAGGGAGGGGATTGTCCTGCTCTGCTCTGCACTGGGGCGGCCTCACCTCTAGTGCTGGGGGCAGTTTTGGGTGCCATAATATAAGAAGGATGTAAAGCTGTTAGAGAGTGTCCAAAGAGGGCTCTGACGATAATGAGGGGTCTAGAGGAGAAGTTGTGTCAGGAGCTACTGAGGTCACTTGGTCTAGACTGAAAAAGAAGAGACACAGGGAAGTCCTCACTGTAGTCTACAATTTCCTCACAAGGTGAAACCCAAGGACAGGCACCAATCTCATTCTTCTCTGTGGGACCAGCAATAGGACTCAAAAGAATGGGAGGAAACTGTGTCAAGAGAGATTTAGGTTAGATAGTAGGAAAAGGTTTTCCACCCAAAGTGCAGCTGGACTAGAATAGGCTCCCTAGGGAAAGGATCATGACACCAAGCCTGCCAAACATTCCAGGAACATTTGGGCAGTGGTCTCAGGCAAATGGATGGGATTCTTGGGGGGATCTGTACAGAGCCAGGAGTTTGACTTTATAATCCTTGTGGGTCTCCTTCAACTCAGGATATGCTATGACTCTAGGATTCTGTTTTACATGAGAATATTTTTGCTTTGGATCCTATTTGTAAAGTACAGAAAGTTTTAAAAACATGAAAGCCCTGGAAGAGAAAACCCTGCAAGTATTGTTCAGAGTCAATGGAGGCGTGAGACTCAGACAATCAAACATTCTAATTTGTGCTTACCAAGTCTGAATGCAGTGGGCATATTTCACTTCCCTGTCATGCTCTGATCCACTGTTGCTAGGGAAAGAGGATACGGTGGTAAAATGATTTTATGTACTAAAATTGATTTAAATTACAACAGTCATTCTCACAATAATCCTTTTAATTGCTCTTAGGAATTATGAAATTAATTAAGAAATATCTCGTGGCATCTCCTCAATTTAAAAAATAAAATATTGGTTTAAGTCATTGAATGATTACTACCTTGTGAAAAGTAATCATCTTAGCTTTTTAGTTCTATGAAGGAAAAAAAATATCAAAAAGGAAATGAAAGTTGAATGTGCCTGATAAAGAAAGATTCCTCTTTTGAATCCATTTCACCATCTTGGTGCCTACCTTATCAGCTAAACCAGATGAGATTAGTGGTGTCTTGAGTCCCATTAAGAGGAAGAAAGCCTCTGTTTTTTACTTGGTAACACTCAATTTCCTGTCATTTTCTCTCTTTCTAAGCCTTTGTGTTCAACTTAAACTGCTGGGAAAATACATTAACCTTTAAAGGGAAGTGGCAAAATAATCTATTATATGAAATACAAAAATATTTCCTTCAAGCTATAGTATTTTATTTTCTTTCTGTACTCATTAGTGTTAATGCAGTGTTTACAGTTGCACACTCTTAGCCAGATTTAATTAGGTGACGTAGGACATTGAAATATATTAAGAGAGCCCTGCCACAGCTGAAGATATGTACCAGGAATCAGATGCTGACAGGAATTGCAAGGGTGGCATTAAACTTATATCTGCATTGCCCAGCCCTTAGTTCTTTGAATTCTGGAGTTCTTGCTCTGTAACATTTTAGAGTATTCTCAGTCTAATTGCTAATCACACTGCTTGTCAATGACTACAAGGTGTGAAAGGATAGGAAACACTTGCTCCTGCTCTCCTTTCTTTCCATTTTCTATAGCACTAATAGAATTATAAGGTAGAAATCATTATTTTTCATTCAGAGCACTGGAAAAAATCCCTATTCTGGAATTTATATTTTAATAGCAAATAATGCCAGTCGGGTTCCGCCAGATGTGTGACACAAAATCAGTTCTGCTATACCTAGAATCTAGATAAATGCTTGTTTTGATGCAAACCATACATTTTACTCATCTGCAATTCTGGTATTAAAGACAATACATTCTGCATTTATATCAAATGCTTCTCTTTAATGAATAGAAATGAACAAGGAACGAATTACATTAAAAACATGAAAATAGAGACAGCTGTGGTGGGGGAGAAATTCAGTCTGTTCAATATAGGCAAGTTTCTGAATAAGGGTCATGCATACTACTTAAGCAATGGGCCATTAGGGCGGGTGTGGTTATCATGAAATAATCTCACCCCTGGAGAGATAACTATGGACCAGATGCAGCCATGTGCTTCTAAGCACCCAGGGGTGTACTTATCATGATAACCACACCTGCTGATTTTGCTTCATTACCACAATAAAATTTCCTGTGTTTCGTCTCAGTGCAAACATAACACAGTGTTTAAGTATATTATTGTGACCACAGAAAATTGCCAATTAATGCAAGACTAGTTAAGTAATTTAAGCTGCGACGTTTCTGCAAAACCATATAAAAATGTGGTGGAGAGAGTAGTAAGTACTTGTTGTAGGGCACGCTTGAAGGAAATAGATCTTTGTTTCAGAGCAGAAAGAGTACATTACCAGATGTTTGAGATATTTGAAAGACAAGACCCTATGTTCCAATGCACCAGGACAAAGCCAGAGCTCCTGTCTTTTCTTCCCCACTTGCCAAATATTTGACCTCTTAATGCTAAAATAGTTACAAAGGAGTCAGTACCTGTAGCAAAAAGCTTTAGATAACATTTTTTCCCCCCAAAACCAGGCTTCATCAAACCCCTTTGGTACCTATCTCCGGAGAAATCCCAAAGATTTGAATTCATAGTGTTTGCATCAAAGGCCCCACTTTCTTTTGTCTGGAAACAGTGGTTGGGATGGCTGTTGGCAAAATATTCACAGTCCCCTCAGGGAGACGAGCTGTCAAGTAATAATAAGGCAGCAAGGAGCATCAGGGAACAGGGTCTGGGCTTCTGTGGAAATACCTCTGAATCTGACTTGTTTTAAAGGCTAGGGGCTCCATCTAGAAAGTATATGGTCCTCTCTCTTCACTGGAGCAGAGTTACCTGACACAAAAGAATACATTAGGAAAAAAAAGTAAACAGATGGAGTTTCATCTTCACAGCTTTAACCAAATGAAAGGAAAGGAGGGGCTTTGTTTTCTTTCCATAATTAAATCTGATTCTCTTTGAAGTAAATTTCTGTTGTCTGGAAGAGGCCTACATAAAAACAAAACAAAAAAACAAACAAACAAAAAAACCAAACTGATGAAGCCTGGAAAAAAAATAAATTAAATGTTTTCAGTTCGTTGTGGTTTTAAGACACAGGATGATGCTTAAATATGCCCGAAATTTTGACAACCCCATCATAAACTAATTCTACATGATCTAGTAGAATTAGGTCTGTAAGTTTATCAGGTGACTGTCCTGTAATTTATGTAGGGTGCACATTTCAGCAGGCATCTAGCACAGACAGAAATTAAGTATAAATTTTATGATAAATATTGATGATAAACAATACTTGTTAAGAAGAAATATTACCAGAGAGAAAGCTAAATAAAACTTTTGTTACATAGACATCATCTAATTTCAAGTTTTGTAAGTATTTATTTTGAGATTTTGTGTCTGGCTTTCTAAATGTAAGATTACCTTTAGACACTCAAATCATAATGTTATACAAAGTACTGTCAAATCAGGACAGCATGATCAGAAGCTGTTAGTCTAGCTGGGATTTTTTGGTGATTTTTTTTATTGTTGTTGTTGCTGTTCATTTGATCAGTTGGATTTTTTAAATCCAGATTCCTGAATAAACCACAAGACAAAATGGACAGAATTGAAGACAAAACTCAGCAACACAGTTCGAAATATAAACTATATGAGGCAAAATATCACTCTAAATATATTTGATCTCATGTTTTCATTGCATCTTGGTAGTCAGGGGATCATGAGGGAAAAAATAACAAAGAAAACACAATAACTGAAAGAGAAAAAAATTGAAAAAAACAACTAAGGAAAATTAGACAACAAATAACTGAGTAAATTGTACCAAAAATGCTATAAAAAGCAAGAAAAAAATAATATATAAGAAAAGATTTAACTATTATTATAATTAATTACTTTAATTTACTATATTAATAAATAACTGTAACTATAAAATCTTAGATTAATTAATATTGTAAACTAATATGATTATATTCCACTACTATGATTATATTCCCTTCATTTTAGTTACCTTGTGGCATTCACATACTATTAGAATTCTGTCTGAAATATCATTTATTTAGGTTTGGAAAAATAAAAAAACTGTTTAAAAGCCTTTGCAAAAACCAGAGTTCACTTTTCCACATTCCTAGCTCTTATAGGAATGGCTGAGGTAAAGGCATAAATCAACTTGATGAATACATGAATCTGTAGAGACAGAATAACAAATATCTTGAGGAATTGTCAGTTTCATACATTGCATTACCCCTATGCTCTGCTTTAAAAAGAAAAAAAATTCTGAAGAATAGTCACCTGAGCATTTTATGACTCTTCATATTTTTCCAGATACAAAATTCTATTTAAACACACTATTATCTTCTTGCCATATGTTTAGACTCTTTTTAACTTGCTTTTCGTATTTAGATGTTATTTGCTTTAAAAAATTCATCTATACACTTACTTGAAAGTATTTTTTCCTTGTTTTGTGCTTGTGTGTCTGAATTTTGTGTTTGTTTTTTTTTTTTTTTTTGCTGTGTTGTTATGCTTTGTTTTGTTGTGTTTTTTGAGAAAAATGCATAAAATATTTTTTCAAGAGAACACATACTGGAGCTGGCATTCTCAGATATTATTAACATGATCCAAAAGTTTTTCTTAGAAGAGTTTAGGGGGAAAAAAATCTCTATCTGGTGGGTGGGAAACTGAAGCTAATTACTATATAAAATTATATAAGGGATTATTTTGCCATGCAGGAGGTAATTCACAATAAACCATTTTTCAGGAAAGTTAAAGAGGAAAAGTAAAGGAAGGAGATAATTGGTCAGATAGTCTAACTCTGGCAAAGAATTCCTTTAATCATGTGGACTTGAGCTTGTAAGCTCATCCTCATTTGACCACTAAATTTAAAATAAATAGATGCAAATGGGTCTGCTAAGGGCTCTGATAAACTATCCCCCGAAATATTGTAATAAAAATCCCAATATTGCTCAGTGGAGCGTGCCTGGGCTCGTCCAGCCTTAGCGCACTGAGCTAGAGGTAACTGCTGGGGATGTTTCACCTCAGAGACACCTTTGGCTCGCTGGCAGTTGCAGTTAGGCACTCAGAATGAGTCCAAGCAAAGTAGAAACTCAGTTTACCTCTAGTGGAAAAGGTTCAGGCGATGTGAAGAGAAAGAGAACGGGTTCTGCCGGAGGGTTAAATCCAGAGTTTATTCCAAGGGTGACAGAGTTCTGAATCTCAGTAGCAACTCCAACAGAACCCCGACCGCATGGCATCAGTGCCTTTTAAGCTCACAGGGAGGGGG
>LTAT01000006.1:36370759-36381327 GCA_003286495.1 Chlorodrepanis virens
TGCAATGCCCCTGTCTGTTTTTTTCCAAACACTCCAAGACAGTACTAAAAGAGTAACAATATGTACAGTAACTCCACCTTTTTTTTTTGAGATAACAATGAAATCCAGCTCAGTGCACTGTAAGTGATGCAGTATCTGTGTTCCTTCCTCTGCTTTTCTCTTTCCTGTGCAATTTTAAAATTAATACTTTGCCTAAAAATCTTTGCATATTTCGGAATTTTAAGTCTGTCCTGACAGATACACACTGACAGAGTCAACCATTATTTCTCTCTTTTGAACAGTAACATCAGCAGTATTCTTATTAGTATTTCTTAATGAGTCAGTAACATAAGAAACATAATTAAGGCTGAAAAATTGCAAGGAAACAATATCTCTGTCTCCCACCCTTACATTATTATATATAAACATACACATACTGTGACATAATCAAACAACCCAGAGCTAGAAAGGGAAACAGATAGGAAAAAGTACATGTGTACTTGTTTCTCACTAACTTCTTCCTTAGAAATAGCTTTAGAAAGTGCTACTGGGGTTGTCAGGCCATTCTGAGAGAGATGTAATCACACATTTCCTGAGCCTGAGAGGGTAAGAAAATCTAACCCTACCTCAGAGCTTCAATTCTTATTCATATATTCATTGTGTTGTACTTGTTCATTTCTGCCAGCTGTTGACTTTAGGATTGCATTGGTTTGTTTGTCATTAAAAGTGTTATTTTCTAATCAATAATAAATATCATCCTGGGAAAGAAATAAACAAAAGAACAAACAGACAGACAGAGACCAGAACTCAGTATCTAGAGAAATATACCTCTCTATTAAAAAAAAAATCACAACAAATAAATCAGTTGTAAATAGAAGACCCTCATTCATCATCCATTTAATAATACCTGCAGCCAGCATCAAATAGTTTTGGACTGTTTATTTTTCTAATTCTTTTTGCTGGCTGAAGCTTCTGACAAGTCTATTTCTAAAGGCATTTTGCTCCTACCAGCTACTGAAATTCTAGCTCTTCTGAAGACCTCGGAGTGAGAGATTGAGAAAGGGTATTTGGTGAAAAGAGATTTAATGTTAGCAACTGAGATGGTGAAGCTGATGCAAAAGAAACATTCTAGATTTTGATATGATCTTCTTTCTGCTTTTTCATATTTTGAATAAAAACTCCACAGATCAGCAGATGAGAAAGATATTGGAGCAGTTTCTGCAAACAGCTTTTTAAAATATACCTCTTTGAGAAACAGTAATTTTGGAAATTAGTGACCAAGATATGCAGTTAATATTCTTGCTTTAATTTTTCTGTGTTCTTAGAGGTAATTATTTAGTCATTCTTTCTTTTCTTTCTCATTGCTCTATACAGCACTGTTCTTGCAGTGTTGAATATTTGCTCCTACTCCTTCCAATAAATGACTCCTGAGAGCTTGTGATTACCAGTATGAGAGTTTCTACTCTAACCTAATATATTAGTACTTGTACAACGAGTAGGTTTTTCCATAAGTGCTAATGCTCTCTGTGTGTCAGCATGCCTTTCTCTCTTGTGGCTGACCCACAAAGCTTTAAGTCTGCTTCTCTTCCAGCTGTCAAATCAAGTTTTATCATTGCAGATGAGAGATGCAACTGTGGAATAGGCTTTTATTCCAACATTAAACTTCCCACTAGGCGGTATCAAGCCTGAGACCTTGACCATCAGATTTAAATTTAAATAATTACATACATTGCTGAGTCTGCTCGCTGGCCTGAATTTAGTTTTATTTTAGCAATCAGTCAGCATAGGATGTAATGAGAGTTTAAGCTTTTCCCAAGAATAATTTTGGACCATATTTTAAAAAATAACATAAATCTAGGATATATTTTTTCTTTTACAAAACATATTGAGAGATTAATATAGGATATTTCATAGTAAATATCGTTACAAAAAAGAATATACAAGAGCCTCTGAGACTTCTAAGACAAACCAAGCATTTTACCTCTTCAGTGTCACTTAAAACTGGGAAATAAAAAAAAAAAAAAAGAAATTTTAAAAAATTAAGTAAATAAAAATAAATTAATAGAATGAAAACAAATATAAAAATAAAAATAAACCAACTGAGTTAGTGGGGTGAGAAAGACAATATTAGTTTATCTACCACACTGAGTGCATGGGCAAATCTCTCCACCTAACATGCATGCCCAGCAGCTTAACAGACCTGGCTGTATTAATGAAACCAGTCCATATTCACTACATCCCTATTACATATTTATTACATTTCCTGAATACATGCATGTTAGTTATTTCAGTGGGCTTATTTGGATGTAGTTCTGGATCATCTAAAGAATCTTTTCTCATTGAGACCATCTCAAATAAATAGTCAGGTCATAATGTACTTCTCTTACTAATCTGTGCTGTGGCATATAACCCTTTTTCTCAAAACAAAGACATCTGCTAGTACATAATAATCACTGATATGTGTAGGTAAGGAAGCTGGTACAAGACTATTAGTCACAGATACAGGGAATTAACACAAAGCCACATTAATCTCTGGCATTTCTGCTAAGCACTAAATAATACAAAACCAGGCATTAAACATGAGTGTTGGAATCAAACATTATTGTGCTAAAGTTAAAAGAATTTTTCAGCATTTCTCCCCACTACTGCAGAGACTCCTTTTTAAATAAATACAGCTCAACATTGTGTCTAGCATGAATTCAGTAGAGAAGCTTAAAACTTAAAAATGAGTAAGAATATTTCTAGGAAGTAGTTTTCCTCAGAACTGGGTGGAACATGAATACAGAGTTCATGAGAAATTTTGAAGGTGAAAGCAATACAGTATTTTCTTCCCTCATCTTTCTGAAGATGGATTTTACTCAATAATGATTCAAATCCTTTTACATTCTAATATGTTTCTCACATTCCTGCATCTTCCTTCTATTTAAAGAAAATGCAGATGCTCCTTTAAATTGTTTTGGGGAATAGTAATCATTAGTTGAATCAAAGTATTTTTATATAGCTGTCCAGGATGACATGAGATCAAAGGCTAGAGGATTCTTAAAGCAGTCACTGTGGTTACCACAGTCTCAGCAGGGTCTGTTATTTATACAAATTTGAGAAAAGTTGCTAGCTTTTACTTGCCTTCAAAAGGTATAAAGCTTATTTGATTGTGAGGGGGTTTATGTTTTGCTAAAACTTGAAAGAACTGTTGTCATTTCATACTTACTTTTTAGGTCCTCTCCATATTTAGAAACTTTTACCACGTGGCTGACCTCATCTGGGCTGCTTTCCCAAACCTCACTCTACTTACTAATTAGTTTTAATGCCAGGAGTCTAGGTTTTTGTTTTATTATGCTAGTCTGGTATAGCAAAGTTGTACCACACGATAGATTTATAAAACCTTAAGTAGATCTTAGCAGATGCTTTTGCTGCCAGGCGTCAAATTTATTCCTGTCAGTGTGCAGCCAATACTTTGTTAGGGAAAAATTTATTCTCTCTTGAGTTACTAAAAAAGAATTAGAACACTCCTTCCCAAACCTGCAAAATATACTCTCTGAAGTTTAATTTCTTTTTCTTTCTTTCTTTGACTGTTACTCTTGAAGTCAAATTTCTTCCTGATCTATTTTTTTTCTTTTAAAATATTTTTTAAGGTACCTAGTAATTAGTATTTGCTTTTTGTACATTTTCTTAGTACAAGGCTTACAAACCTTGTAAAAATTTCTTCATCTGTTCTCTGATTTCAATGTTTGTGGAGGTTCAGTAGTTTTCTAGACAGCACTTGATACAAGATTACAAGGAACAGTGAATACAAACTTCTAATTTAAAGTAAACTACATGATCCACAGGGGAAAATACATAAGCTTTTCTAATTTGTATTATTGTTGCAATATCCTCATATTGAATCTTCTTATCTTGCAGAAAAATCTAAAAATATGGACATATTAAAAAAAAAAAAAAGAAAAAGAGTCCATGAGAAAAACTCCATGGGAAGTTTTATTTGTTGTGACAGACTTGCTCTACTGGATACCATTTAAATACTCTACTAGCCAAAAGAAAATGTTAATGTCTGCTGTAGAGTACAAGTCTATTTCCCTTTTCTATTTATATCATGTTTGAAGTGGATGTGAAATTGGCGTTTCTAATTTGTATTGGGCTCTGTAAAATTAATTATCTGGCTGAAGCAGGAAATTATTTTGAAATAATGATTTTAATAGAAATATTCTTTGATTTAGTATTTTAACTATGTAGAAAAATGTGGTTTTCTGTCCAGTATATACTGTAAACACTAAAGACACCTCTCCTGGCCTAGGGACCCAAGGAAAGCAGGACTGACAAGAAAATGAAGTGAAAAAATTGCATGATTTTGGTGACTTCTTGGAAGAAGACGTGACCATGAAATGGATAGGGAAGGGAAAAACAAATTGAAAAAAAAAAAAAAGTGAAAATAAAGTACAGAGTAAAGGATAATAAAGAAAAAAAATATTAATGTGAAGTTTTTCCTAAAGAAGCAAAAGGCCCAGAAACTAAAAAGACAGTAATTCATTGTGAACATGGGCTAGAATCATAGAATGGTTTGAATTGGAAGTGCTCTTTAGATATCACCTAATCCAACACCTCTGGAATGAACAGGGACTGCTTTTATAACTAGATCAGGTTTCTCAGAGCCCCAGCTAGCCCAATCTTAGATGTTTCCACAGATGGGACATGTTCCACCTCTCTGAGCAACTCATTCCAGCATTTCAACACCCTCATCATAAGAAGTTTCTTCCTTATATCTAGTCAGAATCTGCCCTCTTTTGGTTTAAAATCATGACCCCTTGTCCACTCCCAAACGTGCTAAAAAGTTTGCCTCCTTCTCTGGAGCGAGCAACCCCAGCTCACTCAGTCTGTCTTCATGTGAAAAGTGTTCTATCTCCCTGATCATCTTCATGGACTCTTCTCTGCACTTCTTCCATGTTCTTCTTCTGTCGAGGACCCCAGAGCTGGATGCAGCGCTCCAGCTGGGGACTCACCAGTGCAGTGTAGGGACAGAATCACCTCCCTCAACCTGCTGGCCACAAATGAATTAGTGCATCTCAGCTGCAGCCAAACCTTGGTCTGAAAGTTTAAAAAATGCTTCCTAGATTTTCCCAGATGACTTTTTGTCCATTTCTGAAAACCAAAATGACTGTATTAATTATTTATGGCTAAACATCTGGACAGTTAATGATTTTTGGAAGCAAACTAAAGCTTTGCCTAGTTGTTTTATTCTGCCACTAATTTTGTTTGGCCTGGTCTTTCTGGCTTTAACAGTGTAGTTCATTATTACAGTGAAGGGCCTATCTAATGAGGTAGAGTGTTGATTTCAAAGCAAAAACCTTCACCTACAACACAAAGAATGGGAGGGACAGGACAGGATGCAGAACATGATACATCTAGAAATGGTTTGTTCTCTTTTTTCCCTTTTTCTGAGCACAAGGTAACAAGGCCTCATGTAAAGGTTACATCTTGAGCTATATTCTATACATATACTCTCATGGAAATCTGGAGAAACTTTGCTCTTGTCAGAACATCATCAGCTACTGATGATTACACACGTGAATGAGAAAAAGTGGAGGGTGTGGGGAGAAGAGAGATAAAAAACAAATGCAAACTGGCTATATAATTCTTGGAACATCTGTTTTGAAGCTCTATAGTGCCTGCTGCCAATGTTCCAGGCTTTAATTTAGGGATCTGGCCAGCCTAAAAGTAGTAATTGTATGCAGTTTTTCACTGAGCATTAGGCACGGTAAGAGGCATGATTAAGATGCTAACTTGCATGAGCAGTTTCTCCACTGTTTTATTGGATCATATTCAGCTGTTTTCCCTAGAAAAATAATTTACTAGGTACCTCATCCTGGATTTAGATATTTAAGTGTATGAGTTGCTTTAAAGTTGAAACAGACCTCAGTCTTAGGTTTTTGAGATGCATTATGAAGGCTATTTAACCACATGTGTGAAATGGTAAGAAAACTCTTCCTGAAAGATATTTGCACAGGAAGGTGTGCTGTTACAGTTTACAATACGTGGGCCACAATTCATCCACAACCAGTCTTAAACAATAGGTAGATGACCCCAGATCACGTCTAATTATTTTTTTGGAAATGTGTCATTCTGTCTGCCTATGGGCCCAACTTTCAAAAATACAGGTGTGTCTTAGGATACCAAATTCCATAAGCAATAAAAATTCTACTAAATAAATGTAGGATTTCTGTTTCTAAGGGCAGATTTCTAAAGATATGGAGGTGCCTGAATCCAAATCTTGTCTGTCTTTTAGCCCCTAAGTTACTCAAACACTGAAAATTTCATGCCTCTGGAAAAAAAGAAGAGCTTGAAGACATGGAGAAGCACAAAGTAATCCCTATGAACTGCCAACAGAACAGCAGTAAATTGCCATGTGAAAGATTACTAAACAAAGGTAACAATACAAAATTGTCTATACTGCTATGGTGTATCATTCTTTAGGCCAGCTGCTGCCCCCAGTACACTTATCAGATTGTTTCAACTGATTTAGCTACATTTCCTCTGCTATTGTCTTTAATAAACATTTTTTTAATATCTTTCCTTCCTGCTGTCTCCTACATTACAACCTGACATGTAAAAAATCCATGGCATTTTGTTATACCTGTGTTGATGTTGTCCATACAGGATTCAACACTGTATTCAGGGGAAAGAGTACATTAAATTTTAAGTGTGCAATTGTTAATCTCCTTTCCTTGCTCACACTATATATGTCCTTTAAATAATTTTTAGCTTCACCCACAAACAGTATTTTTTTTCATTCAGCATGAAATATGGCTATTTTAGCTAATTCCTTTCCTTAAAAGTGCTGTTTCTGTCTAAATAAATTGGAATGTTGCCACTTTTAATGTATTTGAATTTTTCCTCATAATTTTCTTCTTCTTAATGCTTTTTATGCCTTTTCTTAGGATTTTTCCCAAACCACTGTAATATTGTGTTGTACTGTAAGTTTTTGGTGTACCACCTCTTAAGTCCAGCTACCAATATTAGATTTCTTCTTACAATATCATCATTTTCATCTATCACATTTTTGCCTGTTTCCATACCAGAGGTCATTCTGCACTTTCATCCCACAGTTTTTCCCTGAGGATCTTCTGTGATTCCAAAAAGAAATCAGCCAGCAAAGAATGACAGCAGCTACAATTTTCAAGGCTTATGCTTGTTTGCTTTTTAGTTTTTTAAAAGTTCTTCCCTTTACCTTTTGGGGGATGGCTTTTTCATAATGGTTTTTCATTCATATTTGTTATTTTTTACTTTATATCTAGAAAATGCTACTCACAAAACCTGATATGTGTTAAAACACAATAGAAAGAGGGACTGACATTCAAGTATTCTTTCAATGGAATGGGGCATCTTATCCTTAGATAAATTTTTCTCTGACCTGAAACATCTTCTGTCTCTCTCTTCCATACACAACTAGAAATCACTGGTAAATGCCACAAAACATTCTGACACTGACTTCTAAACATCTGTGTAACTTTCAGATGAAGGCACTGCTTTCTGACTATCAAATATCCTTCAGTTTTGGGTTGAATCTCAAAGGATGAAAATGGTTTCTTGAAACAAATTGGGAAGGTAATTCTTAAGTATCTAAATAACACTGATGAAAATGGTTGCTTGTACAGTGACTCTGAAGCTGCTGTCCTAAATAAATGCCAGCTATATAATTGTTTTCCCTTCCAGGTGGCAGGGGAGCCACAGGGATATTGCCTGAAATAATGGCTGATTATTATACACAAAGATACATTTTATAGAAAAAAAACCCCAAAACTGAACCTTTTGATCTCTAGAAAATGATTGTCATCATTATAGAGTATAAGTGTTTATTTCTATGTGATAATATAATTCAACTAATATAGATTGTAATTGTTTTGAAGAAAAAGAAGAAAAATAATCTCAAGTCAGTTTTGTTGGTGAATGGGGAAATATAAACCTTAAATTGAACTTAATTGTTATTACAGATGAATGATATGGGACTCATTTGTATCTGATTTGTTTTCTTCTGTTAGTTATGTCTTACCCTGCACTATATATTTGAGTCTAGGTGTTATGACTTAATTTTCATGCTGCCCATAACCTCTGTATTGCCATTAAATAGATAGTCACCAAATGCCCATGTAAGTAGCAAGTTCTAGCTTAAAAACTGGTTTAGCTTTAACGTTCACCCACTTTTCCTGTGCTTCTCTTTTGTCTTTTGGATAGTCTACCTGGAAGCAGTGCATTTTTAAGTGCTTTAATTGCATTTAAGAAGATAATTCTCCATATTTTTATTCCATATTTTTATTTTTCTTTGAATAGGTAAAAGTTTCTTTTCAAATTTTTCTCTAGGATTTTGAAATGGACTGTAAAGAATAATGTCCTAGAAAAATAATTTATGTTCTGATTTTTCAAAGTCTTTCCTGATGTCACCTTATTTTTACGAGGTAACACTTGGGCTTGCTGGATTATTTGGTTTAATAGAAACTGAGATTTGTGTGGGTGAGATAAGATTTATTTCTGGAAGATCAGTTAACTTGTTACAGAGAATTTTGAGTGCTGAGCAGAGCAGAAGGGCCAAATATAATGGAAGGGTTGGTTTCTATGATATTAAGACTTAAATCAATGATGAAGATTGAAATACTCTTCTATACACTTTGCATTTTGTATGTAGAGGACTATGCTGTTCATTTTAGGCATTTCTGAGCTGGTAAGGAATCAATTACATTCAGAGAATAATTTCTATGATTTCAATAAAATCCATTGTACTTTTATTGGCCTAAGTCATTAAAATCCACCCCAACAAATGCAAAAGTGTATCTTCCAGGAGCATATAGGCATACATCATAATGTTTTTTGGTTTTTCTAATATCATAGTTCTTGTAGCAAGTTCCTGGAGCTATACAGTTCATCCGCAAATGAATTTCTCTTTGTGCATAAGTAGGATATACACACTGAACGGAACTGGAACAAATTGGCACTTCATTCCACAGTGGGAATAAAATACTTTTCCTGATCGCATCTTTTCCCGAGATCTAAGCAAATTAGAGAAATAAAGGCCATTAAGTAAAATTAGATTGTATGCTATTTAACAGGTGTTTTGGTCTATTTTACCCTAAGGGTAGATCACAATGCAGACCAAAAAGTTAATTGTTTGGTAATTTTACAGTTTGTACATTTATTTCCAGCAGTTTAGCCTATAGTGTAGCTCTGTAAAACTTCTGTTATGTATCTTTGGACCTAATCTTTCTTTAACACACCATAGGATTATAAAGAACATTAGCTTAACTTTGAAAAATTTGCATTTGATATTGTCAGAAACACTGGATAAACCATCCAGTGATGGTTTATGAGAAAAATAACTGAAATCAGGAGCTATTGTAACAATTATATCTTACTTAGGGTGTTACTGAAAAAAAAGAAAAACAGTATTCCCCACTCATTTTCAATATAAATTTTCCTAAAAGACGGAGAATCACAAATAGAATAAATTGTTTCATGCTGCAATTTATGTCTCCTCAAGATCCTGCTCAAGGAAAGTGGAAGATGGACGTGTTAGTGTAGAGCTATATGTTTATCCCCCAAAAATTTTCAGATGTCTTCCACAGTGCAATGATCTGATATGAAAAATATCACGAAAAACCCCAAAACAACTACCACCCAAATGAAACATAAAAAAACCACCTCACTGAAAAAATGTATAAACACCATTCAGTGGTCTATAGGTGAGGACCTCGCTTTCTGTCTCCCAGCCATACGATATGTGCCCCAAATATATAATAAATATAATATTTGAAGAGAATAAAAACACTAGAACAAACTAAAACCAGTGCAGTAACACATATATATTCTTTCTTAGTAGCTTGGAAACCTACACACAAAACTAAAACCAGGTTTTTATTTCTTATTTCTGAAATGGGGGTCACTGAAAACTTCTCTGTAGCATTAGCAGTCAGTCAGCTAACTATTGTATAAATATCCACACCACAAATCTATTGGATTTCTGTTTCTTATTTAGTACTAGTAAGCAAATCTGTCCAGAAAAAGAAATAATCCATAACCTGGTGTCCCAAGATCTGAACATTTATATTGTTCTTTTCAATTCAGCCCTGTGAATGAGTTTTGATCTCTTTTCTCCTGGCAAAATCCTTTGAAGGGATTTCTTCCCCTCTCCTGCCCCATCCTTTCACAAAAGTATTGAGTCAGAGCTGTCTACTTGGGGCAGCCAATGTCTCCCTAAGGTAAAATTTCTAGAAAATGTTGAGGGAAGGACCTTTTAAACTACCATGTAAAGGACAGTTCTGTTCCTGAGGATATTTCTGGGTTTAGATATTTTCTGAGTAATTTTAGAAATCTTCAGTTGTTGAGCATTTACAGCTGAAAAAACATAAAAGCAACATTTCAGAAGGAATAGGAAGTAACCTAATAATTCTCATAAGTACAATGCAAGACTAATGTGAAAAAATAAAACATTTAATTTCTGATAAAACTTCAAGTGAGTCCTGCAAATTTAGAAAATGAAAAGTATTAAAAGAAGTTTTTTGCTTTGGCTTGGGGGTTTTTTGTGGGTTTGTTGTTTTTTGGGGGTTTTT
>LTAT01000006.1:36382038-36398992 GCA_003286495.1 Chlorodrepanis virens
ATTGCAGGTAATAGTTTTCCAGTCTTTGCTTTTATTTAATAAATGGATCTTTGCAGTTTTGCAGCAATTTTCAAATCTAACAGGGTTATTTCAGACAGACTGCACATCTTTCCTTTCTGATACTTACATTTTATCACGTCTAACATTCATATGTTATGAAAAATGAAATGGGTCTATCCTAATACTAAATATATGGGGATGAACTCTTATTCTAATTTTTAATATAATTTATATTTTGTATGAAATTTTGAGTACTTATTTCATCTCTCATGTGACCGAAGTCCCAAGGTCTTTGACCTTAACCTCAGAATTCAAGTGTAGTTTGCAATTCCCAGAACTGCACTATTATATAGCCTCAGTAATAGTGTCACAGTACTTGATCTCATAATCTGTACCTGTGCTGTAAAATCAACAAATTTTTCTTGTCCTTTGTGGAACAGATGGAGCAATTTTTCGTCTCACATTTTATTAAATTTCTTTGAACTTAAATTATTGATACCATGAGCTAATACAAAAATGCAGAAGTGTGTTAGATGTGACAGCTCTTTACAACTGGCAGGCGAGTTGTGACCAACAGAATTCCTCTGTGAGAGTCAATAGCACACGACTCAAGGTAAGTGGGTATAGGTGCTTCAGGAGTTATGTACATTTTGATATCTGCTAATATGGGTTTTTCTTTCTTCTGTCCCCAGTTTATGTTGCATCTTTTAAATAGTGCCAGTTGCAATTAGATTATGGCATTAAATAGGTCTCAGTAACATTGCTGTATTCATTTTTTCCAATGGAAAATATGTGTCTTCATTGAGAAAAAAGGTAATCTGGAAGAGTGAAAACAATATCCATTCTATACAGGCATACAGTAGAAATAAATACAGTAGACAGAATGTCAGATCATAGAACTTTAGCCTGATCTATGATGGCATTTGCATTTTATAGATCTCAGTTTGTACTAAATGTGGCCAATTAAGAAAATTTAACTGTAACTTTATTCTCTCCTCCTCAGCAGTTCTAATTTTAAAGTAATAGTTGTAACTTAAATAGGAAAAAATGCAAAGCTTTGTGCTTTTCAGTTAATTTCAATTTCTTTAGGATATCCCTAAAGAATTAAGTATACTTCATTTAGAGAAGAAACAGAACAACTGAAAATCTTGGCTTTGTCATAGGCTCCTACCCAAAGTTAAGCTTGTGAAGGTTTAAAAATGAAATCACCCCAGTGACTTCATTAGCGTAGTACCAACATAAGCACCATCTTTTAAATGAGATCACTAAGTGTGAGTAAATCTGCAATACCAAATATTCCATGTTTACTTTCTGAAGCACATTCAGAGATGACTAAAGCAACTGAAAGGGATAAATAGGGGGACAAGGAACTGCAGCAGAAGAAATGGTTGGAGTAGGTAACTGTCCTCTCAGCATTTAGTAGCTAGAGTTCAGAAAAACTTGTACTATTCTACCTTTGATGAAAGTAACAACTTCTTTATCTTAAATTCTCTATCAGTAAACCTGCCTATTAATGTTCTATATATACATAGCATATAGGACTGAAACATAGATTTATAAATTTTAAAGCTGTAATTTTAGGTCAGGTTAATAGCAAATTAGTGCATGGGCAAGTGGTCTTTAGCAATTCATGAGCTACTTGGTTGGTCCACTTAATCATAACATGCCCTTTGGAAAATCTTTCAAGATAGAAATGAATAAAATATGCAATTAATTATTTTTGATTCACTGTAGGTAGCACGTACAGTATGTGAATGGTTTTGCATTCCCATAATTTAATTTTGTTACATGCTATTTTCTTCTACTGCTGTTTTTCATATAAAAAATTTGATGTATTATCTTATCTTGACAATCTGGCCTCTTTCTGTTGGAAAACTCCCATAAACTATTTAAGGTATCTCTATCAAATGGTTATCTAGTAGTTTTTAAAAGAGATTTGGGTCTGCTATGAAATCCCAGCTAACAGAGAGTACTATTTTTGGAATATAGTATTTGAATAATGAGAGCAATCATTTATTTCACAGACTGAATTTTTTATTCTCTGGTTGCATGCTCTAAGAGGGACGATCCATGAACCAAGAAATTATTTGTATACTGAATCTCTTAGGAAATGTGCAATGCATTTGAAGATCTAAAAAATAAAACATGAGGTGAACAGCTCTGCAATCCATAAAAGCTTTACCAAGACTTACACATTGTTCCTTTCACTAACAAGTAAGTAGAGGTGAGGCTGAGGCAGTTTCTGCAGAAGCCTTGACAGGATTCACAAGGCATGGGGATGCCTTCTAATTAGTTTTTTCCTACATTTGCTTCTATATATTTTTTATTAGATCCTTCTTGTTAGACTGTTCTTTAAGCCCACTTTTGCAGTGGAAGGAAACATTTTCTGTCTGTTCTAGTAGAGGCAGAAAATTGCAGACTTCATCAGATGCAGGCTGCAGCAGATGAGCCCTCAATGTTTGCAGCAGAAAAACATTTGTGTGTACTGATCCACACCTACAGCTCATCTCAACACACACACTGCCCTTGCTCAGATGTGATGCCATCCATCTTTTGGACAAAACAGAGAAATCGCCGTCGCTTGACTTCAGTAGCTCTAAGCTGGCACCCTTATTTACACTTATTCTTGTTCTGGGCAGACTTCAGTGAGATGAAACTCGGTGATTTCAGACTCAGGAAGCCAAGTTTGATTAGTCTGAACCAAGAAGTATTCACCAAGTGAAGAATCTCTAGACTCACTTCATTTCCTCACATACTTGCTGACAATATCTTTAATAAGTCTGTTCAGATCTCTTCTGTGTGCTCCTTCTGAGCAAGGAAACCCTGGAGAAACTCAAATAAAAGAGGTAAGCATACAGAGGATGGAAGTAAGAACAGGAAGCTTGGGAGATGTACAACAAAACTGCCCAAGCAGCCAGGCATCAGGGTAGGAAAGTTAAGCCCTGATATAGTCAAATATGGCCAGGGATGTCAAAGCCAGAAAGAAATTATACCAAAAAGAGGTATGTGAATGAAAAAAAAAAAAAAATAGAGCTAGGGAACTGGTTTTGTATGTGCTCTGGAAGGAAGGAGATCAGGTTGTCTGGGACACAGAGAAATGAGAGAGCTGGTTACCCAGGACATACAGATGAAGTACTCTTTTCTCCTCAGTCTTCACAGGCAAGTGATTCAAGTTGCTGGGGGCAAAGGCAGGCACTGGAAGAGCAAAGAACTCCACATTGTAGGAGGAGATCAGGTTCCAGACCATCTAGGGTACCTGAAAGTGCACAAGTCCATGGGACCTGATGAGATGCATCCATAGCTTCTGAGGGAACTGATGGATAAAATGGCTAAGCCACTAACCAGCACATTTGAGAGGCTATGGCAGATAAGTAAAGTTCCCACTGACTAGAAAAATTGAAACAATTCCCCAGAATTAATATCATCCCATCTACGGCCCACAGCAACCTGTCTGCTGTCTCCCAGCTCTACTTTATTCACTTTATTCATGGAAATGGTGAAGCTATAGAGGTGGCACTAGCTTTTAATTCCACTAGTGCAGCATTTGAAACTGGGGAGAGCAGATATGTGGAGCTAAAAGAAAACACCAGATTTTACTGGATGTCATTTAAAGTAAGGCAGGCAATGTCTGACCTCAAAACAGGCTGATCAAAGCTATTTGATTTACTGGCCAGTATGACTAGAGAATCTGATGATAGTAATTTCTGTCCTATAAAAAACTGTTTTGAACACTTCACTAAGAGTAAATATAATATCTTTGAGTGTCACACTGCTTTTCATTTCAGGCAGGCATTTAGAGAGACTAACTGCTCATTGTCTTGTGACTTGTGTAATTGCTTTTACTTGGACAAATGAATTATGAAATACTGCCATTTTCATTTGGCAATTTTGCACAGCTGTATATGACAGCATAACATAAAAAAAGGCATTGAAATGTCAAGCATGCTTATAAAACAAAGGAACAGCCTCTAAGTGGAGGGTGTATGATAGGAACAATTCTTTAGTGGTACTTTAGGGGAAATACTTTTTAAATGCAGATATACATTTTCCAGGTCTGACATATGTGCTCTGTGCTCTTAAAATCTATGCAACCTTAAAATCTTGATGTACTAATACATCATGTAAGATTTCAAGGCCTTTTTTTTTTTTTTTCTTTTTTTTCTTTTAAGAAGTAAAAACCTTTCCTTATATCAGGTATTGGGATATTGGTAGTAGTTTAGAAACTATTTTGTGCCAGCTACTGAACATGGATTTCTAGTTTTCTAGTTATGTGGCAAATTGGTTACTTCAAACGCATGGGTGAACACACTCAATTTAAAATTTTAATTCCTGCTAGAATCAAGCTCTTCAGGTCTTAATCTTAGCACAAATAAATAATAAATGCAGCAAAGCAATAAATGCAGCAAAATGCAGACAATCAAGTGTGTGCATGTGTGCATACATCAGCATTCTTCAGGTGCAATCACAAGTCAAGTCTGCCATACCAATAGTAATAATTACCACCTCCATTAGTTTTTTCACTGCCTTCTATGAAATTCTTTGCAGTTGCAATTTTTTTTTCCCCCTGGACAATGGACAGTCTATCAAAGAAAGAGAATTGCCCAGTGGCACTGCAGTGTCTCTCTGAAGCCTGTAAGAGAGCAGAAGGTATGAAAACTTATGAAAACTTGATGTGCTTGTAAACAGATTAAACATTGTTGTCTTTATTTCGGGTCACTGTATTTAACACTTTTTTCAAGAATCCTGTAATTGAGCTAGGTTCATCAAATGAGACATATGCACAACACAGCTGGGACTGACTGTCTGAGCACAGATGTATATCTACTAAATTGTTTGTGACAGAGACTGTAGTTAATTGTGATGTGTGACAGGTATGTTGGAGGCCAGTCAACTCAGTGAACTGTTGATTAGTGTGGTATGAGCCATGGTATATATTAACAGCAAGTGGAAAATTTATGTCATCCATGACTGAAAATTCAAATCAAGTGCAAGCAAATAAAGCTGCTGGAGCTGTTCATAACCCTTTTCCTTGCTTCTGTGTTCTTGCTGTCCTTAATATTAAAACAATGTGATAATGTTTATTTCTCATAATCATAGAGTAGTTTTGTAAGAAAGTTGTAACTTTTTCACTGCAACCATCATTATTATTTCTGCTGCTATTATTATTATCTGTAGGAAAAAAAAAAAAAAAAGTTGCTTTGGTTCAACCCACACAGCACACAGTTTCTTTCCAGGGCTTCATTTGTGAACTCAATCAATATGCAATTTTAGTTACAATTTGTCTGTGTCTGTCTCCTAAGACTAAGTCTTTGTGCCTTTTTTTCTCCTCCTTGCTACGAATTCTCTGTTATTAATGTAGTGAAACATCAAATGAACTTTTTCTTTCCTGTTGTGAAATAAAAGCTGTGCAACAATCACATTTAATTTTTCTAAAACTGAATTTGGAGACCTTGAGATAGAATTGTAGTCATAGATGATTCAGTGAGAACCGGACATGATCGGTTCGGAGAAGCTCTGAAAGAAGCCCTGTTAAACATTGTTATCAGCAACAGAAGTTCATGTTAACTGTACTTAGGACTTAGACACTGGATGAAGCAGTGCTGTCAGATCCATTTTGGGGGACAGAAACATTTTGACTCAAGATTCTTTCCTTTTTGTATAACCTGAGTGGTACAGAATTCATTTTGAGGTTTCCAAACTAAAGGCTCTATGGATCCCATAGCATGCTTCCTGTTAGTGACCATACCAGTGTCACTATCTGATCCTAGTCCTCCAATTCAATGCCAGAGTTTTATCAATTAATGTTTCCAATGTTACAAAAACTGTAGCTAACCAGATAAGTGGGCTATGAGGTGTGAGATTCTCAGCAGAAAGGATGGGCACAAATAGAAAAAAAGTTGTCTCTATTTAGTTGCATAAGGGACTCTACAGCTATTTTCTTATTTCTTCTAAGCCTCTATAATTCCTGAGAACAAAGTGGACATCCTACCAGGAGAATGTGGGATTATACCAGTCTGCTTAATTTTTCTGTGAGCTAGATATTTATATCTCTCATGCATGTTTCCTTCCCTCATATGATTTTTGCTTAAATAGATGGTATGAAGGTCTGCCTTGGGAATCCAACCATTGTTTCCATTTCAGGTAACAGGAAACTCACACTGCTGTTTCTTAGTTCCCAAACACAAGCTGTGAGCAATATCCCTTTCTCCTCTCCTTGTACCAGAACTTTTAAAGCCTCCCATGCCTACTGGTTCTTCAGTAGTTCATTTGGATTCATGGTTAACATGGCATTGCAGTGGGGTGAATTTTTACTTTTTGCAGTATTCCTCTGTGTCACATCACTCAGTAACAATCATTACTCATGTGGTCTTCTTCATGTGAAAAGTACAGCAGGGAGGTGGAGCCTACCTGCACCTTAATTTCTACTACAAAAGCAGTTCTGATGAGATGTGCTTTTGTGACATTCAGTTATAATGGATTTATATAGAAAGCATAGAACACATACCTTTCACTTTTCCAGCACGGTCTGACAAACTGGAGAGCTTTAGCTGGACTGCCATATGTGCAGGTATTTAACACCTGAAGTTTACCTACAGAGGCCATTTCTGCAAGATGTAGTTTTAGCAGAAGATGCTGAGTTAGATGGAAATCTTCCCCAAAGAGTCATGGAGGTCGCAGTGTCAGTATAAATTTGGCATAAATTTCCAGCCAAAGGAAATAATGTTTCCACTGCTCCTTCTCTATCCACACCTCTCTGTGGTCTAGAGATGCTTTATCTGGGACAGCAGGTAGATACTGTGAAGAACTGAACTCCATGCCAGTAATAGCTGAGCACTGGAACATTAGAGAGTTTCTAAAAATTGTGAGGTAAAGCAGGTTCTGCACTACTGACATTATTTGCCTGCTGTTTCAGCTAGCTCATACTCACTATGCTCTAATACGTGCTCCAAGGCACTTTAAAAGTCTGAAGACTTACAGAAAATTGTTCTCTCAGTACAATGCCAGGTACACTGTAAGAGGTCAATGGGTGAATTCAAAGTTAACTTTTCCATCTGCAATTTCACATGATTTGGTTTCAAAAAGAAGAATTGAGCTGAAAGGTTTATTAACATCCAAATCATATGTGCCAGAATCACATTTACATTAGGCTACAAGATTAGAATAAACTGAAATTAAATACTCTTATAGACATCAATAGACTTGTGTCTATCTTATTCAGGTGAAAAACTCATTCCCCATAAAGCAAGACTCAAAATGAGACTGTACAGAAGTTTTGAAGAATTATGTAATTTGTTCACTGTCAATGGCCAGAAAAACATCATCAAACATCATCATCTCTTTTAGTCTTATAAATTACCTGAGGGGAGAGGAGGTTTTTGTTGCTGCTGCCTGATATGATAACTTTGTGGCACAGCTCTCCACATTCCCTTCTCCTTTTGTCCGGGCAGACCTGTTCTTCTCTATCAATCTGCATCTTGTCCAGGTGGTGCAGCTGCAGAGCAGTGATTGCACAGAAGAGCACCAGGATGGCAAAGATAAACGTACTTGCACAGTGAAGCTTGCAAAGTGGCATGCCCTTCTGAGTACATTATATAGGAAGCTCAGTAGGGGATAATTAAACATCAAATCTGTGTTTCTTTGAGGTGTGAAAACAGTGTTTGAGATGGTGAAAGAGAGGACAGTGGCCACACGCAGAGCAGAGTGAGTCTTTCTCCTATTAAAGCCAGAGGGAAAAGGATTCCTCAGAGAGAATGAAACACAAATGCTTTTACATGAGGTTGAATTTTTAAGGAAAAGGGCAGGAGTGCCCAGCCAGGGCCAGGTTGCTGTCTGTTGTTATGGCAACAGAGGGAGAATCTCCTATGAAAGAGGAAAGAGTGGAGGGAGTGGGAGGGTAGAAAAGAAAATGGTTTCAGAAGGAAGGCAAGGGGGTAGGTGTTTGCAAATGGAAAGAGAACAAAGCTAACTGTCAAGGTCAGGCAAAAATGCATCTATGTCCATGATGACTGAAATGCCCTCAGAGACCTTGTGCACAGCCATTCCCTTTGTGGGTGGGCAGATTTGCGGGGGTCACTTCCACAGTCATCCTCTGGCTGGTAGAATGCTGCTGCGGTGCCCTGTCCTCCCACACCCACTCCAGCTGAGGGCTTACACCTACCTTTGTTCACTGCCTCAATGTGCATAATACTTGCAAGAAAAACTCTTTTCATTGCCAAGGACCCCTGCGTCTGCTATCTTTTTAATAAATTGAACTGATCTCAAACAGTAAATTTTATTTACTTCTTGAGGTATATTAGGAGATGAGAGCTAGTCCTTCAGAGTGGGAAGATCTCTTTTTTCCCGAAGGAGTAAGCATTCTAGACAGAATACTACTTCCAAGGTACACCCTAAAAATTATGACTACTGAAATGTGCAGACATTTTTGTCAGAAATAATGTCTTGATGTATGATGGGTCCAATAGAGAGAATTATTTTTGAGGCAAAGCAACCCAGTAGGAAAGAATGGAAGTGCAGTGAGAACCAGACAACTGGCTGGCCAGGGATGCAACTTAATACTTTACTAAACAGATTCAAAATGAAATCTCTTAGCTCAGTGCACCAGAAGGAAGCATTACAAATCAGGACTAAACAACACAAAACTAAGACTTTCTTTCAGTCTTCATAATAAAAATCAAAGAAAAATAACGAACAAACTAGTGAAACTTTTCCAAAGGGAGATTTCTGTTTTCTTTATTTTTTCTCCCTTTCTTTCCTGAATAAAAAGTTCATGCTAGTCAGGCTGTTCATGAGTGAGTGCTGTTCTGAGAGCATGGCTGTCCCTGCTCCTCTAGCACTTTTGAACTGGTTAGCCCATTTCTATCAAATCTGACAGAGAGATAGAGTTTTGAGATGTTACACTCACAAGTTCTGTGAAAATTGTTAGCTAGGGGCAAGAAAAAGGCTACAGTGATACCTACACTGAGGGAAAGACCCGAGTATGAACTGCACTATTACTGAATACACACTTCTATTGTGTTGAAGAGTGTAGATAGGAGGGAGAGGTTATAAATGTTTTAATTCTTGGAAAAGCTTCAATCAAAGTTTGAACTTTATTGCACGCTATGAAGCTTTCATTTTCCTTCTCTCCTTCCCTCCACATATGAGTTCTCCAGTGTTTAATAAGGATAGGAAACATGCTGCAGGCTTAGTTTACTTCATTTAAAAAGCCATTTGATGAAACACAAATCATTTGAGAACACAACTCTATTAGCTGCAGTGTTTGCAGAACTATTTATTATTTAAAGCAAATGATAGTTGCCTTACACTGTCTCAAAAAAAGTTCTTAAGACCTGCCCATTGTCTTCTTATTACTCTTCATTTGTTTTCTCTGTCTTGTCTGAAATATTCTTATTTTCCAGATTTTTCCCTTAACTGCAGTTTCAAATCACTTCCCTGGAAAATAGTGTGAATATCCTTCTCTTCTTCCCCATAAATATTCAAGTTTGAAATGTAATTTCATTATGAAGACCAATGGAATTCTAAAAACAATATCTTGAATCTTATCTCACCAAGTCATGTGAAATTCTTTTAATTTAAAACAACATATCCCTTCTTCTCTTATAGCTTCTAAACATCTCTGAAGCCTCTGCAGTACCAGTTTAGCCTTCTGGTCCATTATCATCAAACCCATTTTTTGGAGGGGAAGTCATAGAATCCAGTGTCCTCTTTATATCACTTTATGCTTCCCTAACTTCACTTTCCAAAACCATACTACTGTTGATTTTATATAGCTTTTAATTTCGTCAATAGATGTTCCTACATCTGCCATCTACTGGTTTTTACTTTCTTGAATCCTATAATCACAATAAAGATGGATAGATTATTTGGACCACTTGAAGTGGAAAATTGTAAAGGGAATTTGGAGATTTACAGCTGGGTTGTCAAATTTTGAGGATTGAATCAGTTAAAAGTGATGGCTTGATGAAGACTGGCTTTCACCTTCAGAAGAGATAACACTGCTCAGGATATAGTATCCCTGATGAACTACAATCTATTATACTGTTAATTGGACAGCAAGAAATTAAACATAAATCATTCAACAGAATACAGTGATATAAAATCAATTAAGTCATTGCACTAGAAAAAAAAATATTAAGTGCTCTACATTAGGGAACATTATGAAAATGAGCATCAATTTTAATAAAGCTTTTGTTTGATGCTTGATACAATTATTCACATAGATTTTAGAAGATTTGAATTGGGTTAAGGCTTTGGTTTTGAATCAGGAAAAGCACTTCTAATATCGGCTAGTAGGGGCAAACAACCAAACAACCACTGACCATTGTAGTTATGTGAGTTAAGGACCAAATTCAGAAATAATTAACAGATATCTAACTGTGATAATTTTCATCATATTCCACCAATGCAAGAGGTGAAAGGAGAAATTGAAGCCGGGCTTTTCAAGACATAAACTCTAATTTTTCCCTTACTTATCTGCAGTGAGACAACCCATGACTCATGTTAGAAGTAGTCAAAATTTGGTTGTTGTGCAAGACCTGAAAAACTATTGAGTTCTCTGTAATTGCTGTAAGTTGGCTGTTTCCCACTCACTCTGAATGACAGCGGGGTCTTGACAGAGTTCCCTATATCCTCTATCTCCAGTTAGTTAGTTTATTTGTTTTCACTCACCCTTCCAAAGAAAACACTGCTTTGGATAGTTTTTCCATTTTGTTTTAGCAAGATCTCAGATATGAGAAACAAGGTGAACTTCCTTCTGGAAGCAGACTTTAGGAAAGAGGGACAAACCCATATTCTTTACTCTGTCAGCAAAGAAACACTGATGAGCTGCAACTTCTAAACCTAGATCTCTTCCTGGAAGACCTCATCATGCTACTTCAGGACTGATCTAGAAGTTAATTGTTCAGGTTTATTTAATAAGTTCTTCATCTTAATTTCCAGAAGCTCAGTTAGCACTGACCAAATGTTTTTGTTATGTATCATAACTTGCAGTTCAAAATTAACAGCCAGAAATATGTGTTTCATAAATATACTCATGCCACCAGTTAGGCAGATATGTATAATAACTTTATTATTCTCTCAGCATCTATTGGGATTTTGCTTGTAATTGTATATATGCTCCCACATACACATACAAGTGTCTCTCTATAAAGTTACCTATATTACACCTAAGGTAAATTTTTCTTTGCATTCAAACTTTCTGCAAGTGCCCACAAAGCAAAATCTACGGTTGCTGATGTTTTTAAGTTTCAAAATTTATTTAAATGTTTTCTAAAGTCATTCATTATTGTGTTTTTTGTTAGCAAATATGCTGAAAACAACTTGTCATTGCATTTAATGAGGATTCCATATTCTTCCATAAAGAATTTTATCATTGCTTTCTGTAAATGGAAGTTTTTAATTCACAGCCTATCTTTAGTACTTGGGAATAGCTACTGGAAACATGGCAGCTGCTTCCCCCTCCCTGTCTCCCCAATTATACTGAGAAACAAACCATTAATGTACTCAGGAGCAGTAAGGTAATTATATGTTTTAGTAGGTTCATTAAGAGCTCTGAAAATGTATTTCACTATAAAATAATTTCTGTTCTCTTCAAATTGTCTAGAACATGAGGAATTTTTGGTAAGGAAAGGCTAAGGTGCTATGTTTCTTTACTTTAGACAACAACCTCTTACAAATCAGTACTAAATGATGCATAAAAATCCCTTGGTATCTTAAAGAGGGAAAAATTACATAGGTAAACAGATAAATCTTTAGTACATTTGTCTTTATGGGAGCAGCTCCTGCTGTTGGTCTCTAACCTGGAGGGCATTATTCTTTTCTAAATTGCCAGTAGTGTCTCACAGCACAGTGATAAATAGAAACCACTGAAAGAAATAACGTTCATTCTAACACACAAGAACTTTCCAGACAGACGTTGGCCTCTGAGAACAAACACTTAGACAAAATAGATTAGTTGCAGTTGCAGAATATATCACTCTGGTTCCCTATAAACTGGCATTATCCCAGCTGTGCAAATAAGTGCCTTTATGCCAATCATTAAGCAATAAATACATTTAAGAGAGAGTCTAAAACTTTAAGGAAAACACAGGAAAAGGTCTTTCTATATCAGTTACTTTTTGTATGAAGCCAGTGATGTATTCCCAGCAATACTTTAAAAAGTCCCTAATGATGTAGATGCTTTTGTGCTATTTTGTGGTAGAAAGTTTCCTTTGTCACACAAATAATGAAACAGAAAAGAAACAAGTGCTACAGAATTGTAATTAAAGCACTAGTTTAATAATAGAACAGAAAACTCCCTGGCAACTTTCTCTCTTTTCTATAGTTTCACCTGAAGCACATATGCAAAGGCAGAATTTTGTTTGTTTCTGGTTATGCTGGAGTAGCATTCAGCTATGCTGTTTGTGGTTTTTCTCATTAATTGTTTTGAAAGTCCGACAAAATGAAAACTGTCGTGCTAAATACAGTTATTCTGATTTTTCTAGTAGATGCACAACATATGGATTGCTTTTAGGAACTAATGTGAATAATACTTTGGGGTTTTTTTTTCATGCAGTCAGAACCCTAGGAAGGTATTGTGACACTTCCAGCCATTTTCCTCACTACCCTCACTCAGGCCACAAGACTCCAGGAATTCAAGTGTCTGGGATGGCTTCAGCTATCCAGCGCAATCAGGCCAACTCTACCCTAACTACTTATACTGTCTGAAAATTTTCCTGCTTCTTTTCTTTAGGTACCAGAGGCAGTAAGGCAGACAGAGCCTTTCTTGGTCCTGGAGCAAGGTGTGTGTTGGGAGGAATGGGATGTGAATGGGGGAGGTGCAGCAAGCACAGCAGTGAGTCCAGGCAAGGACATAGAAGGGTGGGGGGAAAAGGTGACATTGTGGCTACTGCCAGGAGAAGAGATGGATGCTGGATGTATCAAGGAGCAAGTAGCCTGCTAGGAAGTCCTTCAATAGGCATGAATGTAGCTCAAAAAATTGTACATCTGCACATCATCTTCTTTCCCAAAAGAAGTTGTGTTTTCTCTAGGTTATCGATAGATTTTAAGTACAATTCTTTTTTCTAAGTACAGCGGTTTTTGTTTTGTTTTGTTTTAACTTATACAGAATTCAGTAAAAAAACTGCACTTCTATTGACATTTGTGTTGAATTAATGAGATAGATTTTATCTAGGACTGCATGTTTGAAAAGCTCTCTCTATTTTTTCTCTGTGTACGCACTTCAGCTAAAAGAGGTGCTGGAAATAGAGATGTCCTTTTTTGTTTCTGGAAAAGATGCATTAATTTTTCTATAAAATCATATTTTTCTAACAATTGGTCTGTATGCATACTAGAACTTTTAATTTATTTGATTACAATATTAAAAATTCTACTTTTATAGTAAATTCAACTTATTAAGTCAATGTGATTATTCCCTATAGTTTGACAGTTGGTTTAGGGCAGTATAAATAAATATTGACTTCCAAAACAGTCAGTGGTCTTGCTTTCTTCCCACTGTGGATCTCAAAGCAAAGGGCATATTGAACCAGCTTAAAACTTCTCCTTAAGCACTCCAACAGAAAATTCATAAAAGATATTGAAGAGGCTTGGGGAGGATCAGAAGCAGCCAGACATCAATGGGAAGGGAGGATACACACTCTTCTGCCT
Source organism: Chlorodrepanis virens (assembly GCA_003286495.1). Taxonomy (NCBI): domain Eukaryota; kingdom Metazoa; phylum Chordata; class Aves; order Passeriformes; family Fringillidae; genus Chlorodrepanis; species Chlorodrepanis virens. The sequence continues at coordinate 36,395,683 of LTAT01000006.1, forward strand.
TCAATTTATGTTGGTGCAAATTTTAATTTGATGAAATGGACTTTTAAACCTGCATGTTAGATCCAGGTCCAAAATGTAGAACAAAGGAAATGTCTGTTTGAGTACCACAGGCTTCTGAAGCAGTCTGCAACCTTCCCTGACCTGGTTTCCTGAATGTTTCTCCAACAAAGTAAATATGACAACCGTGGTGACTGGAACTTTTTCATTTTCTGGGTGCTGTAGATTTCTTAAAATTCTATTTGTTCTGTCTTCATCACCTTTGATCAGCTTTGCACATTTTTGTTTTTCATTTTTTGACCTTCTTTTCATGTTCATTTTCTTGTTATCTTTTCCATCCATCTGCTCTGGAGTACAGAATCAAAGGCTTTTCTCCTATTCAGTTTTTTCTAGATTTTCTCATATTCACTTTTCTCTAGGACTATCAATCATTTCAAAGACTACGGTAAAAGTTTTATAATTCTCTCTTACGATATACATCTGCTAATCATACTTTCAAAATAACACACAGGACATTTCTCTTGCCGACTGTGTAGTACTGATTCATATTCATTTACTCCATGTCTGATTGTAATTAATTTAGAAATAGCTGAGCTGGCAATGAACAAGCTAATTTGAAAATTGTGCCTTCACAGACTTCCAAAGTCACCTGTGAAATTATGGAAATATTTATTTTCACTGAAGCCTGAGCTGCCACACTGATGCTGCTGCATGTGCTGCTGTCTGGTCCTACTCTTATAAATAGGGAGCCTCGCAATTTCAGTTGAAGCCTTGTTATAACTTGTACTTGAACGTTGGTCTACGAATGATGTGAGTAGGGCGTGTCTTTTGAATTTTGTTGTGATTGGTATTTTAAATCAGGAATGTCATGGATAGTTGAAACTGCATCAGCTACAAATGCAGTTTTCCCTGACTTATAAGTGATAAAGTATGTACCATCAAACCTGTGTAGAAAGCATTTACAGGTGTTTGTATTGACAGAATTTCCATATTTCCTGGAACATGGTGTATTTTTTTTTCTTATTATTTCCTATTTTTCAGGTCTCTAGAATTGCATTAATATTTGCCTTGGAGGAAAGAGAGATGTAAAAACCATAGGACCAAGATTCTTGTAAAATTCACATTCCTTTGTTTGAATGTGTAGATCAAGAGGCTTTGTATACTCATCCTTGAGGGAGACAAAAATTCCTCAGAAACATTTACTATCCGTATAATTTCATAATTCACAGTGAATCTGCACAATAGTGCAGAAGATTAATTGCACAGTCAATACTACATCTCTACACAACTAGGTGCTGGTCTGAAAATAATGGTTACCAGCCACTAGCATTTTGTACTTAAACTCATATCATCTAACAACACCCAATTAATTCTTTCTTACATTTTAGTAATCAGAAGTGCATGTTATGTGTACATTCTTACTTTGTCCATTTTCTCTTCCAAATGCTATTTTAAAATCTGTTAGCAGTGAATTTAGTTTTCATCCTGAGAAAAACAAAAAAGCAGATTGACCTGAGTAATTTTCATTTTCAAAATATAGTACTGCTTACTAATCATTGCCAGAATGTTGATTTTTTCAGTACTCACACAGGATGAAGGAAAACTCCAGAAATCTATGCAACAAGAAAGAGGGTCAAGAAAGATGAGTCTATGGAAATGATAAACAGATACAATCAAATAATTTCATAGTAATAAGTAATCTGACAGGAGAATAAAATGGTTAATGAGTAGCTAAATTTATTTTGATCAGCTATATGGTTGAATTTATAGTTCTGAATATATTGAAACACTGATATTTTTTTCTAAACAAAGATCTTCCCAGAAACTCTGTTAATATAAGAAAACAATAAAGTATAAGACCACTTGATTTTAAATGATGTATATAAGAATTACTGTATCATGACATAATAAGACACAGTGCTGACATTAAAAAAGCACTGTGAAATTGAAATGGACTTGCATTAAACATATATGTAGGGAATATGGCTCCTGGTAATGAAGCAGTGGTTGGATACGTTGACTGTATCAAAAAAAAATCTATTTCAAGTGGCTTAGAACAAAAATAACCATACTTACTCCTTCACAATTCATGTAACTTTAGAACATAAATCTGATCGGCAAAGACAAGTGTTTGAGAAATGACGGGGATGTGTGGATATTAGAGACATTTTTACTGAATTGTAAAAAGAATTATGAATCCCTCCATATGCAAGGAACTGTGGAATTACCAAAATATAGGGATAAATAAGAAATTCTCTGCCTCAATGAGTTTTATTGAGCATAGATCAAATCTAAATTAGATCCAGCAAAATTTGGAAACTAAAGATCGTCTGGTCTTTGTGGAGTACTGCATGCAGTAGTGATGCACCAGTTGTTCAAGCAAAGCAAGTGAACAGAAATTCATCTATCAAACATATAGCCAGAAAAAATGCCACACACTAAACCCAAGGGAGTAAATTCTGACTAGACTATGCATGAAATCCATTCTCCTGGATAACCCATCAACCTAGGCATTTCTTTCCACAGATCAGCACCATTTCACACTGCTAAAAGAGATAATTCCGTAGTTTCAAAAGCAGGTTTATTAAAGATGTGATAGTATCACTTCTATTTCTACTAAAATCCTGAAGACCCAAGGGAAAATTCACATGACATAACTCAATAGTTTCAAAGACAAGGTTATTAAAGTTGTGATAGTAGCTCTTCTGTATCCACAAAAGCCCTGAAGACCAAAGGGAATATTCTTGTGAAAATCACATTTCACCACCAAGCAGTTTGGCATAAGACTTTTCTCAATCCAATAAAACAGAGAGTGACTGGAAATGCAAGAGGACATGGGTTTGCAACTGAAGAAGGGGAATTTCATGGACTTTGCAAAGTAAAAATGGATGTTCAATGTATTTGACATAATTGGCTTAAAATACTGGTTTTCTAATGGTTTCACAGATGAGAAGAGAGACAAGAAATGGGAAAACTAGCAAAAGTAGAAAAAAAAATTCTCTTACCTCATCTGGGTTTTCCTCAGGTTACCATGTTAAATAAAGAACACAAAGGAGGCCAACAGAGAGGAAACATTTGGTAGCAGACTTATTAAATCTCTTCAGAGAGAACCAGACTATGTCTGGTTTACATTAAATTGAAGTCAGTATAAAGATGGGAAGAGTAAGCACAATTTGATTTATATTCTGAAACAAGTTGATGTTTTAAAGTAAAATTTCATCTGCTCATCTTATGTCAAAGAAGAGAAAGAAAGAGAAAGAAAGAAAGAGAAAGAGAAGGAAAGAAAGAAAGAAAGAAAGAAAGAAAGAAAGAA
>LTAT01000006.1:36414115-36438784 GCA_003286495.1 Chlorodrepanis virens
AAAAAAAAAAAAAAAAAAAAAAAAAAAAAAAAAAAAAAAAGCCAAGACAGTAGGCTTCCTGAATTACTGAACAAAGTAATGAATTAATTGTGCTTAAAAATATGAGACTGGAAATGCCCTTTGGGATTTAGGAATGTCAAAGTCTTAGTTTCAGCAGTAAAACTTATAAAGAAATTCAGGACATGAACTTATTTTCCTAAGAGTAAAAGAAATTCTGAAGCGACTTGAGTTTTATAAATTATGAAAGCCATTCCTACAGCTAATCTCTAGCAATATCTGAACATAGTGACAGAAGTCAAAAAGTTAATTTCTGTATTTCAGAAAAGTATGAACTAATTAAGAAAATTTTATTAGCCCAGCTAAAAAGCAGAATTTGTTGTTGTATCATTCTCCTCTCTTGTGGAAGGCCAAGCCCCTCTTTAAAGCACTCAAAGTTTTCGTGTCAAAAGCACTGCATAAAAATACACCAGATGGGGTTTGGGGGTGGAGAGAGAGATACAGAGAGGCAAAAATAGGATGGGTTTTCCCCTCCTTGAAATTGTCCATTTTTTAATCTTTTATCAAAAGGAATAGCCATGCTTAATTTCTTTTCCCACTAATTATAGTCATCATTATGAGCAAGATTAATCACATAAATTCTACTAAAGAGATATTAATGGGCAATTTATAAGACTAAAGATTATAAGAAGATTTGTCCTTCATGACATCTATAAACCAGCAAACAGAGGTACAAAAACTGTCTGGGAAGACAGTATGGCTATCAAAATACCTATTTAACTACCAAAAATACTGTAAAAATATCCAGACTCTCTCAGGTTGGCATTTTTGTGATTGTGACTGGGATTTGGAACTCACATGCAAGGGTTCTGTCCCATCTTACCTTGTCGTAGCAGTTGCCATTTCCTTCCAATGCACAGCAAAATTTTGCCTCAAACGTATTCTGCAAATTCAATGTATTAAAACATGCTAAACATTATGAATTCTTGCAGGCTAGCAATTCATCTTAACCTAATTTGCATCAAAGTTCGGCAGTCGTTAAAAGTGAGAATTTAAAGGCAAATTAGGAGAACAAATCCTGCTCTATAGAAGGCATCTGTTCAGTTGCCTCTTTGTGACAGAGTCCAGTGTAATTTACACAGGCGTCTCTTGTTCAGAACTCTCATTTATCTGGAATATTACTACCATGTAATAATACCTACCATGTACTATTTCTGCTATTAATAATTGCTAGGTGATCAGTGAGCATCATCCTCAGCACTGTACATTTCTCAGAACCCAGGGAGGATGATCAAACTTTGTATTTCTATCCATGGCAATTCTTTGTATTTCTATCCATGGCAATTCTTTATTGTAGATATGGATAAGGAAACACAGACCTAATGAAATTATTCCAATATTTGAAAAAAATCCATTAAATCACTATGTAGGAAAATATATTTCTTTCCGATTCTGGCAATTCTCAAATGGCATTATTCAATTCCCACAATTAAAATCAGCAAGCATTCTCATTATCATTCTTTTTATTGAAACTACGATTTTTATTAAACACAGTTACTTGAAATAGTTCTTAATTTATTCATTAAGGGCAATGCAGTATAAAAATTGATTTTTTTTAGTTCACTTTAACTAAGAGTCCTCAAAGCAAAGGGGCCTACCACATAACAGTCATGATAAAAATCAGCATTTGAAATAAACAGAGTGACCGTGTGGAAATGTACCCACTTGTAATTTCTGACGTATTTTTCCATCATATTAAGGTTTCTAAATACTCTTCATTTCAGGTCATATTTTTATCAACATAAAAAGGTGCTCAATGGATTAGAACATACTTATGTTCTAATACTTATATTCAAATACTTATGTGTAAAGAGCTCTGAAGTTATGTCTTTGCTTCTTATACAAAATTAACAAATGAAGGAAAAAGTATAGTTGATAGGTCATTAGCTAAAAGAAAAATCTGTCCAATTTAATGGTATCTTAATAAAAAGGAGTGCATTTATTTTCTCCTGTTCTCCCAAAACATGGCTGACATTGCTTAATGCGTTTCAGTTCTGATACTTTAGAGCTTTTTGCATATTCTTCTAAAAAGAATGATTTGATTTAAATATCAGACTGAAGATATTTTATTTTTTGATTAGAAAAAAATTAAAATATCAACCTCTTTGGATGTCCAAAAGTATTGGAACCATTTAAAATGTACTTTTACTAGACCAATTTATTACTGAGGCTACTTCCTTGAAGTGACTTTATTTTTACAGCCCTTTGTATTTTAGTGGAACTTTTCTGTTCTGAACTGTCTCCAACCTGACCTCAAATAAACGTTTTTTTACTGTACCAGTTACAGAAATTGAACCACTCCACAAACCGTTTTGAATCATTCAATATTGAGACATCTGGGTTTTCTCCTGATCTGCACCTACCTGCTTGAATACAAGCCATGAAGATGCATGACTGCAGTAAATACATGTTTCTTTGTGCTCTAAAAGTATTTTACCTGCATGCTGGTAAAGTAAAAGTATTTTAACTGCATGCTGGCTTCTTCATTTTTTTGGACTAGTGACCAATAACATCTCTTGCTTGAGAGGGAAGATGAAAAAAATAAATATTCATTACATTTTTGCCTTTTCAAGATACTTATGGGAAGAAACATGTGAGTGATTATCAATTTCATAGTTATGAGGCTTGCCCACAAAATAAAGATAATCATTAAGCAAATCTAATAATATTTACACAAAACTGTCAAAATCTTTTTCTAAATAAATGTGTCTTTTTGCCAAATATGCATCTCTTTGTTACAATACCTAAAAAGTTTATTGCATAGTATGATACACAGTCCTATTGGCTTCCTATTGGCTTGTGGTTTTTAGGAGTTTTTTTTTGGTTTTTGGGGGTTTTTTTAAGGAATCAGAAGTATGAATTTAAAATTACTAAGTGTCTTAGGCTCACACTCTTATAATCCCTCTGTAATACTGACTTTACTGCTGTGAAATATTCCTTAGACATTATCACATGCGATTTGTGAGTGGTCATAGGGTGCTGAGATACAACATTTTCTTCCCTTAAACCAGTCAGGAACAACTCCTTGTGCCTGTGTAATGTAAAATGTTGACAACAACATCTGATCTCCTCACTGAAGATTTATAAATTAAAATCTTATAATATACTGAACTGAAAATCAATGCTTATTCCAATATTGTTTAGATGATGTATATTCCATTTACATTTAGAAAAAAAATATTTTTACAAAACAAAATGAGAAAGAAGAATTATCTATTTTTTGCTGGCTTTTTTCTTTAGTTGAACATGAATGTAAAGCATACACTAGTTTGGTTTGGTAGACATCCCTTGTAACCATTAAACCACTTTGATATTAAGAGATGAGAATTTACTAATGATTTTCAGGTTCTGGCAATAGGAAAAGAGTGATGGGAACTTTATAAGGAAAACATGAAGAAGTCAGTCTGAAAGACAATATCCTCTGAATGTCATGTTACAGTAACTTTTCAGTTTACTCAATAAAAGCTAGAATCAAATCAGCAATTCAATCTCTAAAAATGCTCCCCTGAAGAAGCTATTGTACAGTGGAAACTTCAGAGTTTTAAAGTCTCAAAAGGAGCACATAAAATGGGAATATTCTAATGGGTTCCTAGTCTTCCTAAAATTCACACTAATTACTTTTGATCTTTTATATCAAAAGAGCAACAGGTGGTTGTTTTCCAAAATCAAAGGTTCCAGTTACTTTGAACATTCACAGAAATTTTCAAGGAGGGGAAATTTATTAGCTAGTCAACATTTTCCTTGAGGTTTCACTTCAAACATCTCCTCATAGATGGAAACCAGGAAACCAGACACTTCTAAGCATTTAAAGGCAGAGGTAATCTGTTTAGTCTATCACTTAGAGGATGGTTGCACTTTGCTGTACAAAAATAAGAAGTAACAACTTGAGGTGATTTTAAATTTACAGACAAGTGATGGTTATGTGCCAAGGTAAAGGACAGACAGAATCTCTGCTATGGGTTATAGATACATAGAGGTATCTAAAAGCGAGGCCTCATATTCCAAAAATGAATAGCATTTAACCTATATTTTTAATATCTTTTTTAAATTTTATTTTCTGGTGGTGGTGGTATCATATAAATTCATAATGCAGTATTAATTTAAAAAAAAAAAGGGGGGGTTGTAGTTCAGGTGCTATTCTTCTCATTAGAGCATGAATATCCATGGAAATACCACATGTCATCATTTTTTTCTGTTCCTCTTCCTTCAGGCAAAACTTTGCATTATCATCCAGATGATTGTTTGGAAATTTGTAATATAGATTTCATCTCAGTCTGATTGACTAAACCCCAGCTCACATGGCTCTATTTCCTAGAGCCAGGATTTAATCAGAGTGACTTGAAAAATGTCTGCTTCAGATTTTTTCCCGTGAGAAATGTTTTGCACTAATAACTAGACCATTTCATATGTATTTACACAACCAAATGAATTGTATTGATTAGCAACCCTTAGTATCTATTCAAGCACCCACTTGAGGGGGTGTTTAAATTCTCTGATTTTAAATATTTTATGTTTGAATACTCAAGTCAATATTCAACCTTATTGGCAATGCATATCATTTTTGGCTACAGCTTAGAATACTGAACTATTTAAAGAGATGCTACCTCTCGGGATTGAGATCGGTATCACCAACTTTCTAATAAATATTCAACCATGGAGAGACAGAGCATTTTCTCAAACCTGCTGGGCTCCTCTAGTGCTGAATGTTTCACATAAATATGGCTGAATGAACTAAAACTTTGTCATGCTGAATATCATCAAGGCATTCAGTTTCTGAACTATAACTTTTTCTTGTTCTTCCCTATCTTCTTTGGTTCATTTATTCCATCAATTAGCAAAAACATTTGAATATGTCAGTTTCAATAATTTCAATGCATAAGACAAATGTAAATTAAGTTAAATGTGACACTGAGACTCTAAACCCAGGACTTCATGATCCGTGTCCATTTGATTGGTGACTCTAAGCCATGCATAGACAGGTTCAAAAACTGAAACCAAACTGGTATGAATCAAACACAATCTTTGCTGCTGACATGAAACTAAGCACTTTTGGGGGCAATTTACAATGCCAACAAATGCAACAGAACTTACAAATCTTCAAAAATTTGTTTTCACCCAATAAATTGCTGATAATAAATCAAATTAAATAAATAAAACAAATTCTTTAACTGTATGAAAGCTGGTTAGAAAACTTTAACGTAACTATTTAAGCTACTGTATTTACACTGTTACTTACATTGTGTTTATTTCTACAAAACAGCACACATCAAAACTTATTTAGTTTACTTTTCTGTTAGTAAAAAAAAGCTGAGTACTTTGGTGCTGCAAAATGAACCTCCATCCTTCAGAACAGATCCTGTCCTAGGTGCCTTTGACTTTTACATGTGCATAGAGAACAACAGTGAAAAAAAGCATGCTGATCATGTAAAATCTGTCCCTGTAGTATTCAAGTGATAAATAACAACGAAAGAAAGATGGATCTGTGTCTTATATCCCTTCTTTCACCTACCTAACTGGAAACTCAGTGGAAAGCAGCTCCAATCCCTAAGCTAAAGTCTCTGAATGTGTGGCACCTTTGTCTTTGCTTCCATAAATGGAGCAGAGTTCATTATCTTCTTCTGAAATATAACAGGTCACAGTAGCACCTTGTTACAAAGTGACCATTTCAGAAGCAGGCACTAGCCTCACTGGGCACATAGGACACAAGCTCTTTACCTCCCAGAAGACTACAATACAGAAGCTACTATGGGGTTCTTGGGATGCAGAAATAAAAGACACTCACAAGCACTTTTGTAGAAGTTTTATCACCATGAAGCAAACAAAGAATTCTGACTTCATTGATGATAAAGGAAGAAAAGGTAGAAATGCCAATTACTGGTCAGGTCGCTTGGGTGGTACAGAAGAGATTTAGCTTCTAAAATCACTTTTCTCTTTTTGCACAAAACCATGGCTGCACCACAAATGTCTAGTGGTGGCACACACTTTGGATAGGAGCCCAGTCCCTTCAGTGAACTTTGGTGCAGCTTACCCAGGATGAAACTGCTGTCACTCAGCTGGGGCAGGTAAGGACAGGGACACATCACTGCCAACTCAGAGCAGAGCTGGTCTGAGCTAGCCCCCTCCTCCTTCCATGCCTGTCAGAATGGACTCAACTCTATTCAACATGAGCATCAACAGACTCTGGGATGTCTTCAGGTTGTACAGAGTCCTTTTGTCTCAAAGACATTAAAACTGCATTTTAATGTAACAGGATAATATACACCATATGGAGCTTTACAAAAGCTCCTTCACTACTCATTTAATGTATGGATGTTTTTACACTCTAAAATATGCTGAGGAGAAATACTCCACCTTCTTCCATGATCCTGGAGTGGGGAGACTCAAAATCATATTGTCTTTATCTTGCTGGTATTTCTGCCAATTTAAATATAAATGTGTGGCACCTAGCCTATAAAAGCTTGTTTTACTACAAAGGAGACACATTTCAAGCCTATACTCTCTATTGAGGAGGCTTTGCCACTTAAATTAAGTGGCAAAAAGCAAACAGGAAATGAAAACAAGTGGATCTTGCCACGGCATAGGAAATTACTATTTCCTGCTGTTGGGCTGCTACTCCAAAGCTGGTGTTTAACATCTTTGTTGCCTGATTCAGATGGCTATGTCGCCACTTCTGGATTTCATTATCATTTGGGTAATCTCTTGCATTTCGAGCTTGTTTCCCTTACTTCCATCTTAATAAATTATTGAAAAATCCCCTCTTGTGTCTTCATTAAATGACTTCTATTCAAACTGGCCTCTGTAGGTTAATGAGGGCTCTAAATACGCTTCAAATGGACTTAGAGTTCATAGGTTGTTGATTTATTATTTTCTTGTGACAGAACACCGCACTAAAAGCTATTTCCCTTCATTTATGTGATGAACTATGCTCACGATCATTATGCAAAATACAGCAAGATGTACCCTCTAAAATTAGAGATATTTCTTCATTTCTAACTACCATGAATGTGCATGTGTATTAAGAACACTATGGGATTCATTTTGAAGGTCTTAGAATCGTGAGGTACATTGGTGAAACAACTTGCAATCTCATAAACTATTATTTCCATTGGAGATAATGGCTTATGACCATGGAAACTCTTGGGACAAAGCTGAATATGGAAGTGAAATTCAAAAGGTGCCAGGATGGTAAATGTTGTGCCTAGATGTCTGCACATCTTCAGTATAGTACACAAAAAGATTATCAGGTAATCCAACAGTGAATAAAGTAGAGCGCTATCAAAATTTCTATCTCTATCAATTGTTTAAAGCAGAATCAATTGATTACATATTCACATATTTTAATATTTATATTTGACTAATTGTGAAAATAGGGTGTGTGAATCATTTCTCTTTAAAAAGTATGACACAATTCAGAAGCTGAGATTGAAAGAAAAATTTTCTGAAATCTTACATAGTTTAGTTATATTGTGTCATTGTTTTGTTAGAATTTATCCACAATTACCAACCCCACTCTTTACATTTTAGAGGACATTTGGATTTCCAATTATTAATCTTCCTTATCTTGAATAAAGCTTATGAAATGTGTATCTATGTAAACATTGCCTCTAGAGCCACTAATCTTCCTTCCTTCCTAAATTCTTCTAGAAACTTTCCTATGAAAAGAGTCTATTTGTTTCAGGAACTTCAAGACATTTTGGACAGTCCTTGCTAAGGCTCTTCATGTCCTATAAGAGTCAGATTTGGGGTTTATTGACTGTCTAATCTTTAGCTCTAGTTCTGTAGATGATCTGTATCTGTTCCCATTATCTTACACCCTCTCAGTAACAAAGGGACTACATTCTGACAAAATAAGTCAAAATGAGGTCATTGAGAGGCCATTGGTGTAAAATGGAAATATTTTAAGATTCTGATACATCTTTTCAGGGGAATTAGTGCACTCTTGCATGCTTTAAGTATATCTAAAAGACTCTGAGATCATAACTGTTGCTATATGTCCACACAGTTGGCAATGATTATTTTTTTTGTTTGGGGGGAAGTGGTTAGTGTTTTAGCAGCTACCAGCGTCCCAGCCTTGGTGATTACTATACTTAAAGCCACAGGATTAACTCCTTCTTCATGTGTATAATGATTAGCTTATATAAAATTTTTGCCAAAATACATTCAAACAAATTTTTGGGTTAGTAGTAAAGCAGAGGGCATATATAGCTACATTTATTTTATGTGTTTATGTGTTGTGTTTAACATATAAACAAATAAAAGTTGAAATCGCTTAAGAACTTGGGCTGAAGGCTGTCTTAATGTCTGAATTTCAAATAAGCTTCTCTGAGTATGCTTTTTCTCCAATTCTTAGTGGAAAAAAGTAGAACTTTAGCAGAACACCACAATCTTGTACAGGATATATAAATGTCTTCAGACTAATTTTGAAATATAGGCTTGAGATTTGCAAACTTTGAGCTATACCAGGGCAAAAGAACCTCTATGAAAAGGGTTTTCTTCTCTTCCTCTTTTTTTCTCTTTCCTTCTGCATTAACTCTACTCCTGGAACAGCCACCCAATCCCTCTGTACCACAGGACCCTTTTTATATCTCTCTTCTTCCCACTACATTTCTTTTCACTGATCCCCCTTGCCTCAGTTTGTGTGATATGGGCTTGAGTATTCCGTATGTCTCAACAAGGGACATTTTCTTTGCTAGAATTCATTAGTGCTAACTCTATGTATTGTTCCAGACAAGGAAAACAATGTTTTCCTTGATGAATGAATAAATAAATTAAGAAAAAAATACTGGAAATACATCAAGGAAAATAAGAAGTCGATGTGTATCTCCTGCAAAATACCTCAACATATTGATGCAACATAAACTCAATTATAGATGGAAAAATTAAAAATATATTTCATATTTAGATGTTACATATTATTTATATGATATGTGAATATGTTACATATTGTGCAATATATAATATTTTTTATATTTAATAAATAATGTGATATCTGGAATTGAAGCTAAGTTGAAAGGAGATAATACATGAAATTATTGTAATGTCATATACTTTTTCTTATTTAGGTTTACAAAAAGAAAAAAATATTTGCATATTCTCCATTACATTTAGACAGTTTGCAGAGCAAGGTGTTGTTGCTTTTTCTTGAATGGTATTAATTTGAAGTTTCTCGAAAAATAAATTGCAGGTGAAATGTATCAACCTTAACCCTGGTCTCATTAGTAGATGAAAATATAAAACCCTGGAAAACACTGTTATAACACAGAAGAAACCCACATTTTAGACCATAGCCAAAGATATACAAACCAGAACTTGAATTAAAGAGTAATCTTCAAGCAGATTAAAGATCTCTATGGTTGGTGTAGATTCTTTAGCCAGGACTCTTCATAACACAAAATATTAATTTTTTTTTAGATTCCAAAAACAGTGCTTGGTCAGGAATGCCATTATTTCAGTTCTAATTTCTCTCCTTGACTTATCCAAAATTGTTTGGAAAATCCTAGGAAGACTCATTAGCCCCTGCATGTCAAACATAACTTGTTAACACTTTTTCTAGTGTCAAAAAGAGCTGTCTGAAAACAGCCTATGCTGTGTTATTAGCCTCAAGCAGAATTTTATCCGATTGTTGCTAATCTCCTAATTTGTATTTTGCTGAGAAGGAGATGATAAAGCTTTTGATTAATTGGGTTCATGCTTAGATAGGACACTGCTTTCTGCTCTCTGCTGTTTACAAATAATGGAATAGCTCCTGTAACTACAGATTTATTGCAATCCCCTGACAAAATTCCCTTTTCCCCCACAGCTCAACTGCCTGGCTACCTCTAGGACAACATACAATAGGTAGTATTTCCTGCATGTTGCCATTTTGGAGCAATATTTCTGTTATCTAAAGAATTGTGTGTTCACCATGTGTTTAAAATTTCTGTATTTTTTCTCTATGTTGGAGTTCTTGGATTCTCAGTTAAACTAAGAATATGTTTATGGGGAAAAGAAGTTCATCTTATTTCTAAAAATAAAGCCCAGAATTTATTGTTAGCATAATTAAAACCTTAATATGGTAGGTAAGGAATTGTCACTAGTCTAAATCTAATTATTACTGTAAAACAAAGAATAACAATGCATTTAGACTATTTAGGTACATAAAAGGTTAAAATACTGTCAATAATACAATTAAAATTGCAACACATCTGCAGTCCTTAGCCAGGAGAAATATGATGTTCTTGTTAATGATTTTCCTCTTTTTATTTTCCCATTTCAATGTTGGTTCATTTATATAAGTTTGCTAGCCTGCAAACTACTCTTTCTTCACTGATCGGCATGTCTGGACTACATTGAAATTTACTTTATTTGGTACCTTTCCATGTATGGTAGACGTAATTTCTTTCTTCTTTTTTTTTTTTTTCACTTACTGCTAGTGAGTCCAGAGGTCTCCAGTGTCAAGCCTGTGTCCCATCTCTTATCACCTCATGCCTTTACTCAAACACATCATACCCTCAGTCTTCTCAAGGCTCCCAGCATCATGTGTCCCTAAACTATATCATTGTGCATGGTAAAGTTTTCATTTACCTACAACAACTTTTGATTATCGCTGTTTGTAAAAAACTGTGCCTGTTAAATACACAACTCAGCAAAAGTAAATTAAAAATTGACAGCTGGTCAGTTGGAGTAACGGCTGCTGCAACTAAGCCAAGTAAAATGAGGTGGGCAAGTCAAAAGAAGCTCAGATAGAGCAAGACTGATGGAAAAGAGAATCCCTTTCCTTCTCAGAATTTCCTTGTTCATTATCCTCCACCCTGGTTTTCTGTACAAATGGATTAATAGTAAGTTTGGAAAGTCTGCAAAAGACCGTGATTCTGCACCTAGTGAAGCCAGGACATTTTTATTTTTCCTTTCTCCCTCTTGTCAGATAAATAAATAAAATACCTCCCAAAAAGATCATGAGAGTCAATGCTGCAGAGCTACTGTACCCTTTCATCCCAAAGAGATACATTAAGCATGCGTGATAACCTGTATTTAATCTGGCAATAATGTTCAGGTTCTGCTCAGACTAGCAATTAACAGCAGTCTAAACCCTTACAAAATTCTAAACACTCTTCTCTAGTTTCTTTACCAGTTATAACAATATGTACCACAATATTATATATTAGAGGGTCAGTGGCAAAAAAAATCCTGAAGCAAGCCTAGATTTGTTTACTTGTTTATGATACATGATATCACAGCAACTGACCACACCAGACATTTTGAAATATTTAGTATCAAAATTTGTCTAGGACTTTACCTTTTCATTCTCCTACCTTTGTTCTTCCTTTTAAATGTAAATCAACATCTGAAGATTGATGTGACATTATCATGCCTCAGTACTTTTGTTCCCTATTATGAATCAAGACCAAAACATTAAAGGAATGTCTGAATTACAGGAATGATTTTATCAGTCTTTGGAACACTGTAAAATTGGCCACAAAAACTAGCTAATCATACGGTATCTTGAAAAAAAATAAACATAGAAAAGTAACATATTTGACAATGAACAGTACACTTATTTTATTCAATTTGTAGCTGGAAAATTAAATGCAGGAATCTCAATAAATGTCATATATTAAAACATGTAAAAAGTAGTTTCCCTTCTCTTTTGTGTAAATGCAACCTTTATGAATAGGGATACTTTAATTTTACTGAGCTCAGAACCATGTGATTTTAAACCAAAATTACTGGCATGAAGTGTTTCCCAATACATATCATAAACCCAAAATTTATGGCAAGTTCTAGCCCAAAGAATTACTAGTGGTATGTATAAAAAAACTGACTGGTTTTTTTTTGGTTCTGCCTTCTTGTTTACAGTAAAGATCAGGTAAATTGAACAGAGACATTTCTATTTCTGTATTTGCAGTAGATAAGATGAAAATTTTAATAGCTCTTCAGCATGTGGATGTAAAGGAATGTAATCCATGGGACTCTTTCCATTAGTATTTGAATTTTTATTAACTAAATCAATTGTCGATTCAGATATGAGCAAAGCCATTTTATGCATCAGGACAGACACATTCTTCTGTTTAAATTTTCTAACTTGCATCATGACGTTATAATTTCCCAGCTTTTTCAATATTTGAGTGAACAGATCAGTCAAGAATTAGGGAAAAAAATTTGAAAAATTTTATACATATAGTGTTAAAATTAATTACTGTTGATAATTCTAGTCTTACAACACCTTTTTCAGTCATCTTTTTCAGTCAAATAATTTAAAATATTTTGGACAAGCTTGCTACGTAATGCTTGGACCTGTAAGAGAGGCTATTTTGACAGATACTTTATCACTAATCAGTAAGATGTGTTTTAGTCATTTCCAACTAATTTACAGCACAAAATAGATCTTATCCTAAAATAGTAGATATTTCTAGTCCAAACATATTTTGATTTTAAAGCTATACAAACAAAAATGAAAGAAGTTTTAGGAAAACTACTTTGAAGAAGGATTTATCCTGTTTATTTGTGGTTCATGACTAAATCACTTGAAATGCTTCTAATGCTATTTTTCATTTCCCTTAAGGAAACAAGACCATAATATACCTCAGTGGTGCAAGGTGGAAATGAAATATTAGTGATAGGAAATTGAGCAGAGCGTTGCAAACTGCTCTTGTGGCTGATCAAAAAGCTTCTATTTTTTGAATTATTACAGTGAAATAGAAGATACAGATTGGATTTTAGATGCACAGATTTTTCTTTTTAATTCATGTTCTGTATAGAAAGGAAGGTAGTGACAGTGCCTGATATAATTGACATATGTCTATAGAATGTAGTGGGGTAGGAACAATCTGCTCAACGCTTACAGAATATCTTTTTGTTAGAACAGAGAAGATAGCAGTAAACCTCAAAGCTTCTCTAGCCTTTCATGTTCAGCCCTCATCCCTAATTTGGTGAAAACCATGGAATATAGACGTGGACACCTGATGAGCAGCAACAAGCAATGGTGCAGCATGAGTGGGATGAGATTGGACAAAAGTTGCACGTTAACCCATGGCAGTCACCTGCAAAATACTTTCCTAGCTCATCTCTGCAACCTGCTAATTCTTCCTGAAAAATACACACTTAAAAGCTCTCATCCTGCTGGAGTGCATATTTAGTGCAGTTATGACACAAAAACTGTTATGCTTAAAAAAATTAAGTGAAAAGCCACCACAATTCAACATTTGCAATCTACTGTCAACTTTGTGAATATTTAAAGGCAACGTTTGAAAATTGCTTAGTCTCTGATTGGACCCTCCAACCATTTATATGGATTTCTTCCCTGAACACTTTTTGTATCATTAATAAGTATATTTTTTCCTGTATGCTTTTTATTCTGTTTACATTACTTTTCACTGCAGTTTAATATTGGAACCATCAGATTTTATAGCCCCATAAAGTTATAAAGGCTATACCAATTTCTAGCATAATATTTTCTATGGAAATTATGAATATTTTCCATTAAGTAAGCCTTCCAAAAGGAGCTTATAGTGCTGCTCTCCACAGACAGTAATAATAGCAATAATATTTATTTAGCACCTATCATCTAAGATTGGCAAATATTTTGCATGAAGTCCTAGCTCTGTGTTTGCTTTAGAGTATGTCACTGCATTTTCTCTCAGCAGGAAAAAGAAGGCAAATCAGAGTATTGCTTTTATGGATTCCCTACCCATTGTGAGAATGTAAATTATACCCCTTTGCTGAAATTTGCTAATCAGCCATACCAGGCTTAATATTTAAAAAATAGCAAAAAATGTTGAAGATGGCACTAAATACTGACGCATAGTGACACACACCCTTTACCTTCAGTTCTTTTGGGACCCACGTGCATTTTTCTTTCCAATTATTTGAGTCTTCATTTTGCTTTAAGGGAAATTCATATTTTTCTACTTTTCTGAGGGGAAAATTAAATTGAAAGAATTAAGGTGATCATGCAGGTAAATATCAACAGTGAGAATTGGTTTGATGCAAAATACAGACTTCCAAATTAGCAGTTTTTCCTTTTTATAATTTGATCAGTATTTTTAGAGTATAAATCCTTTAACTTTGGTACATATTTCAAAGGCATACGTCCACAAAATTTGGTATCAATACATATGTTTTTCTGCATACAGCAGGGAACTTGAAATAACCTGAATATGAGAAAGAAAAAATTACAAGCAATAATAGCCTATCTCCTTTTAGAATGGCTTTCCTAATTTTCTTCACAGACAGTTATTTGTTAAGTTTTTTCTCTTCCAATCAATTGAAAAATTGTTCACTTGCAGAGAACACCCAATATGACCAGATTTTTTTAATGTTATTTTGAAATGGTTGAGTCCAAAGAGGTTATATTTTAGCAGCTTTAATATAGTAAGCCTCGATGTTCAATTTTCTAAAGACATAGATTTGGAAAGAAACCTCATGTAGTATTTGTAATTTCGCTTGAAAACTCAAGTGAATTTGCAAATTCACAAGTAAGCTCAAGCTTTTCATTCAAGCCAAAATCTTGTAGATCTCTTAAACATACCAAGAACATGGTTGCTTGAAATGGCAAGAATTTTATCTTTTTGCAGTGTGAAAATGGGAATGCAGTGCTTAAGTATCCAGAAGAACCGCTTCAAGCTGTTGTGGTAGTAACATTAACCATGGAAATGTCAATCTTCTAGAATTTAACTTTAAAAATTAGAAATTATACTCACTTCTGTGAAAGAAAGACCTGTGTTCTAAGATTGTTATTTCGTATATTTAACATAGGTAAATGACAAGTAAAATGAAACACCAATATTGATTGATTGATTGATGCTGTTCCAGGTATATATGTTTTCTCCTCTCATTTAGTGTTTTATTACAGAATTGTAAAGAAATTCTTTCAAAAGCATTATTATTGCAGAGTTATTGCATGAATATTCAGTTTATTTCACTTAATGTCAGAACGATTTTAGTTTTTTAACAAAAAAAGTAAAAAAATTACATGGACTCAATGATTAGCATCATCCCTTCACCATAGCTGTCAAGACCATTTTCCTATTTACCTGACATATTACAGCCTCACATTTTAGTCTCTGGTTACATGTCTGTTTTCCCACCATGGCATCAGAGCCCAGTAAACATGTAAAATTGAGACATAATGTGAGCTTGCAGTAAAAGGAGGAAAAGACCAGAACGTAATAGTATAAAGTATAATAGAAAAAAGTATTAAAATCATGTAAAAAAATCCAAGGATTGGGGCAAAAATACTCTAAATATTAATGATTTATTAGAAAATGTACTCATCTCAGTGAAGGACTTCTGATGCTGAAGCCTTGCTCTAAACATCTCTCCTCATAGTGAAGGTCTTGAGTTTAGGACCCTGAAGGGCAGTAGAAGTTTGAACATTCCACCAAGAAATGGGAAGAGAACAGAATTCCTCATTAAACTGATATGAATTTAACAAGTAACAGTAAATAATTTGTTTTACGTATAAGCTATGCTTTTTGTGTCTGTAATAAGGTTCTGATTGCAAGAAACAAATGACAATCTCCAATTTATAATTTACTTCAATTTACTGAATGGAAATACCATTGAGTGCAGTATTTTTAACCTTCATTTTTCCCTACTGCTGTTTTTCCTGTTCTCCTGTAGGTGGGTTTTTTTTTTTTGCCTTTGTCACTCTTCCACTGTTTCACATCTACTTTTCAAATTTAAGCTTGGACCACAAAACTCCTTATGTACTCCCTCAAATGTTTATTCTCAGCTCACTAACCTTTCTTCCATAAAATCCTTCCTTACAAGCCATAGAAGGTACAAAAGAATTGTGTGAGTCAGGATGAAGTGGGATTCTCTGATCTTCTGATTTTGTTTTTTAATTGCAAATAAATCGGATTAAAAAATGCTTTTTTTGCCTTACTGCAATCTGGATTGCCCACCAGCTGTACTAATCATAAGAAAGAATGCTGTTTGTCAGTGGCTCCTTCCAAAGCCTGCCATGAATGTGCAATAAAGATATGGCATCCTTCTACACACCTTTGTGCCTGTGGACTGAGTTCCCCAGACCTTTCTTACCTGTGTTCTCCATCATAATGACGTGCAAACTACTACACTTTTGTGATGTCTAAAATTACATGGGTGTTTTTCAGGAAAAGTATTTCAAATACATATAGAAATAAAATGGGAAATCAATTTAACTTTGTAAATCTACCTATTACATCATAAGCTTTTCAATAAAGGAGTAAATCTGCATTATTGTGCACCAGTATGAAGACATAATCCTGATAAAAGCCTGTATTCTCTGCAGTCATAATAATTCAAGGTTATAAGAACTAAATAGTTTTTCCTCTTTTATAGGAGCTTCTTTTTTTAAATAATATGAATAATTAAAAAAAATAAAGACTGCTGCCCCACCCCCACCCCCCCCCAAAAAAAAAGGGGGAAAATTAATGCTCCTCTTAGATCAGGGGACATAATGTAAATAAGAGCAAAGTTAAATTTATGCTATCGTTATGCATTGCATTTTTGATGGCTAAATACTCGTTGATCTGCTTGTCCATTTTCAACGTCTTTGCTCTCTATTATCTTTATTTGCTTTTGTCTTCTGAATAGCTGTCTATTACTCGTAAAAATGTAGATTTAACAAAGTTTAATGAACCTATCATTAAAACGGAGGTACATTTTTCTGAAAGGCTGCTGGCTACTGACTAGACGAGCCTATAGAGTAGCAGCCACATTTTTTGTGGAATGTCTACGCACTTCATTGCGCAGCTATTACCTTTGATTTACCTTTGTTCAGGCATGAAGTAGCTCCCGTTACATTTCCTTATATCTCTGCAAGGTATTAGATTTGTGAAAATCCAGGCTCTATGTAGTAGCTGTATTGATTTAAGAAATGGCATGTGTTAAATCAAACCCAGAGGCTACAGCTAGTTGCTGTGTCTTCATAGAGAACTGGAGGAGAGCAGTTAAGTAGGAAATACTCTGAGTAGTTCATTGCCCATATGCTGGGACTCTCTAGGACAATACTACGTATGCCTTTTAGGAAAAGATGGACAGAGAGAGAGAGAGAGATGTGTGGGTGAACTTCTGCGTAGGCTACTGAGAGAGTTATGGGGCTCCTGTGAACACCCTGATGGAGGGAAGAGGGAGAAAAGAACCATTGCTTTCTGGGGCAATCACAGGCACAGCTTCGCCTCTGACCCTCAGCAGGCTTGTGCCATCTGCAGTGTCCTGGCTGCCTCATGTTGGTCTCATCACCAATGGACAAAGTCAAACCAAACTTCCATTTCCAACAGTCGTGCTCAGCTGTAGAAGAGACATCTTTCAACACCCACTGCATGTGTGCCTACAAGTACCGGTGTAGCTTTTGACATTGTTCTAAAAAACTCTTTCTGTCACAACATATTTGAGCTTTAAACTAAGACCTTCTTCACAACATTTAGATCTGCCATACAGCCCTTACAATTATCCCTTTCTTTTTGAATAAGTGAAACTGTATCTTAACTAATCTGCTTCAGGTGGATGTGTTAGTCTCATGAGAAATAGAAGAGGAAGAGCTGAAAAGCATATTATGGAAAAAATAAATCATATCATGCCAGAGTGTCATTGTCCTGCTCCTCAGCCATTTTTCACTATCTTCTAGTGTCATTGTAACCTTCTGTGCAAGGTTAAATGTCACAGTCTGGTTTTATCAAAATAGTAACCTTTCTCATATGTGAAAATTACTATACCATGGGCTATACCATGTTTCCTGGAGAGATTTGTTACAAAGACAGGTTAGCAAACTAAAAAGAAAAGCTGAAGTGATTTCTACATTTGCATAAGATTTGTCAATCATATGAAATTGCACAAATATCATTATACACTGTTGCCAGAAATTATTTCTGTCAATACCCCAGGTTTCATTTCCTTTTGTGTATGATCCTTGTATACAAATTTATGTTTTAAATGACATCAAATTTAGTTTAGCAAGCCAAAAATAATAGGATGATTTTACTTTGATTGACCCCAAAATAATAGATATAAACAGCAAAATACTTGCAGAGTTGATTAGTATGGACAAGAGAGCGGATGAGGATCTCCATGAAATGAGAATTGAAAGAGCTGTCCAAAACACACAAGCAGATCAAAGTGTTCAAAAGAGCTTACAATATTTCCTAGCAAACAAAATAATAACTCCAGAAAGAGCCAGTGCAAATCTCAGGCATCTGTGAAAGGTGCTCCTAAGCAAAATCTTGTAAGGGATGTCTTACCTGAGAACAAAATGTAGGTAACCATTGGACATCAGTATGTTACTTATTTGCCTCCACATAGAGTTTTATTCCATCCCCTCTCTCTTTCTGTCTTGCAGGGACCTGGGAGTTTTTTTGTCACCCTTATTTGCCTGCTGTCCCTTCATAAACTTCTGTAGATAGGTATAGAAATATGAAGACCTAGAAAAATCTTTATTTTTCAAATTTAATTTCTTTGGATAATGGCTGTAATCTGTCTTCTTGTATACATTTAGTATATATTTTTTAATGAAATCCTTCATTTTTAATGATTTATTTTGAAATTCCCTTTCATTCTGGCAATATTTAGTCCCCCAGATTGGAATTTGATAACAATGTATATTTCCTTTATAGAACCTTCAAGGATGGTGCCAAACACAGTCAAAACGATCTCTTTTTTTTCACTGAATTTTTCATTAGTAAGAAGCCTTTCTAGCAAGGAAGAAGTAAATGAAGTCTTTATTTCTCTATTTCAAATGTTATATGTCAGTGTGGGGCAGGGCTGTTCTTTGGAAATTCCACGTTCTCAGAAAGGAAGAGAGTGTTTTGTGCCTCTTCTCTGACTCTCCCCGCTGCAGTGAATACAGCAGACTGAACACAGCATTTCTCCTTTACCACTCCTCTAGCCACTGTGCCCTTTCTCCACCTATATTTCTGGCTCGTGAGTGCTCTATTCATCCGTTCTGTTATTTCTGGCCTTTATATATCTGCCCAGCTATTGATTTTAGCTAATACTTGCACGGATTGTTAAAACATGGAGAGCTGATTTATTTAGCTCTTTATGAAATGTTCCAGACAATGCAATGTGTATCACTTTACCTCCTGATTATACTGGAATTCAGTTGTTGTCAGCAACTGAGAGAATAACCAAAATGGATGTTTTACTAGGAAATTTCAAACAGCAAACTTAATACAATTTTAATATATATATTTTTTTCCTGAATGCCCATTTTCATAGAATAATTCTTCTAAATAAAAGAAAGTAGAAATTCCACTAAATCAAGGAATTCTTTCCTGGTGTCTAGTCTTCTAGCTTTTTATTTTATGATTTTACCCAATTACATTTATTACTACCATTTTGTTCCTTCCTAAATCCTCTTTTTTGCCTTTGGATTGTGCAACCTTTATACAGACAGAGCGTCCTCACAGCCCTTTTCTGTTGTCATTTAGCCAAGATATACAGAGTGGAATTTGGCTTTTATGATTTCTCTTCCTAAAATATTCTCCCTTATCTTTTGTTCATTTTTTGCCGTTCCACTTTGAAATTAATTTCATTTGTTCATTTGCTTTCCTAGTAAACTGATGCCCAGGACTGAGTGCAATATTCCAGGCTCAGTTGCAGGAGTGTAATGCTGTGAATGATGATTATTTCCTCAGATTTTGACACCTCTTTGCATGAAGCCCAAGAGCTCATTGGCCTCCCTTAATGCCATATCATGGTATATCTTCATGCCTAATTTTCTGCCTATTACCATCTCCATGGTTTTTAAGCATTGCTGGCTTCCAGGTTTCTCTCTCCTACTCTATAGCTATGTTTTGGCTTATTTTTCTTCATATGTTATTGGATAGCCTTTTTCCAAATTGAATCTCATTTTGCTCATATGTCCATGTTTCTAATATTGCTTGATCCCTCATTAGTTTGTGCCATTAGTAGTGTTTACAGCACCTCCCAATTTAGTATGATATGTGAATTTCATTAAATTGTTGTTTACTCACACTTTCAGATCATTAATGAGGTTGTCAAAAATACCTCTGAAACTAACACTAGTCCCTTCAGTGCTACCAGACAGCTCCCCCACAACTTGATACAAGCTTGTGTATCATTAGCCCTTGTTAGCATCCTTCAGTCACTTTTCAGTCTATATGACAGTGTCCCTATCCAAACAATTTTTTATTTAATTCTGAAAGAGATTTTGAGGCATAATATAAATTGATTTCTTTGTGTCTCAAACAAGATTCATGCAAAAATAGTTTTTTGTTTATTTTCCTTTTTTGTGCACTGAAATTAAAATTTTATGATCAACAACAAACCTAATTTTTTTCCCGAAAAATTCATTCTGCCAACTCCTGATGATTCCATTATCTTCTAGCTATTCAATGGCCATTTTCCACTCAACATTTATTTCCTTGATTTATTCAAGTTGAAATTTAGGCTTATGATCTGATAGGTTCACGATTATTCACGGTTCTATTGCTTGCTTGATTTTTTGCTAGTATTTCAGGAATGCTCTAGTTCTCTCTGAATTTGACAGCAAAATAATTAAAAATCAGGCATTCTATTCCTCTATTGTCATTCCTTAAAATGCATATCTGCTACAATCAAAATATCTGTAACAGTATTTCCAAGGCTTCTCTTACTGCCTCCTTTGTCAGTGACTGCATGTATGAGTTGTTTTGAAATTGCCTAGCCTATTTTCTCTCATTCTTAATTGGCAAAAAATCCATCTATAATTTGCATCACAAAGTTCCCTCATCTACTCTGGACCCTTATTAAGAGCGATGGTGGGGGGTGCATTCTCCCAATCATATTTGATTGCTCTCTCTGTAGCTGGTGTTTTTAACAGGATTTCTTAGCACTTACAGTTCCCCAGGAGTATAGATCGATCCATAGATTATAAAACTACAAGGGACCATTATGAGCATCTGCTCTGACCTTCTGAGCAGTACATAACAGCAGCAGTTAGGAGAACCTTCAAACCACCTACTGTGAAAGCAAAGAGACACATAAAATGTTTAGAGTGAAAATGTCCTCGTTTGTCTCTATTCAGATTCTCCTGGTATACTCATCACTGTAATATCTCCTGCAAGATCCAAGGAAATGTCTGCAGGAACACATCTAGTGTGATATATGCATCTCTGAGGATCAGCTTGGTGGGGGACATGGTTTATTAGAACCCTGCGCCTACGCCCTTAGGTGTTAAAAAAAGGCTACACAAAAACCTACAAAAAACATGGACTTCACAGGAATGTTTATAAAGATTAGGAAAACACTTCACCCTGGGGATCAAAAGGCTAAAGAGTTCTTTCTCCTCCCCCTGGCACAGCAATCATGTGGTAGGTTGTGTTCAGTCTCAATGCTCAGTACACACTGAGCTCCATCAGGTATGTGCAGAATTCCCTAGTTCTTTTAGGATAAGCAATTATCAGGCAATGACAGTTAGATATGGGAATGATGAAAGATTCAATTAAATTACTGATGCACTGCAGGATCTCACATCAGATCCTAAATTATATTTCCATTGGCAGTTTGGGTACTGGCTGTGGTGGCATGCCGTAAACCCTGCACATTATGTCCTGATAACAGCACCATAAAAGAGATTCACTACTACTCTTACCCTCACTATTCACAAGAGTGCATTTGTGGCAACCTTCCAATAAGACCGAAAGCTTTTTCTGTTTGTTTCCCAGTTTATGATGTTCATTTACAGATTTTGAAAAATCATTGTTTTATAAACACGTAAAATATACAAATATATGGTGTGTACAGCTAGCTCCTTCTGCACTTATATTTGTATGTGAAATCCACCAATTTGCATTGAGTGTGTTTTATTCCTTCTGCCTGAGAATCTGAAGACCTAGGAGATAGCCAATTGAAAGAAATAATTATTAGGTTTTTTTTTTTTTTAAATCTAGCTACATATATTGCACTGCTTGGGAAAGCAAGAGAAAAATAGGGAATACCCACTTCTTGGTATCTTTTTTTATGACTTCTTACAGTCTAAAGGAACTTCTAATGGAAATTTCTGAATGACAGTCAGGGCTGGAGCACAGTTTGCTGTGAAGTGGTTTTCATTGCTATTTCAGAAAAAAACCCCGATAACCTCACTATCCCCAAAGCATAGGCTTTTGAAGTTTTGAAGGAATATCTAGGGACCAAGCTTCTTCCCAAAAGACCTTGACTCCACTTCTCACTGCTTTTTTTGACTCAGCTAAGAACTCATCACTTGTCTCAATACACCTTAGAATACGTCCTCCAACAGTGCTGCCTAAATTTAAAAACTAAAAAATTATAAATACACACATATGAAGACAATTAGCTAGAGATCTATAAAATATTTATATAATAAAATGAAAAGGTAGCTTCTTAACTATGTATACATCGTGCTTGCTATATTACGTGTTTTGCAGAGAACATACATTTGACAGGACCACTATTCATCTGGCTCTCCATCTCATTACATGCTAGAGATGTATAGCATCTCTACAAGAGTAATAAATATTATTTTAAATAAAATTCTCAAATAATTCCAGGTCAAAAAATTAGAGTGCTTGCATTAGGATGATCTTGGATGTCTGCAATGTGAATAAAAATATAAAAATATAAAAAATTGAGACAGTACACCCTTTTTAAATCTTCCCCACTTACTGAAAACATAAAACTGAAGAAATCACATATCTTTCATCTTGAAGATTTCCTGTTTCCTTCATTTGGCATTAGAATAGTTTATATAGCCACAGAAAGAAACTTGAATAATACATGGAAACCATGGAATATTTATTTGACACCAAGTAGTGTTTCTGCCAACTCTATCTAGGAATGACTTATCCAGAGGTCAGAGAGTAAGTACTGGCAAACTAAAACCAATCAAAATTAAAAAAAAAAACAAATTTTTGAACCTGAAAAACTAAAACATTTGCATACATTCATCATTGCAGTTGTAGTGACTAAATAAAATTGCATTCCCATTCTGAGAAATGGGTCTCTGTCCTGATGAAAATGCAGAGTAATCCACAGTGAGAGGAAAATCTCACAGAGCCTTTTAGTTGAAACAAAATTAAAATAATTACAGCAGCACTAAAATTTGCTTAGAACCACAAATGTTCCAAGCCCTTAGATTAATCAATAAAAAATAGAGTAGGAAGAGTTGGACATTGTGGGGAAAAACAAGAATTAGAAGAGGAATCATGGTATTTTTTTTTCATACTGGGGGGGGCCACACAGCAGACTGTCCGATTTTTAGGTCTGTAATATTTTGGCAAGTACAAGATACTATCTCACTATGTCAATATCTACATATTTAAGAGCAGGAAAATGTTTCAGATTAAATTCCAATTAACCTGACCATCTGTAAATACTGGTAGTTGTGCTCAACGTAGCTTCATGTTTAGCCTGAAGATTTATATGTGTCTGGCATGGACTCCCAATCCTTAGAGCAGTATCTGGTCTTATCTTCTTGAACTGAATTTCACTCTGGGCTTCTACAGCTATGACAAAATATGGGAAAGTATTCAAAGTCCCCCTTAGAAACAGAGTAGTTTTCAGTTGAAGTCCTGTGAAAAGAAATCTTAGTAAAATACCTTAGCTGTATCAGGATGCTTTTTAGATAAAAAAGGAGTTACAATGGGAATGAGCAGGCTAGTTGCAAGAACCAATTAATAAAACACAGCATATATTACCGCTGGACTGAATTGAATCACACTGGTGATAAAAAAAAAAATCAGTTAAAAGCTTCCATGTTCACAATATTTATGCTTCTTTCTCTGAACTGGAAAGGAAAAAAAAGTTGAAAAATTATAATTTTCTGGAAGAAATTGCAAGGTAATAAGAAAGAAGTAATTCTAATCCCTTTAGCAGAAACAGTCACTGCCTATCCTGCCATCTGTGTTCATGGAGTGAATGCTGACAATGCACTTTCATTGTCCAGGACCTGGAAATGAAAGAGGAAATCAGAGCTGATCTGTGTCTAGGGTAAAGGCTTTAGCAACCTAGAATTTAGGAAACTATAGTGTTTAGGTCTGCAATACACTGCCTGGGGACTTGAAGAAACCACAGATATCAAGGATTATGAAGCTATTTTAAGTCTAAGGTCTTTTAAGAAGAACTCATGCTGCTCTGATCTACTGTTGGTGAGAGTTTTGAATGAAGTAGGAGACTGAACTTGATCTCTAGTGGTTCCTTCCTAGCGGCAGTTCTACGATTCTCTGTCAAATTGCACCATCTGATTTTATTTTGGTTTCTTAGGTAGTAAAAAATCTATATTGCTTCCTTCATCTAAGTGGAGCAGGAGTCAGCATCATCTTCAAAAGACACTTTTCCATGGGATTTCACTTCGTATGACACTGCCAGCTGTAACAGAGCTCTAAATAAGCACCGGTTTAAATTTAGATACCCAGCTTTATGTAGAATTCCACTGATTTAGGGTCAGACTCTACCTATCTATTACCAGAGCAGTTTTAAAATTTCTGGATGACAGGGAGCACTACTGTCAAGGGACAGGAACTACCACTGAAGTGTGCAAAACAGCATTCACTGAGCATCAGTGAACAAACCAGAGGGGACAATGCACAGTCCACCTGGCCTCCTGCTGCCTACGTGGGCTACATCTTCACTTTGCCAGCTTTTCCAGATATCTAACAGACCTAGAAAACCAGTTTGGAGAAGGAAGGAAGGAAG
>LTAT01000006.1:36438796-36453200 GCA_003286495.1 Chlorodrepanis virens
ATATCTAACAGACCTAGAAAACCAGTTTGGAGAAGGAAGGAAGGAAGTGTTTTGTTTAAAAGTTTTCAAAGCAGAGATGAAGCTGACCCATATGACACAGGAAAGCTTCACAAGATTTATAGAGAACAAGGAACAATTAAAGCAGTTCTGGCATCCCCATCTCTAGATTGCAAGTCCTGCCTCTAACTACCAAGATCCCAAATATTTATCTCAAATGCAATTGTTTTAAATAATGTGAAATTGAAAGGTGACTGCTGACATATGCATACATACTGGATATAGGTTTGCATATTTAGTATGGTAAAGGCTTTGCAAAAAACATCCTAATGATCACTGCAAAATAAGATTAGTGGCTCTTTTTTTCATTTCTCTGTGATCATATATTCCATGCCTAAATTCATGCTATGAATATTCACTTTTCTGTCCCCATTTGCTCCAAAATTTCTTAGCCATAGTTTAGACATTGGTATTATAAAATTGTGTCCTTTTTCTTTATTTCTCCCTGCTTTGTCTCAATTCCATCTGGCTTCATCAACATAGCATATAAAGGAAGGAAAATGTGCCAAATACCACACATTTGATATCTGAAGTGTACCTATTGACCTTTGACTGGAATGGATATTTTAATCCCACACTGGAAAATTACCCTTCAAAAGACTTGACTCCAAATTGCCAACATGATATGTCATCTTCTAATCTGATGTGACTGGAATGATAACGTTTGCTTTGATGTGCAATGTAATCCACTTTGACTGATCAGATGCAACCTGCCATAACACTGCAAAAGGCAATGAATCATGCTTAGAAATTATAACTTTCCTATTTTTTGGAAATCAGAGTGAAAGTAGTCTATCTGTAGTTTACAGATTTGGCAATTTTTCAAGTGCTTTTTAAACCAGCAGTGATAACTGCTTTATCTAAATTATGTGTTTTCACTGTCTCTTGTGACTGACTAGCTTTTGCTATAACATCTGCATTTTTCAGTCAAGAAATAGCTGTTTTTTAACCCACTGCAGAATATCTAACAATTAGATTTAAATGGTACTAGAATATTCTGCTTGGAAAGAACGCAGTTAGGAGCTTTTAAACTCAAGCAGCTTACAATAGTTGCTTCCATTATCAAGGCAGGAAGTACTTTGCAGTCTGAGATGCAGCACCAGGTGCAGGAAAAAGCAGTGCCCAGCAGCACAAGAAATCAGCAGCTGTTTATCTTTCTTCTCCTGTGATTCCAGATTAGACCACTTTTGGGGAAGATTTTACAGAACCCAGTCTCCCCGTGTGACCTCACGAAATTACTTGCAATCTGCAAGGTAAGCCTCACCCACAGTCAGGGGCATGATTTTCTATTCCTCTGAAAATGACAAAACACTTTAATTATAAAGCAGTGGAGAGATAGGTAAAAGTATATGAGATAGTTACCTGAGTGAAGGAGATGGACCAAGCCAAAAAGGGTCATTTAACCCTTCACCAAGGCAGCTGTAACCCATGAGCCCACAACACACAATTTGCTTAATTATTGAAAATGTTACAGTTTCCTGTAATGACAGATTTGCTGGAAGGTCTGATGATGTACAGAGCAGCAACAGTCATAATTGCTCACTGTGCATTCAGCAGACCAGGGCAGTGAACACAGCAAAGCACATAAACACAATGCTGTGTATGTGTGGGGTTTGAGATGTGATACACTGATGTACCCAGTTGTCATATGTATCCACAGAGGTAAGAACCTCACACAAGAAGAATATTTCCTTCTCTAATTTCTGGACACTTCATATAAACCTTTGGGGGGGGGGGTGGTGGTTTGAGGTTGTTTATAGGAGATTTGTTTTTAGTTTATTTTCTTTTTTTTTTGTTGTTGTTTTTTTTTTTAACTTTACGTAAGTCAAATAGGCTATCAAATATGTTTTCTTCTTTCTGAGTGGGAAAGAAGTATAGACAATCTGAAATAGAAAATGGCATTTTTTTAAAAATAGGTGGCAATTGGAGACTTATATTTCCATTACAAACTCAAATATTTAAGCTTAATTCTTTAATTTCTGGCCAAAGTGAACCTTGTCTGAAATTTATCCAGGTCCAGTTTGATTCTGCTCCACTGGGATTAAAAATACAGGAGGGGGAAAGTAGGTGCTACTTAAAGACAATGTTCCTGTTCTTGCAGAGACAAGAAGGTGTTTAAAAGTATTGAAGGTGCTAGTTAGGCTTCTGATGCAATACGATTTGCAACAGTATTTTTTGATGTGAATGCATACAAAAAGGTAGTGATAGTTACAGAGAAAATAGTTTTCTGGTTTAAAAAATCATTAAATCCCCAAATATATAAGAAACATTAAAATAAAAAAAAAAAAAACCCAACCAAAAAATCATCCCTAATTTGATAAAGATAGTCCCCTGACAGCCAAGTAATTCTGCAGCTTTTTAGGGTTAAAGTTACGATGCTGATGTCAGACCACAGCTAGAAATATTAGTTTTATTTGTCAGCTCACTTTTCAGAAATTTATTTACTAAAAATGGTTCTCCTTTTGATTCAAATTTCCAACATGATATGTCATTTTCTATTATGAGGTGACTAGAATGATAACACATGCTCCCTGACGGGAAACACAGTCTGGTATGATTGATCAGATTCAAAATGCCATACCACAGCATAGGGCAATTCATTTCACCTAAACATTTAACCTAAATTTAACCTAATCTCTTTTTCTGGAAAGCTGCAATGAAAGAGAAAACCTGTGTCCCACCTTGCTGAATTGCAGAAGATTTTTTTGTATTTTTGCTAACGTCTTTTTAGCAGAAGAAGTGGTAGGCACTCATACATCCAAGGAAGAAGTGATGTTCCTTTTTCCTAACTTGTACTGAAAAGCAAATTGCAAATCCTTTTCCTCAGGTGCCCTTTCCACAAAGTCATCCTTACAAGTGTATCCTTGCTGGATGACACCCAAGCTGTCTCCCCCTACAATTCATTCTAATTCATCAATATTTATCCTGACCATGTTGTGCTTGCAATTGCAAGAGCAGTTTTAATGCTGTGGTTGTCACTGGACCAAACAGTAAATAGACATTGCAGTTTAACATATGCATATGGAATGAGCATATTCTCACTTCTGTCTTGTACCCAGAATTTTGAACTGACATTTTTTTTACTCCTAATACAATTAGTGTTAATGGAAAAATGCCAAAATGTCAAATAATTTTCTATAAACATGTATTAATACCAGATGTCTAAGAATGGGAATTAAGGAGTTTACTCTGTATTTTTTATTGGATTTCTGACAACTTTACATTTCTACTTATATAGATCAGGAATAACTATATAAAAATCAACCCACAAACTCTGAGTCATTCCCTAGGATCTAGAAAGATTTTGATAAGAACAAGTCTTTTAATTCTCATAGACTTATTCCCTCTTTTCCACAGAAAGGCCTATGCCTTTACATCTACTCTGCAGCACAGGGGAATGGAGAAGGCAACCAATGTGCCTTTTTAATGAAATCTAAGTACTCACTCCATGCAGCATTTGCATGCTTCCCCCAAAAAATATGATAAGGAACTTTATCGGGGCCAATTAGAGGTCCTTAAAAGATTATATTTTTAAAGACTTTGCAGGGGAACTTATCTACAAAGCGATGCTATAAGAAGAACAAATAAGGGAATTGATTGAACAAATAATTTCTGAAATAAAGAAAACTGAGAAAAAACAGAGAGGAAAAGAGTTTTGGAGTAGAGGAGCCTGGAATAAAATTGAATGAATATTTGTGTCAAAGAGAAGAAGGTTCAATTGAAGGAAAAGCAGGAGGGGAAGGACAATATTATATCACATTATTTCTTACACATAGATAAATGCAATAAGTTTAGAATAACTTCTCCTAAACCAAAGATAATAAATACAAATTTATTAATGCAAAAATGGTTTGGAGTTTTTGCTGATTTGATGAGCCGTGAATTTAGAAAATGAAAAATATATCTTTATTTAAAAGCAGTATTACATTTAGAAATCTATCAATTTAGATAAAGCAAAAAAAAATAGTTGAAGTAGTTTTAATAGAAGAATAAAAATGTAAAAAATTTCAGAACATTCTCTTTCATTTTTTTCTATTTGACCAGCAAACAGAAGTGTCTTTTAGTTGTACAACCTTATTTCTAAGTACTGACATGCAGGAAGATAAAGCAAGGGACAAACCCAAATATTTGTGCACTTTTTCATGAAATTGCACACATTTCTATTTCAAAAGAATCACTGCTTTCTAATAATTCAAAGGACTGCTGTAGCATCCCACTCTGTTAGAAATTACTTCCCCTCAATGGCAAGCCTCATTTGTCAATATTTTTACAGGAGTAATATTACAGAATCTAAAAGAAGAAAGGCAAATAAAGATAGAAAGAAGGATAGACTAAGAGAGAATGAAACCCTGAAAACTGTATAATAAAAAGGATCATATCAGAAACAAATGATGTATGGTTGTGTTGAGGTTGAATATTCTTCTTTTTCAGAAATGTCAAAACATCAGATAGTTTATTAAGCAATACAGTTAGTTTTTAAATTTTTTTGCCTAGTTTACACATTATTAATTACCTATTTTGTGAAGAAAGGTGATGAATTTTAAACACTAATAAGCTCTTAGCTGAACTAATGCAAATGCAACAAAAGAGATTTGATATCAATACGTGCAACTGGAAATATAAAACTCAGTAAAACTAAAATAAGGCACCATGGTAATAGGAACAATAGTATGAGTCTGTACAGAATGAGGCTTTTCATCCCAGCAGTGAACTGTTGACAGAGAAGATGGGAAGAATAGGACTTGTCCCTTTTTGAGCTTCTTCATAATCTTCCCACTTCTAAAGGAACAAATCTTTTCAAGAGGAGTTTAAAGGTGAAGCAATAGTAGATTACTTTACAGTTTTAATCATATTTTTTCCCCAATCAAGTTCCAAAGCAGGAGTCCATGACTCACAGCAGAATGTTTCTCATCCTGTTTTAGTCACACACAATGGTATGCACTCACCCTATCTACTTGCTTCCACAACATCGGTGATTTTTCAACAAAACGTATTTCCTTACATTTTGGGTTTGACATGAAATAATTTCAACCATTCCCAGTGGAGATGGAAGCAGGCAAAAAGACAAGAGGTACTCATAATATAACACAGCTGCAATAGCTGGCAGGTGGAAGTTTTGTCAGACATATTTCCACAAAAAGAAAAAAAAAAACAAGGGTTTTTTTGGTACAAATGATATATTTTTAAAGCCCATCATATTTTTATAATGCTGCTTATTTTAAACTCTTACCATATGCTCTGCAAGTTATGCAGGCATATGGTTCACATAACAGTACCATATGTCTGATAATATTTTGCTGTATATTATAGCAATAGCAAACATTTATAATTTGTAGAGGGACTCAATTTAAATTATGTTTTATCTTCATTTTTAAAATTTATAAATACTTCTGAAGACATATGTGAAGAAGGCTATAAATCGCCCAAAGAGTTTAATATTTCAAACTAAACATCAAGGGAGTATTTAATGGCTAAAACCATGCATTCATCACTGTGAAAAAAGACTACTGCCCTTTGGTAAAACATGGGAAAAAATAAATTTACAATTTTTAAAAAACTTATAATAAAAAATCAAAACAAAATACATTAAAATTACAATGTACTTAAGCTTTTTTTAAAACACATATGTGTTTAACATACTTCTTTTTAAACAGACATTTGCCACTGTCTCATCTGAAATGCGGTGTCTGAAGCATTTGGTTTTTTTTCCTTTCTTCTCTTTTATGATGTTTAGTTCTTTATTGAATCAATAAGGGAATGATAGATGAACCAAAAGCAAACATGTATGAGTCTCATCTTTCCCTGGAGAAGATTGCATGTGAAGAGATGAAAGGAAAATAATTCTATACCCTCTTTTTTTTGCTTGTGCTGTTGTACAAGGATCCTGCTCAAAGTCAAGTACCACCATGTTAGACATTCCTTCCTTTGGGATACTTAACCCCACACACAAAAGTGAAACTAGGAAGAATGATTTAGAATAAGTCCTTCAACCCAAGCCCATGGAAGGAGAGAAAATTCAATTTTGGTGGACTATTTTATTTTGCAGCGACTGACTTGATGGCTAAATACCACAGAAAAAATATGGATGAATCTAACCTCATTACTAGTACAGAGAAGTCAGTGACCTTAGATGATGACATGTGACACAATAAGAAATAAGGAAGAGGACCAGCTATGTCTGGAAGAGACTTTAACCATGGTAGGTACACTGAAATATGTTTTCCAAGCCAGAACTGCTGATGCCTTTGCTGAGGATGTTACTGGTGTGTGTACATCTAGAATGTGATGAAGTAAAAAGAATTAATAAATTGGGAGACAATTAGACTGTCCAATGTCTCCAAAAGAGTGAGAAAATTGAAAAGCAACAAAAAGCACAAAGACCTCAGTGGCATGGACATGCGTGTGGCTGTCAGTAGGCACAGTGACCTGACATAAACAAAGTGGCTAAAAAGGGAGGATGAAGAATTCCTTTTTTTTCAGTTGAAGGTACTTAGAAAGCATGCAGAAGAAATGAGTAAATTAATGATGTTTAAAGAAAAGATTAACTAAAGCTTCCAGAAATCTGAAGGCTTTATCTCTTTCTGCTGTGGAAAATTTTACTCCCCTCCCTCTGGAGCTCCAGTTACCTCCTACAAGAAAACTTCTGTAGTCTTTCTACTGTGACGATGCAGCTCCTCATTGCTACCTACTGAGTGTGCTATTTACAAATGCCATGTACCAAACGAAAATTGCAACCTAACTATGATCTAGAATAAGACTACACCCACATGCAAAACCTCAAGCTTTTGAAGCATCAAGAGTGAAGCTGCATATATGTATATTAAAAAAAACCCCAAACCATTTTAACTATTTCATTTAAATGAAGAAATTAAAAAATATACAGATAGGTGGGTAAAAAATTAAATATTGCTCTTTTACAGCTGCTTAATTTCAGCCAAAGTAATTTCATGCCCCACCATCACAAGATAGAAAATTCTCTCTTTGTATAAAATACACAGCTTATTTCTTAGTTCTCATCCTTTCAACATTTTGTTGAATAAAATCAAAGAAATTGAATGCAAAATGGTTCTTGGATGCTTTGTTTGTTTACATTAGCTGATAATTACATCAGCTCATATATCATTCAGGTTTTCAGTCTGGTGCTTAAACCAGTAATTGTCCCTAAAACATCAGCATCAGTTTTTGCATGTAGCTATGCCTGCAGTTTGAGTAACTAGCCAGCTTGATGACTGAAGAGCAATGAACATCTGCTTTTAGATCTCTTTGAGGCCTCTGTCTTTTCAGTGGATCTCATAATTAAGATACAAAGAAAGAAAAATAAAATCTAGTTTCATACTCAAAATACATGGTGAATTTGAGGGGAAATAAGCTCAAAAGCTATGATTTTTGTGTGGCAGAGAGCCACATGTAACATGACTGTTGTGAAACTATGCATTATAAAGTGATAATAAGGGATGACAGTAATTTATACCCTTTCATCCAAGTATTTTTAAAATACTGTTTATTGAGGTCATAATTAGAAGAGAAAAACATTTGCATTAACAATATGAAAGTGATGCCTAAGATTTTCTTTAATCTTAGTAATGTAAGTGAGGACAAATATGGTTTCTGATCCAAATTACCTCCCCTCTAAGCCAGTGGGTATTTGTCACTAATCTGCACAGAGTCCTTGATTTGAACAGATTTAAATGGTAGAATAAATACTTCATTTTCATAGCACTGACTAATACCATCTCAACATTTCTGTCCATAAATATTTATTTACTAAATCTTGGCCAGTTTAAGTGATTTCTTTCCCCTGCATCCTGAGATTGATGTAGTAATGAAAAGAAAATTTTCTTATCCCAGAAAAGGCAAGAGTGCATTATATGCCACTAATATAGCAAGGAAATAATCTAACAAATAACGAGCCAAGACAAAAGCCAGATTTCCCTTACAGATTTGTGATGTCCATAAGAAAATTAAAACACAGCTCAGAAGATCACAAAAATATATGATCAAAAATGATCAATGCAGTTTTTATGAAGAGGAATTACTCATTTTTTTTAAAACTCATTTTAATTTCATACACTGTTTGTGTCACAAGTAGATGACCAACTTATGTGATAAACAAATACCCTTTTTCGTTCCCTTCATTTTCATGAAAGTTAGTTTATTTCATACTTTTCCCTTTTCTAGTTTTTAATATTAACCTGAAGTCAAAAGCTCATATCTCTCTCTTAAAATTATCTTAATGTTGAGATAACATGGGACAGTTGTTATTTTAGCATTTCCTAGAATTTTCTCTGACCAGAACTTTCTACACAGCTTGCTCATTAAGGGGAAACTTCAAATTTTCTTCTCTTCTTTAAAGGCTGATTAATTTCAAAAACAAGCAGGTTTAATGGTCTCTGCGTAATACTGGATCCACATCCTTTCCACTTTGAGGCACAGCATTCATGTCAGTGTTTGAATGGGCACATAGTATACCCCAAAGAATTAGGTTTAATTAGTTCACTGAAGTAACCTAAGAAATATTGGAAACCCTTATGGGTTCCTTCTCAAAATCTTGAACAATTTTTCAGGTTTAACTAATATTTGATCTGAAGACTAGCTGAAGGTTTGTGGGGCTTTTCTTCTGAGGACCAAAAATGTTACATATATATATTCTAAAAATAGTTCTGTATAGATCTCTATTCTAAAAAAAGGTTCCTGTGTCAAATGAAACATTTTGTTTTACAAATCAAATGAAACAACATTTTGTTTTACACTGATTATAATGAGCAAGAAAAGTCAGAAGTGTCCTTGGCTTTCTGAAATACTCATGGAAGTTATACAAAAGTAAACTAACTTAAAAACATATACCAAAAGTTCTACTAATGCTGTAGTTTTTATACCATACTGACAACTGTTGCGTAAGTCTATAAAACCTTTGTAGTGCTACATAACACAGTGGAATCAGTCCACTTAGAAAAAGGGTTCCAAAGCATGGTGGAGTGGAAAAAATATATATGAGAAAATCTATTTATTAGTCATTAAAATTCTTTGTCTTCTTGGAAAAGAGATTGTATGATTTCTTCGACCTGTTCACTAATGTTATTTTTCTAAGCAACGACACGACAAAAAGTTTACTGGTAGAATCTTTACCAAGATTTTTTTTATTAACTTAATTTCCAAGGAGACCAAGAACTTTAGATTATGTTGTTGAAAGAAGGCTTTGATCTAGAGAGACAGATTAGCCATGTCTGATTCATTAGCAGCTGTATTTTCATTCTAACACCCTGTTCCAGTGTGGTAGTAACTACTTTTAAATGCTCAGTAATAGGAAATCATCAATTCTTAGCAACAATCTGAAGCTCACATGTTTAGTAATGACTTTTGCCATTTTAGTATTAATTTTATGTATGTTTTCACAGATAAAGTATTTGTTGCCTTAACAGATTTAGCATAACTTTCCTGATCTTCAGTTATACAGCCTGATGGTTTTACATACATTCATGTTGAAAACAATGTGCAGTGGCTGGAGTTGACTAATCATTAAGCTTGGGATTTAACGTAGCAATAGTTTGTGGGAGCTTTCTCTAAGGATGTAATTTTAAAAGCAGAGAATTTTAAAAGCCAGAGAATCAATTCAAAGTCAAACACCACTCTGCTTGCTGTTCAGGTTCCTTCTGTCTTAGTGTCTCCTACAGAGCTTGTGAGCAACTGTGCTTACATGTGATGATCCACGCTGAAGCTGCTTGGCCTTGAACCAAATGTCCAGGAGAAATGGAAAGAGTTAGCTACAAATATGGAGAGCTGGTGATATTACTCC
Organism: Chlorodrepanis virens; assembly: GCA_003286495.1. Taxonomy (NCBI): domain Eukaryota; kingdom Metazoa; phylum Chordata; class Aves; order Passeriformes; family Fringillidae; genus Chlorodrepanis; species Chlorodrepanis virens. The sequence continues at coordinate 36,448,647 of LTAT01000006.1, forward strand.
AGCGATCCTTTATAACAAGGTGTGTGATTAGATCTGTTTGCTGTTGATGTATTTTCTGTAGCTTCACTAGAAGTTCCTGTCTTTTAGTATGTCATATCAAAAGTTTATGAGCTTTGTGCTAGAGAAGTCTGTACGCAATTGCACCTTTTTGTTGCATCAAGTGATTTTTCTGTTGCTCATGAGCTACATATTTTCTGAGGTTGCTGACTAATTCATAAGAAAAGATATTTCATAAGAAGACAGATAAAGATATTATAAGATATTAAAATATCTATATATAATAATATGATATGATATGATATGATATGATATGATATGATATGATATGATATGATATAATAATAAGATATTAAAATATCTTATAATCATATCTTAAAAGATATTCATAAGAAAATAGATTTCATGTCAGCAAAGGATTTCCACAATTCTGCAGACTCACGCAGAAGAACAATCTCTTGTGTATGATACGACAGTGAAGACATCATGATCATGGACTCCAGATTCCGGGTACTGCCCTTTACATTTCCATTTCGCCTTGGAAGTAAATGCTGGAATCAATTTTTAGAAAGGTTTACACCCCTACCTTAACATTTCCTAAGTACTAATAAAGTACAAAATTGGGGTATGGGAAAGAGCACAGAGGCATGCTGAACTTACTTCTCATCCTTATGGGAACATACCCTGTAATATGTGCCAGCCTCACTGATGTATCTCCTGATATCTGTACAATTACTATGAAAGGAATTCTGCATTTTTAAAAAGACATAAGTGCTACAAATGTTCATGCACAGTCACCTTTCCCATTTTTGCTTTTTGCTTTTTATTTTTTTTAAATAATTCAGTTGATGTTACTGTAAAATGTGACTTAAAGGAAGATTTATGGTTTTAAACTATTGTGGAGTGTTGACCTTGGATGACTGCCAGGTACCCATCCAGCTGCTTTCTCATTACCCTCCATCACCTCCTGGACAGGATGAAAAAGCTTGTGGGTTTACTTGCCAGTTATGATCAGAGGCAAACCAGACTTGATTTGGGGAAAATTAATTCAATGTATTGCAAATTTAAAATAGAGTAGGAAAACGACAAAAAAAAAAAGACAAAACCGAAAACATCTTTCCCCAACCTCTCCCTTCTTCCAAACGTCAGTTTCATTCCTGATTCTTCCACAGTCTCCCTTCCAAGGCAGCTCAGAGAGGGTGAGGAAGCATGGCTTTTGGTCAGTTCATAACCCTCCTGCTCTACTGCTCTTTCTTCCTCACAATTTTCCCTTGTTTAAGCATGCAGTCTCTCCCATGGGACACAATCCTTCACACACTGCTCCATTGGGAGTCCTTTCCATGGGTTGAGCTTTCTCAAGAACTGCTTCAGTGTGGGTCCTCTCCACCGATTACAGCTTGTCAGGAATAGACTGCTCCAGTAGAAGTCACCTACAGACCACAGGTCCTGCCAGGAGTCTGCTCAAATGTGGGTTCTCCATGGGCTGCATCTTCCTTCAGGACACATTTACCTATTCCACTGGGGCTCTCCAGAGGCTGCAGAGTGGACAATTGTTCCATTGGTTTCATCCACAGGCTGCAGCAGAATAACTTTCTTCTCCAGAATCTGCACAGGCTGCAGAGGATTCTTCACTCTCACACATGGAACACATCTTCCCACTTCTTCTTCACTGACTTGGAAGTCTGCATAGTCATTCCTCTATCATTTTCCTCTCCCTCTGTCACAGATGCTGCCTGGTGCATTTTACCCTCTCTAAAATATGCTGCCAGTTGCTGAGAGCCTCTGCTGTGCTCTGCTGTGGGCTGGTTTTGGAGCTGGAAGGAGCAAGCTCTGTCCTGCCCTTGGTGTCTAACCGCAGGGGTCTGTGAGACCTCTGCAGCCCTCCCTCAGTGCAAACTTGAGCCATGTAAAACTGGTATGAGTAGTTTTGGTTTCACAGAAATTTCAAAATAATAACAAAGCAATAGTTTCAAAACAGTAACTTCCATTACACAGGGAGCCAAAATATATTCAGATATATGGACAATGTACTCACAATTGGCTTTTTTTTCCCTATTCTCTTAAGCCTCTTTCTTTTCTACAATTCACCTCTAAATATCCTTCATGAACATCTTTATAATTTACTCAACTTCCACAGAAATTTCAGATATGCCTTGGTTTCTCATAACAATTCTGTTAAAATGAAGATTTTTAGTTTGAAATCAGGCTTTAGAAATACTGACATTCAAAGTATTTTAGTGCCAACTGAATCACATTGTTTGATGATGGTTTAAAAGTGTATTGCTGCTTTTAACACTGATTATTTATGCTCTCTTAAAAATGATTATTTACAGTCTCTTATCATTGGCATAATTTCTTGTAATATAACCAATTGATATCTACAAGAGTTTAGTGATAAATTAATTTGAAAAACTATGCTTTGATTCCTATTCCCTATTATAAAAATGAAGCTCTGTATCAATATTGGCAAAATATTAATTATTTGCTGAAATTTTGGGCAGAATTTTATTGATTTCTGAAATATAAATGAGCAAGAAAAGTATCATGCTGAAATTTTTCAGACAGTTAAAAAATATGCTTCTAAAGCCAAAAGGAATTTTAAAGACAATACAACTGGAAAATCAAGAATTCCAAAAGCTATATTTTTCATACTTTCAGCTTTTATATGAGTCCTTTTAATGTAACTATTTTATCTACTGCAATCTGTAGAATTTGGATCTGCTCCTCAGTTAAGTTCATAACAAATTTTGCATGTGACTCATCCTCTAAATTCCAAAAATAAATCTTCCTTTTTCCTGCAATTTTGCATAATTGGTCTCTGATAAGAGCAGAAGAATTATGCAACTATTTGATATGTGTTAAGGCAGCTGTTTGAGACATATGTGGTTTCAAAAAGTTACTCATATTTCACTTTTTGAAAGTAGCACATCTTTCCCATGACATATTTTTAAAAAGAGGCTGAGTCTGGAAGCTCAGAACTTGCTCTATTTAAAAGAACTTATGTAAAACTGGCTACTGATTCATTGTGTGTTGAAAAAAACCAGAAATATTTTATTACATGAGTTTTGCATCAAACCATATCTAAATAAGGTTGTACTGAATTATGTCTGATTCTCAACTATAAAGTGTGCTCTGTCATGTCAGCTGTTTATTATTGTTATTATTGTTATTATTCTTGTTGTTGTTGTTGTTGCTGTCGTCATTGTTGTTGTTGTTGTAAAAATGTAATTGCTATAAGAAATGTAGATTTCCATCAGGACAGAAACAGAGACTTTCATCAAAACTGTAAAGGATTCCACAGCAAATAAATTCCAGTGACAGACCAAAATAAAACACATCCTTTCTTAGAGGGTTATAATATTACAGTGGAGGAAAACACTTCATTTTGAAACTGCATTTTTCTCATGTAGCTTTTCTATTTAATTTAAATTGTTAAAAAAGATCAATGCCATCAAATGTTTTGTTCCCTTGGATCCATTACATGTATTTATTCACTGTTGTGTCATCAAACCAAAAAAATCAATCTTTTGCACAGCTCTAGTTAATATAATGTGCCTGCCCTGACCTTCCAAGAAAGCTGTGCATAAACAGGAAATACAAATTCAATTTATAACCACAATGATGAGATGAAAGAAGGCAATTCTTTAAAATGAACCTAAATAATTTTCCCCTGACCTCTCCCCACACTTCATACAACAAAAAGAGATAAAAAGCAACTTGTTTGATTGCTCCTTGCTGAACTGAATGTGGATACAAAAGCAATCACTAAAAACCTGGGCCTCCATTTCAGCATTTATGTGGTATTTGAATGGAAACACATCTGACTTTTCAGCATTGTATACATTTGAAGTATGGAAGGTTTTATGTTATGTAAGGCATGCTTTACTAAAGATTCCCAGAAACAAATGGATTTTTCTTAAAATTTTTGCCTTTCCTGCATAGATCTTATGACTTACACAGTCCTTAAAATATATCAAAAGACGTGAAGACAGATGAACTGTGTCATAAGATTTTGGGGGTTCCAGGGATTTGTTTTAGAAGTCAGGCAATGCCAGACTTGCCAAAAACCTTACCTGATCATGTGCCTCTCATATTTGTCACGGTACACTCTTTAGCCTCCTGGTCACATAATAGCGTTTTAAGTTTCCTCTTAGTTTTCATGTACAGGATGGATAACTCTCATTTAATAGAATTCAATTATATCTTCTGTTTCTTTTAGTTTTTTGTAGTGTCTCCAGTCATTTCATGGAGTCAATTGAAACCCAGAAGACAGATTTATTAATTTCTACAGGAACTTTTCTGTTCCAATCAGAAAAATATTACTAGAACTCTTCACAAGGCTTATTCAATTTAATTTGTGCTCAGAGTGGTCTGCTGACATAAGTACTACTTAGTCCAGTTTATAGAAGCGGCAATGAGTTGTAGGGACAGAACTAGTCAGAAAAACATATCTCAATGCCCAGCCATTAGAACCCAATTTTCCAGTACAGATTCCATGTTATGTTCAAATTGCAGCTGCTGCACCTTGGAGGCTTAAATGTGAGTATATATATATAT
>LTAT01000006.1:36453210-36469240 GCA_003286495.1 Chlorodrepanis virens
TATATATATATATATGTGTATATATATATATATATATATATATATATATATATATATATATATATATATATATTTGTGTGACTATAGAGTTCTCAGAAAATGAGAGACATTAAATGAAAAATCACTTTGTTGCATGATGTTAGCTCTCACTTTTAGCATAGCAGAATCTACCAGAAGTGAGTTGCAATAATGAGCACAGCTACAATCTCTACCTTAAATTTTTCTTAACCCATAGATTGCTAAAAAGTAAAAACTCATCCCATTGCAATCCAGATATTTGTAAGTGCTCATGTTTCTTACACTGTTTCAAAACTTGTGATAATCTTCAGAGACAAAATGTGGGATAGCACATTTTAGCCATTCTTGCCTCTCTTTTGATCAGATTATTCATTATATTTATTAGGTAATGGATTATCTTCTGTTATCTTCACCAATGTCCCGTACATAAAGTGGCTGTTTTGCCTATGGTTTTTATAAAAGTTTTACCTGACAAAATAAGGATTCAGAATGAGTTTTCTTCTGCTCTTGTAAGGAAAGCAAACTCTAATCATCATAGAACCAGAGAGTCATAAAATGGTTTGGGTTAGAAGAGACTTTAAAGATCCAATTCCCTGCCAAAACCCTGTCCCTGCTAAAGTGACACCTTTTCACTCTATTTTTTCCAATTACAGTGCCACTGTCTCTTTTATCCCCCTTTGCTGACTTCTGCTTCTTTCTATGCTTTCTACTTACACATTTCCAGGTCCCCAACCAAGATGTTCATCTCATGTCCAGCACCAGCAGAACGTCAACTTCTTTCTCCAAAACTGCCTGTCCCTCTTTCAACATTTTCCCATTTTCCATGTTCACAAGTTCTCCCTTTCGGTTTTTGTAGTTCTCCCTTTCAGTACTTCTCTTCCCCTCTGCCTCATTGCTTTGTTTCTGCAGATTGTTCTGTTTCTCCAGAGTAATTTTGTCTCCGACCAACACCCATTTCCAGTTACCCCAGTGTCTGTAAGGCAGCTGTCTGAGATATGTGTGATCTCAAAAAGTAACTCATGTTTCGCTTATGACACTCCTGAGAGTCTCATGGTGCTATTTCTGTGCAGGTTCCTCACCCAGTCAGGAAATAACTAGTGCTGTTCAGCACTGAGCCTGGTGCACTTTCTAGCATCAGTCTGAGGCAAGCTCAGCATAAAAAAGAACTTCTCTGGAAACGTAAGGTTCCTATATCAAATTTATGTGAACTATACTTTTCTTTTTAATCATATAACTCATAGACAATTTCCAACAGATTTCACTCTGACAGAAAAAGCACATACTGTAATAGTTTGCCAATTTTCGTGTTCAAAGCATGAATTAAATTGGTTCTTTTTATTGGTATCATTTTCTTCCAAAGAACTAAACCACCTTGGCTAGCAAAATAAAAATAATTTCACTTTGAAACAGACACTCAGCACAAGAAATTACAATCTGACTGCTTAGATTGGCAAAGTCTTAAGTGCCTGAACACAAAATCTTGTACTTGTTGTCACTGGATCCTTAATTACTTACAGTCTTTCAATATGTGAGGGAAATAGTCTCTTCATCTCTGATTTAATTTGCTTCTCCTCTAACTCTTTTGTTATTCTTAACTGCTTAGAGAAAATGCTGAAAATACAGTGATACATATGTTAAATTATTAAGGGGTTTTGTTTTCCCCATTTTCAACACAGGCTAGTGGGCAGCCCATGCCATGAAGTTGAGACTTCATCTACTGAAGCAGACTTTGACAAATGTTTCCAAATGCTGGTAGGATTTTCCTTTTGTTCATATTGAGGCAAGGAGATATGATTTCTCATTTTTCTCCTTCTTCCCCCTTGTTAAAAATCCCTGCTACTACTATTCAAAATGATAAATATATATAACAGTGAAAGTAAAAATTTGGTGCTCTCTACTTTTCTATAACATTATCTAGGGGGTGAAACTAACCTAGATTTGTATCCCTAGTATAAGAGATAGGTATCTCTGGTATATAAGTACAGTTCTTGAATGCTCAGATCATTATTATTATTTGCGCTCCTGTTTCTAAATCCACAGTTGTCATTCAGAGTTGGTTTATTACTCATGGTGCAGTCACATGCCATATACCAAAAATATTCAGAAGAGGAAGGATTGTGAGCATGGTTGGATATAGATAGTCCCTTACCCTCCTGCAGCTAAGGAATCTGAACAGTGTCCTCTCTCTCTCTGCAACTTAGACATCTTCACCTCCAAAATGCTTTATACCTGTTTCAGTACCAGAGCATCTGGGTGGAAAATTTTATTTGAGCATAAAACTGAATGTGACAAAGTCTAGAACAGTCTAATAAGAGGGCTGAATGCCTAGAATAACATCAGTTTCAGACAAGAAAATATAATTGCCCTTTGACAAAGTCCAAAATAGACTTCTCTTCTGTTGAGCTTACCTACAGTATAATATAATGAAGAATATGTTTCTGTCATCATGCACCTATTACAAAAAGCACAAGCTCCTCATGGAATCCTAGCACATGTCTTTTAGAAGATTCACCTTTTAAATATGCCATGGAAATAGCAATGGAAAGACTTTCTGAAAATTATTAAGAATTGAGAGATCTCCCAAGAAATGGTAGTAGCAAACCCTTGAAGCTGTCCTTGGGAGCAAAATAATTGCCTTCACTTCAAGCTGAAGAAGTAATGGTCAGAGAAAGTTTAAATCCCCTTTGACTATACTTGATTATGTTAAAACAAAACAGTGACTGACTTGGCAAAATATTTGTTTAAAGCTTAGAAAGGAAGAGGGCTTCTTTAATTCAAGTACCTGATGAAAGGCAGAATAATAAAAATGTAAATGTTATGAGCTTCTGTTTAGAAAAATAGAAGCATGGTCTGAGTTTAGAAAATATCAGTTTAAAAAAACATCAGGCCATGTTTTAAGATTTAAACATATGTGAATAAAATAGAAATTGGCATCACTATTATGTATAATATAACAATAGTTTAAAAATGAGCTGAAGCAAAGGTACTTATGGCAGAACTACTCTGCTGATACTTTTTTTTAATGGGAGTAACATTATTAACAAGTATTTGGATATGTCCACAGTATCCTTAGAATCAAATGAACCCACAGGTGCTATTAAATCCTTTAGGAAACTCAAAATGACTTTGTTTGATTCAGCCTGGGTGCCAGTTTTGATGAGCACTCTGTGGAAAGATACATTTTGGAAAGATATGCCCTAAACCCAGTGATTGTCCACACATTCTGTGTACCAGGTAAGACCGCTGACAAACTAATTCCAGTGCTCTTACAAGATTTTCTGAAGCCTGACTTCAACAAGTCATGTCTTCAAACAGACTCTGTGCTGCACTGTGACAGCCACACATGTGTTGCGAAATCTCAAGATAAATATTCTCACCACATGCGCTATCATAAGTTTATCTGTTAAAACCTTATCTCAAATTTGCAATTATAAGAAGTAATTTCACTGAAAAATGAATTTCAATTATTTCTTTGATATTCTATTTCCCCCTTGTTCCCCTGTGTACTGTACTCTGAGCACAGTCTTTAAAGAGAGGTGTATATTACTAATTATTTAGAAGTGCCCATCAAGTAAAATCTGATTTATCTGTGATTAAATGACCACAATTTTCAGAGCTATTAGAGAACTATCAGTTAGAAACTTAAGTTTGAATCAAGAAGATGATATTTTGCAGTGGCCTAATAAGATGCAGTTTGATGAGTCATTATGTAGTAGAGATAAGTTTTAAATTTTTTTCTAGAAAAAAAAATAATGCAACAATTGACTTAATTGAAATAAAAAATGGCAGTTAAGGTGATTGTGCCACTATAAATCAATATCATAAGCGTGTTGATAGCAGTGGTAATTTTCTGGAGTTATTTCAGACTTCTGGGTCATACATATGTTTATATCTGTAATGGGAATGTACAGAATTTATTACTGAATGAACTTAATTATCAAACTGAAGTGCTACCCAGATGTCTTCCACTTTCCTGAATAATTTTAAATTTTTCTTTGGATTAAAAAAAACCTCTTTCAATTTTTTTGAGCATTTTTGTAAACAATTCAGGGAAAAAATCAGTTTAGTTTAACTATTTTATAGAAAATAAGCAGCCTGTTTCAAGAGTAGTGGTAATTAAAAGAAGCAATAGACAAAAAGAAGGAAATACAAGTACCTGCTGGGGTGATGCAGACAACAAATTCTCTGCAAGTCTCTGGCCAAGTTAGACACAGGAAGCAATGAATGTGAAAGTGAAAACAATCTTGACCAGGTAGATAAAGAGAGGCAAGCGTCTCTTTCAAATGAAAGGGTCTTCATCAGGCAGGTGTCAGCTGGAACAGGAAGAGAATCCATCAATTCTGAGCCTCAAGATTGAGATTGAGAAAAGCAGTTCCTGTTTGTTCAATTATACTCACCATTGGGGTCCAGGATTTCTTTTATACTGCTGGAAATGTTGAAGGCTATGTTAACCTTCATAGTATAATGCTTTGTCTAAAAAGTAGGACGGTCAAAGGACCTGCTTTATAATCTGTTTTTAGAAATAAAGGTTTGGAGAAATCATTCAGGGACACCTGTGGTTGCATTTGGTGGCTGACATAGTCTGAATAACAATTACTGCTTATAGAGAGGAAAAAGTAAAATTTTCTATTTTAATTCAGGAAAGAGGGGTTCATTCAACATATATTACTATTGCTAATATAGATGCCAAAAGAAAATATCTGAAATCCCACATTGGAAACTCAGATTTTTTTCTCCAAAAATCTTCATGTACATAATAAAGCAGTGTCCTGTGTGCCCTGGGGTCTGCATTTCCCAGAAATTATTAGATGTTTTGTCATGCCTAGCAGTTTGCTATTCAGAAGTCCCTTAGATTCAGGTTGTCTTATCAGGCCCATAGATGCACTACTGAAGTTATTATATACCCTCTGTAGATGTTTATCTAGCACAGAACTAGGTTGGGGAAAACTTACCTGTAAGTTCTGAACAACACAAAAACATACTAATAGTTTAAGTACAATAAAACAGACTCCTAATTTAACCACTTGCCCTGCTCATCTTTCTGCCCTCTGAAATGTCATCCTAGGCTGGAAACTGGTGCAAGTAGTAAATAGAAAGTCTGTCATTCAGTCATTTAAATATATATAAAGCTGAATTGTACACAGAATTACTACAAATGAGAGGAAGGTAAAGAGGCAGAAGGAGTGTGAAAAAAGGTCTCATAAAATAACATTTTACACTGAAAATTTCGTACATGATGCAATATATCCTAAATGAGTACATGCTGTATTTTCTAATCTCTCAAGCAAAAATAATTCTAGCATTTTTTAATGTGTCTGAACTTTGTTTTTTCTATCATGGTTCTAAGCCAAAGGTTGTGAAAAGGTTTTGAAAACATGTAGACGTCTTTTTCTTTATTTTAAAAAGAGTTAAGTAATCCATTATTGCAGAGCACAACTAGAAATGTATCCCAACCTAGAAATTCCTACAAAATTATGCTTTATATATATATTACCTTCAAGGGCAAACTACTCTCTCAGAACCACAAAATTGTCAGGGTTGGAATGACCTCTGGAGAAAATGCAGTCAAACTCTTCCTGACCAGGAAGGATCACCTAGAATAGGTGACACAGGAATTCATCCAGGTCAGTTTTGAATGTCTCCAGAGAGGGGAAACTCCAAAACCTCCCCAGGCAGCCTGTTCCAGTGCTCTGCCATCCTCAATGCAAAGAAGTTCTTCCTCATGCTGAGGTGAAAATTCTTGTGTTTTCGTTTGCTGCCATTGCTCTTTGTGCTGTTGCTGGGCACCAGTCAAAAGAGTCTGGCACCATCCTCTTGGCATCTTCCTCTGAGATGTTCATATTGATCAGTGAGATCCCCTTTCAGCCTTCTGTTCTCTAGACTAAACAGGCCCAGCTCCCAGAAGTCTAACCATAACAGAGTTTCTCTAGACTTCTGATAATATTTTCTGGACACTCAGCACTAGCTCCTTGTGCTTCTTGCATTGAAGAGCTCAGAACTGCAAACAAAGTAAAGACACTAACATTCAAGAACCAGAAAGAACCAAAAATCAGCTGTGTTTACAAAATTAATTGAAAGCTTTTCTTACATCTAGCAGAAAAAAAAAATTCTTCATTTTTATTACTCATACTATTTCCCTTATTTAAAAAAAAAAATCTGTCCTATTGCAATTTAAAAATAGTTTTTTGAATAATTCCTTTATGAAGTTGAACTTTTGAGATTTGTGAGCTCAAAGGAACTGTCAGGATTCTTCTTATATTTAGGAGACAAAGTTTGCTTAATGAGTTTTGCTTTATCGATATGTGAGAAAAAGTTGTCATCATGTTCTCATTAGGTACCTTTATACATTGTAGAGAAGATTCAGAGGATATCAAGGATATCAGATATCAAGGAATAACCACGTCTCACAGAATTGCAGAAATTCTGCCTGTTATAGAGGCAGACACAAGGAGAGAAGAAAAAGGTGGGGAAGTTCTAGAGAAATCCCAATTATAGCAATCTGCTATGCTAACGCAGATATGTGTAAAGACATATATTTTTCAGCTTCTTGTAGACTGATCTGTGTTGTCTTGCCTGGATCCAGAGCCTTTGGTCCTCCTTTGCATACTGCCTTTGTCACATGAATCAATCATTGTTACACACACTTTATCTGAAAGAAAATTTCACACATTAATCCAAGCATAAATAGCATGAGAAATATTATTATAGACAAATGCAAAAAAATATTCTCACAGATTCAAAAACAGTAGAGGTGCTGCAATGGACAACTAATATATAAATATATTAACAGGAAAAAGGGATTAATCTTTTTGCAAGAAAATAAAGCATTCATAATGGTTTTCACAAACATATTCCCTCTTAAAAGGATCAAATTATATCCTAAGCTGCATTTACAGTCAGCAGAGACCTGCAAAGTTATGATCCATACTATTTCTTTCTTTCTTTCATTCTTTCTTTTTTCAAATGAGGACTTTAAAAACAGTGGTATTTCTGAAAAAGGAGAACAGCTCAAAATAAGCATATTCATAAGGAAGGATGCAAGGATCTCATGAGTCATCTTCCTCAGCACAATTGTCACTTAATTGTGAAAGCAACATGCAGGACATAATCCTGCCTTTTTTATTAGAGACAAATTCCCTGTTAAAAATAATCACAGTTTCATTAATTAATAGTTTCCAGCTGGGGAGGGAGATTATTATTTCTGTTAGAAAAAAATTTCAACATGTATTTCAATCATATATACTACTTGCATAAAACCATTTCTAGATATAAAGGTATATTGAATAAGACTGTTCCACTGTAGTCATAGCACAGTTACTTTGTCTTTTTCTTAGGCACTGAAATGTAAATAAAAGCTTATCATTTGAATTAGAACTGCTGCCTCCTCCTCCCCCTTTCTTCCTTTCAATTTTCAATTTTGACTGAAATGCTCTAAGAGCAGCACTTAAACTAATTGCAATTTTTGCTTTTGCTTCACCCACCCTTTTCAATTCACCACTTTGTGCCTTCACATAAAGGAAAGGTGACCAACTTCCTCTGAAGGTGATGCTAATGCAGTTCAATAAACAGCAGAGAGAACAGGGTGACCTGAAATGGTGCAAGCCATATCAGAAAGGCATTTCATTTTTTTCTATTATGAAAATGAGATTCTCCTTTAAGTGTGGTTATTGAGGTGCAGAAACATAATGTAAAGTAACATAGACTTAAGCAAGATGACCTCATTCATCATCCTGGGGTCAGCTAAAGATGTTGGAAACATTCTGGGCACTGGTAAAAGCAAAAAATCAGGGAAAAAAGTTTTTATTCTCCTTGGGATTGACCCTTTAAACTACAGCATACTGCTGAAGGAAGAGCAGATCCTTTACATTAGCTTTCAGCATTAAGCATTTGCACAGCACCTGTGCAGAGAGCCAGTTGTAGCTTGAAGAAATGTTTAACTAAGTTCAGCAGTATAGAGTGAAACTCTACACATGCTCTGATCTTATAATTGGTAAAGAGGAGGAATAGTGGACACCACAGCAGGCAGAAAAGGTGTTTCACTGGCCTTAGGGTAAGAATCATAAATTTTGACTGGAGCACAGCTGCTTGGCTGCGACACACCTTATGCAAACTATTCAAATGGCCAGTATTTTTAGGTGTCTAGTTACTCCTCCAGCTAGCCAAAATTATTCAAATGTGCTTAAGAGCTGTGTTTACAAGGAATTGATGAGGGGGGCAGACAAGACACCAGCCGCTAACACAGAAATGTGCCTACGGGTTCAGAGCAAACAGTGCCTCTCACAACTGCTCCATGCCTCTGACCATATGGTGCTCATCTGTTCATCTCCCCAACCATTCATTTGGACTAGGATGTTGAACTGTGCCAAATAAGCTTCCCAGGGAGTTTTCTCACACAGATACGGGGGAGGAGGGTTGTGTTATCCAAGCTGAGCCAATCCAGCCTCTACCCTCCAGGCCTTTATGAACAAAAGTAAGATGGAAAACTTGCAAACACCCTGCATCAGTCACCATGTCCAATGGCCCAATCCCTAACCCAGACAGTTGTCTTCTAAAGTCCCCTATAATTTCCTTCTCAAAGCTATTGTTTAATTGCTCAGCCCCTGAGTGCCTATTTCTGTCAAGAAATTTCAAATTATACAAACTTCCCAGTCTTCTCTATTCCTGGAAAACCTGTTGATCTAGCACAGTCACTTCATGTCTTCCTCTTATTTTATCAAACTAGACAAAGTTCTGTAGTTTTGAGTTTGTACTTAGACAAAGATATCATTTCTAACAATAGCTGATTGTCAATTCTTTCTGGAAAGTTTCCAGAGGTTGCTTTAATTCATTTTGTGGAGTCTCCTGACTCAGTTTTAAGTCTTGTTTTAATTCCTTTTGGTCGTATATCAATTCCTCTTGGTTATTTTTATATCTATGAGCATCTCCATTATTTATTGCATATTGATTCGGCAGCCATGCGAACGCACAATATGCTTTCCTGCTAACACCAGTTTCACTGCTTCCTGTCCCAAGAAACTAAGTATTTTTGATCTAATGGATTGTCTTTCTGAGCTGGGAAAATCGATTCTGTTAGTGAAATATGTCTTTGATGAAGCTAATATCAAACTAAGAGTGAAAAAGAGTTTTGCCATCTAAACAATAGAGGCAGAAAAACCAAGTATTTCCTCAATCTAAAGATCATTTTCTTTTTTCTCTTAGTACAGTTTCCAAAAGAAACTCTTTATTTTTGCCTCTTTCCTCCCTCCTAAGCCCCAGATCTGCACTAACATGGACAGCTTGGGGAAAGAGGGATGCTGGACCCAGAGCAACCTGCTGATTCCCCAGCTGCTGGCTTTCTGGGGTCTTTCTTCAGGCACTGGCAGCTGGTCCAGAATCCAGAAAAATGGATTTTAAATGTTCCTGCCTGTGTTGAGACAAAGACATGCTCTTTGTTTCATGACTTGGACTCTAATTTTAGGTAGGACCTACAGTGATGCAACTGCTTTGTATCACACTACCTTACCTTTTTTACATCGTTTTATTGTCTGAGGAGCAAAAATACATCTGCAGAAGCGATGCATTGTTTTTTTCCTCACAGCTTGCCTTCATGCATATCTTACTCTGAAAAGTTTATTGCTGTTATAGTTGTCAATATGAATATTATTTGAATGGAAATTTACTAAAAGCAAAGTACCACATCCTGGTTTGTCTTTTATCACATTCAGCTGAAGATATTAGGATATTAGTGAAGAAAATGAATTCCTAATCAACTTGGAGATAAATGATATAAAAATTCTGATTTTCTTGTTACAGTGTATGCAACTTCAATACTCTTCATATTATACTTTATTCAGAAAAGACTATTTGTAGTAATATGAATCAGGAGACTAATAAATCTGATAGCCTCATATTTTCAAAAAAATTTCTTCAAAACAACAAAAGAATGGAAAAAAGAAAATAAAAAGGGAAAAAAAGGAAGAAAAAAATGGAATAATGATAATCACAAAACATGTTCTGATTTTCACTCAGGTGCAGCTTTGCAAGAAATACTAAAGAATCTGCTTTAAAAGTTCCTGTTTCAAATGGTGGGGGCTGTTTATCTTTCAAGCATGAGTGGAACTTAAAACACCTGGAACAGTATAACCTTTGATTCTATTTACAAACTTTAACCACCTGACTTCATTGCCTTTCACTGACTTGCAGTTGATAGAAGAAACACATTAAAAATAAGAGTAAGCTCATATTTATTTTCTTTTACCTTACACTATAGTGGCAGATAAACTCCCACAATCAAGGACAGAGTTCTCTAGGATAAACATATTTAAGGTGCATAAGAAAACCACCTCTTTTTGAAATTTTGAATAGAAGCATCTTACATTGCTTTTGTTGAGCATTCTTTACAACAAAGAAAATAATTTTTGATCCAAGAAGCTCTCTAGTTAATTCCATGTCATTTGACTTAAGGGTCTTATCAACAAAGAAAGTTTCTTTTTATTCTTTTCAAGGGTGTGAAAGGTTAAGAGAAGTACCATCTCTCCAGACTTTCAATGCTGCACTCCTTTCAATAACAAAGCCTTCACATCTCTGCTTCTCTCCTTATTTCTACCACATACTTCATATCTAGTACCATATACCAGTAGGCAAATTTGCTGAGGGAACCCAAACACGAAAAACTGGGACTTCTAAATTTGTCCTGTGCCTTTTGTGCTTCCCTTTCTCCCACAGTGCCCTTGTGCAGTCCTGTGTCTTGCTACCAACCAGCTCTACTGCCTGCTGCTCTCATGTGGGTCTCTTGTCAACACAGACTGCAGGAAATACAGCTGTGCTACAGGAAATGCACCTCCTTGAGGTTTTTTTTGTCAAAACCGTGTAAATTTTTATAATCAAATCCTTTCATTTATTATATCTAAACGCAGAATGTAATCTCTTTTTCAGCCTATTCTAATTACAATTGGTTTCACTTCTGAGTTGCAAGAGGTATTCTGCTCCAGATCTAAATGTGGTCAAAAGAAATTAATTTGAATTGAAATGATTTTAAAACACTGTAGCATTTAAAATTCTAGTAATTTAACATCTATCTTGTATTCCTTAAATTCAATGCTTGGATCACGTGTTGAACATACTTTTCATTTCTTCACCTTTGAATGGGAATTTTTTGTCCAGAATCTATAATTCTTGTGCCACTGAGTGGAATATTAACAGCAGGATTTATTATTTGCATTATGTTAGTGTCTGCAATAAAATTTGGCTGAAGGCCCCGTGGCACTAATCAATGTAAACATTGTGAACATTGTTACTTCTTGAGCAGTACCTAAACATCACTCCATAAGAACATTAACAATTCGTAAGGCCAACTCTCAAACTCTTTTTGCTATCTTCCCCCTGTATCCATGTATTCCACTGTATAGACAGGAAAAATAGGGGAAGAAGAAGGAATTCTATTCCAGTTTTCATCCATATGCTTGCAGAATCTAGGCCTTAAAACACCAGTCTTAGCAAGGTGTGAGGTTTCCAGGGCAGTTGCCGCCTAATTAAGTCTGTGAAAATAATTCTGATCCTAAAATAGTGTTTTCATTTTTGGCAAGTTTTATTAAAAACTACTCTTGTGAAGATAAAATTTTCTTCTTTCTTTATTTTTGTTTTGGTTTCCATACTGCGTATATCTATTGGGTGTCATCTGAAGGAAGCTAATTGTGAAATGAGCATGGTTTTCTTTCTTTCTCCCTGGAAGATCTTACACATCCTGTTTGCCTCCTCATCAAGAAGACTTCATGCCATGTATATCAGAATATATCTGTAAAGCTGCCCTCAGACAGCAAGAAACTTCAATTTCTGTTTCTTGAGGATGGTTCCAGAAATTGCATTTTTTTCTGACCTATATATACCTATCTCTTCTCATTTTTTCTGAAATTTAAAGAGGAATTTTTTTCTTTTCTTTTTTTGTTTTCATTCTTCAGAGTAATGTTGCATCACTAATCATGAAGTGATTTGGTGAGATGAAAAATAAAAACCAAGAGCCCAGTGCATAAAGTTAATAGTAATTTCTTAAATCTCTGGATTTGGCTCATCACTTGAGAGGCATAAACAGAGCCTTCACTTTTTATTTCTTTCTCTGAATTGTTAGGCTGAACATTAGTCATCTTTATAATATGTTCTTATCTGCAGGTGACTCTAAATACCTCAATTTTAAACTATCTTAAATCATTCAGTTTCATAATTTTTGGAAAATAATTCTTGTTTGATTCAAAAATACAGAAGGGAGACTGATGTCAGATAAGCTTCATGTAAAGAACTGAAAAAAAGTTCTAATATGACAGGTTTTCATATGCAATGCATTC
This sequence comes from Chlorodrepanis virens, assembly GCA_003286495.1. Lineage (NCBI taxonomy): Eukaryota > Metazoa > Chordata > Aves > Passeriformes > Fringillidae > Chlorodrepanis > Chlorodrepanis virens. The sequence continues at coordinate 36,465,546 of LTAT01000006.1, forward strand.
ATGAGAAAATTAAGATTTTCCACCAGCCCCCATACTGTTACAGTGTCAGCCTCCATGCTCAACCTTACAGAATTGTCATCCACCCTCTCTGAAATATGATATACAGTGAGCAAAAGCTCAGAAAACTTTCAGATGTGAAAGGGAGCGTGGAGAAGTTGGGCAACTAATAGAAGTACCAGAAGCTAGAGTAAATATTGTTACATGTCACCAGCCTAACAAGTGAATGTGTAGCAAGAAATTTATGACAAAAACTCTGGAAGAAAGAATTTGTTGCCCCAACTAGAAATAAATCATTCAACAATATGAAGATATCAGAAAAAGATAGAATCAGGAAGCTAGAGTCAGCAGAACCCAGTTTATATCTAGCAGGGATCCTGAAAAGCAGGAGTCCCCAAACCTACTGACAGCAAGAGGCAATGACTACTGTGGCTTTTGCTGACAAGACCTTTACCACAATTTCTTGCCATGTATTTTTCCAAACCATCAAATGAGAAGTTTGAAAACTCCTGCGGTAAAAGTGCACCTATAGCTATTAAAGTGGTGACAGCATCAATATTTAATGTTTGTTTTTGCTTCAGGGGAATTGAGGGGCACACAAGAACAGAACCACACCACTCAGGGAAGGTGATCCCCTTATCTCCAGTCCATTCAGGAAGAAAGCTGTGCTTTGTGAGTGATTGCAATTGCTATTCTGCAGTTCCTAACCTGAAATTAGGCCACTGAAATTCAGGCCACAGTTTCTCAGGGAACAAGATCCCAGTCACTCCACACCAGCTCAGAGAGGGGACCCTTGCCCCAGACAGTACCACTGCTCCAGACAAGGTCCCATGTGGCGGCCCAGCCCCAGTGACTCCATTCAGGGCCAAACCTTTTACATACTGTTGGAGACTCGTTCATGGGTTCTTCACCTTTCCTGGTCTAAGAAAGAGTGATATTCACTCATTTATGCTTTTGTTATAAAAAGTTGAACATTACCAGCGGTAACAAAATTAATCTACTTTTTGTTTGGTTTTAGGTCTTTGTAAACCCAGTCAGTTAAATGTGGGCAGATGTAGGCAATACCTGATATGTTTGGGCTGCATCTTCAGGTAGGATTCGTGTGTCTTCATGGCAGTTTTGTGTTATACAAGGAGCTTCATTCAGAGATTTCTAGGTTATTTTACATTAATACTAATATAGCTGTGAAGAAAAAAAGAGGATTATCCTTCAAAAATTTTCATATGCAATTTTTTTTTTTGTTGGGATTTCTGTGCGTATATGTGCATGCATGTGTGGGTGTATTTTACTCCCAGTTACATGATAAAAAGGCTTTCTTATGGACTTCAATTCCAAGATGAAATTTCAGCTGTTATGACCCTTTCACTTCTTTGGTGCATACTCCTTTGTATTAAAGTGGCTTTGTGACTCCTAAAAAGTGTAAGCAAGCTGTAGGATAGCTTTAGCAAAATGGCATCAGAATGATTCTAATTCAAACAAACTGATAATACAAATATACAAAATGCATATACTTATTATTTACATAATGAATAAGCCCGGTGTGTATGACAAATCTTCCTGAGACTTAATGACAGAGGTAACAAATAGATTTCCCTCTTCATGAGGCCACTAATTGTTCCAGTGGAACTGCTCTAATGAGAATGGAGAGGTAGTTGAAGACTTGACAGTGATAGGTATTTAACCATGTTACAACTCTAGGTCAGATTCCTCATATCAATTTAAGCATCACTGAAGTCATGGGAAGTATGTCAATTTATATTTGCAGTTGAATTTTTCTCCTGCTCAAATTGTGAGATCATCCTTAAACCACTTGTATCTGACTTTTCATGCAAGCTTATATTAGGTCAAGTTCAGAATAAATTCTGTGAAACTTTTGGTGAAGGTGCAGAACTATTGCCTGTAGCAGCTGATAAACAGATATTTTTAAAAGACACAATTATCTGGGCTATTAGTAAATGCAGTTTTATAAATTTATCTGATTTGATTTCAAATCCATGCAAGTTTCTTATGTTAAAAGAGTTAACTGAAGCACAGAAGTTATCAGACTCACATTCACTTAAGTAATCATGAGGAAACGCAGAAAAAGAGTAGAGTAAGGAAAAACAGAGAATATATAAAAAAAGTAATTAGACAAGGAAGTAGTGATGAAGAGATCAAAACCAAAATTGTTTTACGCACTGGAAATTTGTTTTGATTTTTAAAAATTTTGTTCTTTTCAGAATCACATGAGAACAAAATTTTGTTCTTTTCAGAATCACACGAGAACAAAAGGAAAGTTGTCATTTATAATTCTGCTAATCTATTTTCAATATTCTTGTAAAAACTCTGTTGGGATCCAAAAATTCAGACTAATTTTCAAATATTGACAAGTAGTCACACATTTTTTTCTAATTCCAGGGAAATGGATGTTCACATTCATTCTACTAGCTATGAATCTTTAAATAATGATTTAAAGAATGAATAAAATATTAAGTTAAATGTTCTTTATGTTTTGACTGGTGTTTCCATTTCATTCTGCTCAGACAACTGCTTCAAATTGCAGTCTCAGATGCTGCTCACAAACTACTCCAGTGCTGCATTTTAAGACTTGCATTTCTCTATTTGGATTTACTCCCTGGGTTTCCCAGGATTTGTCATTACTCTGGCTTCTGAAAGCCAAGCAGTTTACATTCTTGCATGTCTCAGACCCCTCAGCACTAGCACCCTTGCGAGCAAAACACTCCCATCTCTTCTGCTTTTCCTTTTGGCTATCTGACACAAGCTGATGGCTTTGGCTGCTTCATGCTTTCGTTTTTATCACCTCAGATGTTCTGGATATTCTGTTATAAACCTTGACTTACCCATATATTCTTGGTTTAAAGGTTTGGTTTAGCTTGCAAACATGAATATTTTTTGTCAGTTTGTGTTTAACTTAACCATTGATCATGCTGGTCTACTGCCTTTTCCTAAATCAGCTATCTTCATTTTAGTCATAAAGCAACTCTTCCTGGTAACTAAGTAAGGGTCTAATATTTTAAAAAGCAATTCCACCAGATGTTTCCTTAACCAGAGATGAAGCCTGCATCCAGTAGTACATGAATTTGGAGGGGGAAAGAACTAAAGAAGGTATCTGCTATATATTCCTTTAATTAAATTGTGAGGCCTTGTGTTTCCTTCCAGGAAGAAAACAAGCCAGGTTAGAAATCTGCTGCATGCACACTGCCACTGTATAATTTGGCTTCTGAAGGATTTATCACAGAATAATCCTTACAGGTATAGAGACAGGATGTTAAACTGTATTCACTCAGTGTAGTTACTATATTCAGGATCAAACTGATTCCCATATCTGAAACAAAGAAAGAATCCAACTCTTCCACATTCATAGTCACTGGGATAATAAATGCCATTTCATACCTTGACAGCTTGATGAGGCTAGCCGTGAGGATTTTGTTTGTTGATTTCGTTGCCTTCACAGCTGAAACTATTCATTACTGTGTTTGGAAGATCAAAACTATATTTTTTAACAAATGCACTATTCATTTAAAAACAAAAAGAACATTCAAATCCGGCTTCAAGGCTTACATTACATTTGGACTCTCAGAATCCTTGATTTTCATGTCTCTTGATTACCCAAAATATATTTTCTATTTAAAAATATATGAGAACTACCAAAAGAATGAATAAGGGACATAAGGAAGAAAAAAAAAAAAAAAAAAAAA
>LTAT01000006.1:36469251-36494464 GCA_003286495.1 Chlorodrepanis virens
AAAAAAAAAAAAAAAAAAAAAAAGAAAGGGAAAAACCTTAGCAGATGAAAGCATTCAATGTGCCTTTGCTTTTTTCCCAGCGTCTAAAGTTTCCCTCTATTTGTCCATAATGCAAGGTGTAAACCAATACATTGGATAAGAAAACAATAAGAATCAAAATTAAATACTATATTACTGTAACACAAATCATGAACCTGACAGAACAGCAAAATATTGATCTCGCAGAACAGCCATTTTAGCTTCAGCAATGTAAACATCTCTCATTTTTGATTAAAGAAATGTTAAATTTCTTTCATAAAATAAGATTTTGGAGTATGCTGCAATGGGTAATTACAAGAACCTAGGCACTTCAATGAGGCTGATAAGCTGTGACCATGGAATTAAGGTTTCGTTAAAAACTTAGAGTTCAAATGTTTTATTGGCACATATGATGTCTTTACGAAAGAAGATATTTGAAAATGCATCTAAATATAGTACATAGAATTGGCAGAAGTGGATAAAATTAGGTGAACATCAAATACATTTTCTATTAAATTTAGGAAAAAAAAATTAAGAAGAAGAGAGAGCATAGTAAGATATATATATATATTTTTCAGCCATATACTTGCAAAATATCATTTAGTTCTCAAGGTTAAAGACAGCCTTGTTATTTTCAGTGACAAGGAATAGCACTGAGATTTCAGTAAATTATTTTCAATCTGCTTCTGGTGTTAACTATCAAATTCTATAAAAAAATCACGCATGTTGCCTTGCGGGCTTTGCAAAGAAGTCTAAAAGAAAGCCTTTTTTTTAGACTGACTACATATCATTACTGTGAGATTTTGTACTGAAATAGACTCACACTAGCATACATGTGTCAAGTTAAACAATCATAATGCTGTACTTTCCAAAATCCTTATTTTTGCTTTATATTTTCAACATAAATAAGTATTGTACACCTGGATCCCTCATTTATCTTTGAGAATTCAGTTATATCATTGGATAGTTCTGAGACAAATATTGATGAGACAATGTTATCCCAATTAAAATATGGACAAAATGACATCACCACAACATTGTTTGGGGAATAAGAGCATCCCATACGGATTTAAAAATAAGGTTTATTGCTGAGTTTTCTCTTAAGAGAAAACCCGTTTTTCTACTGACATGACAGTAAATCCAGATGCTGAGGCAGCCACAGAAATTGGGGAAGGGGTAGAATCTAGTTCAGAGAGTGTTAATGTGCCAAGGTTTCAAAGAGAAAAATGTGGCAGCAGTAGAGATGGGCTTTTCCTTTAGTCTTGAAGATAAATCAGGAAACCAGTAGAGCTCCTAAGAAACCAAAATAAATGCCAGAGTTCCATTTGTAACAATTATCTTTGCATCAAAGAAAATCTTGGAAGCTGTCACTCACTCTTTGTTTTCCTACTACTCCTGCTACTTTCTGATGGGCAAATAACACATACATAGAATATAACTTTATTTGTATTAATTATATTTAATTGCACAGAAGATATTTAATTTTGGTGAGTAGTTTTTTGCTTGTTTTAAGTATATGTTCAGATAATGGAACTCACACAGCAGAAAAACATTTTCTAAGGGTAATAATGAATTTTGAGTAACACTGAGAGTGAGAGTCAGTGGAAATACCAGAGTGACAAGAAATAATTGAATCTCTTCAGAGATGTTAAGGCATGTGCTGAGCACATCTAAAGCACCCATAAGAACCTGTACATATAACACAGTTCCATAAGAAAAAAAGGAATGCTAGCCCTCTTATGTTGTTAGAGATCAGATTAAACCTTATTCTCTCAGTAAACGTAGCCTCTATGTCAAAAAAAAAAAAATCAATAAACTGAATGAAAATGAAGCCTCTACCACAAAGCAGGCTCAAGGCTTTGGCTAAACAGTAGCAGGAGGGAATTTGATATTGCATCTGATTACAAAACCTTCCATAAATAGTCACTTCCCAGCTCTGTATGTTTAACAGAGTCGGGGAGGTAAAGAATGGGCTGATAAATAAATCCATGGAAGAGCTGGTAGTTTTGGACAAGTGATAGTAATGCTTGCTCAATGCTAAAGGCAAATTTAACAAACCAGGACTATTGAAAATCAAACTATATAGAAGAAGCCTGGCAACAGCTGGTATTAATTAATGTGCCTATTCTAATTTGCACAAGCTGAAACTGGCTAACATTAAATTCATTTATGAGTTGGCTCTAAGGTTGGCCTAACCTCTTGATTTCTGAATGTTCATGGATACTGTGAAACTGCCTGTTCAGCCAGGAAAATTCCTATTCAGTTCCTGTACCTGAGACCTCAGAGGCTGTTTGGAAATATTCTCTCTGTTCTGAAATGCAAAAATCTCAGAAGATTGATTTTTTTTTTTTTTTTGGACAAAGACTTTATATATATCATTTATGGCTGCCTTTTTAATATTTTACTGTTTGCCCAATACTCCAGGGGAATCTGCCGCATGTAAGTTTTCTCTGGTGTCTACAGATGCTGTCATTGTCTACATTTAAATATTTTTTAAATTTAATCCTCAAAGTGTCTTGTTGTTGTAGAAGGCACAAAACTGATATTAAGCTTGTCCATCCTTAAAAAAAATCATTATTCTGATAGTCTTTATCACAAATTAGAAATCTCACTATGAAGTCTACTAATAAATTAAAAAAAAAAAACGTATATAGCAACAGTTTCATTCATTAATTTTTTTTTCCCCACATCCTTGGGGTTGTAAGTAGATTCATGTACTGATCCAGTCAAAATCATTTACACATCTGAAGAATAAGACAATGTACAATAAGAGTGAGAATGCAAAGAAAAATTGAAATATGCATATATTTTCCACAGACATTATATTTATAGTAGATATAAACTGTGATTTGCATGAGATTTTTTAGTTTTTTGGTGATATTTACAGGAGAGACAAGCCAGATTAAGGGATGTATTTGAAGTATCTTGTCAGTGAAAGCTTCAAGCTTGTGGATAAGAATGAAAAACTTGCTATTGACAGTTGACTTATCACTAATGAAACACAAGAGTTTCAGTACACAATAATGAGTGCCAGAATCAGATGAGTCAGAGAAGCAGATTTCTGATATATTAAAACTTTTTTATTGTCTATGTATGAAGAAAGTGTTTTATTAAACAAGTTGCTGAAGAACAAAATGAAAAAAAGCCCATTCTCTTGAAATGCATTTTCCCTATCCCCCCTAAGAAAATATTTATAAACCTGTACAATAAATAGGAAAGGTAAGCAAAGAATAACATTGGAATGTGCACTTATGAAAAAAAGAAAAGAAGTGCAAAAAATGTGGCCAGCTGGTAGAAAAGTAGAATTAATGTGCCTTTGTGTATCAGATTTGCAAGAATGCAAATATTGCAGCTTTTGGTCAGCTGGTTTAAAGATTAATTTCAAACAAGTAACTATTTTCCTTAAGGAAATGGACTAATAATAGGTCATAAGCATGCAAACAGGGCTGACTCTGCCATAAAAGCAGAATAGGTTGCCAACTAGAGCAGCAAAATATTGAGGGCAGCAAAATTAATTGTGAACATAATTTGTGGGTCTGCAGATCTTTTTCCTCATTGTCTTAAACTGCAAGGCTTTTGGACTTGTATGCATATGTATGGCTAAATCAGTAGGTCAAGTGAATTTTATTTAAATGATATTCTAAAACTACAGTTATATATAAAAAAAAAAACCTTAGTATTATTATAAAATAAGATGCCAGCTATGTAAATTTGTTTTAAAATACATCCTCCTTTATCATACCACAGAGTTTTCTTTCACAATCCCTTAAATTTTTGCCTAAGAACAATGTTAAATACAAGACTTCCCCCTAGAAAGCCCCAACAGACAAATAAATACAACAAAAACTCAACAACAAAACAGATTATTTGATAAGTTCATCTTTGATTGTGTGTCTTCAGACATCCAAAAGGACTCAAAGCTTTGACTGGCAATATCTTGTTCTGATACAAGTCCATTAGTCTATATCTGCCATTTGCCACTTTGTATTATTCAGTTTTAATTATCCTGAATAATTTGGTGTTATCAACAAAATTTCTTATTCCTGACTTGTCACCCTTTGTAGAATGCATGTCTTGAACATTAACCTGATCTGATATGCACACTAACAGCTCATTGTGGGTCTGAGTAGTGTAAACCTTAATTTAGATGAAGGATTTTGAGCAGTAACCTCAACGTAAGAAATAGTGCATTGGTACAGTTCAGACCATCAGAATGGAGCATAAAAGAAAACTGATATAAAAAGGCAGAGTATCGTATGAGTTAAGGTATACAGGACACTGGCACCCAGGTTTCTGTTGTCTAAAGTGAGGATGGATTATAACCTAAATTAGCCATAGAAACATCACTATTTCATTGTAGCTGCAGTATTTCATTTACACTGCAGCCATGAGCTGTTGACAAAATGCCAGCAGTAATCTCATGTTTCCAAGCTTTATTATTCTCTTCTAATTTGCTCTTTTTTCTGTCTAGAACCTTGAATTTTTCAACTTTTGAATTGTAATATAAAGATGAACTTTTATATATCAAATGAGGTGCTAATTCCTACTTTTCTTGGTGGACATCATTGGAATTTCATGTAAACTAAGCCCAGCAACACAGTTGATGTGAAAGAAAAAAAAAAGCAACAAATTCAGATAAATTTACTAGACTTGAAATTACCATATTTCAAATTGATTACACTACTAGCATTTTCTACTTCCTTGTGTTGTCTGACTTTCCTAAGATGAAATTTATTCCTGTAGGAAGGAAGGAAGGAAGGATAAAATCATAGAAATTTCATCATTTTTACAAAACAGTCTTTCTGAATTTGGGTTGCTTCCTCCTTTGTTGCAGCTGCACAGACTTCAAAGTCAGGTTCAACCACTAGGGAATTTTGTCAAAGTTGCAAAGAATAAACAGTTTACCAAGAATGCGGTCAGATTAGGCTGTAAACAAGCAATCAATGTGAGTTTTTAAACAGCAGAACTACGTCTAAGACAAACCTAACCAAAGCTCTTCATCAGAACATACTTTAAAAAAAATCCAAATAGGTAAAGATAGAGCACAATCAAAACAGAGATAGCAAAATCTAGTGAGTAGCTCAGCTTTCTTCTCTTTTCAGTTCTATCATGCATAGTAAATTTGAGTGAGACACCTGGCTGGCACCCAATATTCCTTAAATTCCTCAACTCTGAAAGAGCAACTGTCATTTCAGCTGTCTTTTGCCTGCTTTACAGCTCACTGCAGGGTTCAGGAGGGGCTAATGGAGCTAAGAAGTCCTGCTGCCTTCCTAAAGATTCTGCCTTAACAAAGGATTATTTACCTTTGCTGGACCTTCACAGGACTTGCATTTCTTTTACTCGGCCCAAGGACATATCTCTGCCTTGTCCTTTCTATAAACACTTGTCTTTGCATCTCTGACTGAATGAATATTCTCTGATCTTGATCCTCCCAAGTACCTGCTCCATGCAACAAGAGCTGACTGAACTACATATAGGTGCTATAAATATTATTTTGTGCCTTTCTAATTATTTGGGGCGTACATGAAAAGCTGAAGAGGAGTTGAGTCTGTGATGATATTCTTTTTTGCATACTATAAAAGGGCTCCCCTGGTTAGGCACTGTAATCTTCTCCAGGTATAAGATGAAGTCATTGAGATTGGTCTACCCCTGACGTCATAACAATATGTAAGCGCAGACCTGTTCATTGGCCATGAGTGAAAAAAATTTTGGGAAGGTGCAGTTGGAAAGCCCTCAATGGGCATACTGATTAATTAATTCACATGCTGATACTGGTCACTGGGATTTGTTTCAGGAGTTTTCACAGGAATTAATAAATACAGAAAATTTAGGCTTTCAGTAACATCCCATATTAGCAGATGTCAGAGAGCAGAACAGCCCAAATTATTTGTAGCCTAATTAATATTCACATTTTATTGAAATACATTGTTTACTTTTCTAATTCACAATAATTACAGGGATTATAAAATCATGTAAGGAAAAAATATTTCAGTTTTGGGTAATTGAGAGAGTGGTATGATTATCTGATGACAATCAGAATTGTCAAGACAATATTGCACAGTGATGCGCTTGGGATTAATGCACTTGGGATGCAAAAAATATATTCAAAATGCCCTTAATTCATGACCATCAGTCAAGGATATGTCATAACTAAATAAGTAAGGAATGGGAACAAGGAAGATGTTGGTGAGAAAACCTTAACCTGAAATAATAATGAGAGAGACAAAAACCTGGTATCATTCTCCATACCTGCCTCAAAGAATCAAGTCTGAGATGCCTTCCCTTTAAGTCATTTCACACCTAACAATAACTTTAAATGTCCCTCTCCCTGAACTCTACACCTCTCTAAATGTCAAATAGTGGAACCAAGGCTCACATCAATAAAGCTGCTTAAATTCCCCCAGTGAAAAGTCACATGCATCACTAATATCAGTGCTGGAATCCAGTTGTGTGCCATGTAGTGCTCCCTCTGTCTGTTCTTACAAATACAGTGGAAAGATAAGGGGAGAGAATCATATGCATTTATTTTATTATTCACATCATCCATTTTAATATGCTATATTTGATTTGAGTTTTACTAATATAATTATACTCTTATAATTTTTTTTTAACTTTATATTCTTCCTTTTCCTCTTGTCCTTTACTTTTTATCGTTGTCTACAGCATCCCAAGAATAAAATTTTCATACAGAATTTGGAAGAGACATTTACAAAAAAGTGGTTCAAGTACAGCAGAAATTTGCACATTAACTTTCTTATTTTACATCTCAGTGAAAGAAAAAAGGAACCAATTGGAAATTCACACCAGGTTTGCTACTTCCAAAATGTCTCCCTCTTATTTAACAATCCATAAAAGTAATACTGACCCTCTATGAAGATAAGATATATTTTAAAGTTTCTTTCAAATCTTCATGCCATAGAAAAAAATGATGAGATTACAAAGGAAATTCCACACAGGAGAGCTTTGGTGCTGCCACTGTTCCTGTAATGCCAGAACAGATTCATCTCTTGAATTGCTCTAATCTGTCATTTTTTTAATATATATATTATAAAAAAATATGTTGCTCTTTTAGAAGGATTTTTCTCTTTTTTTTTCCTTACTTTTTCCATTATTGTATCCTCCATTCATTCACGATAGGTTGTCTTATTCATGGTTGTTTTATTCATGCACTGGATTAAAGTCTATGATGGGATAAATCTTACATCGATATAATACACTGCTTTTACTACAATTGAGAGCTTTCATCCAGAATGAGTGCCCCACTGACTAAATTAAATCATTCAGGATAAATGCAATGTACCATAGTTTTCCCCTTTTCTTCTTTTCTAGCTCTAAATAAAAAGAGTATTTCTATGTATATAAAAAACAGAGGCAACCATAACATATAGTGTGATCTATGTACAAAACATGAAGGGTACACAAGTAGATTTTCTTCCCTTATTTCCTTGACACAGTTAATTAATATGTAAAAAAAAAATCCTCTTTACTATTAATAGGAAAAATATCTACAAAAACCAGAAATTTTCAATGAATAAACTCACTCTTTCATGCTTGAGTAGGAAACTGAGTAAACAAAACTTTTTTACTAAAGAACCGTAGAAGATCTTTTGTTAAGTATAGTTTCTTTGCAAGTTTTTAAGGTCTCCACTTTAACAGCATGGAATACAAACAATCCAATTGTATTTGTCTCTGCAGACAGGTATGATAAGGTTTGATTTTTCTCCAGGTTACTCACATAGAAATATGTGTGCCTCACATTCTGACCTGAAGTGGGATAGGTTCACATGGATGTAGTCTTGAGTGGTATAAACTGAAACTGCATTTCATCAGAATTATTTTGTCTTCCTGACTGTGGAAAAGCAGAGAACTTTTCACATTAAAAACTAAGGAGAAATCCATCATGAATGTTAGAATAGACTGATGGGACCATTTTGAGGATTTTCTTTGAGTTGATGCACGCAGACAGGAATGATTATACACCCACGGAAACTTAAAATATCACTGTCCGAATGAAGCACAACACCCTGTTGTCTGTCTTTCTGGGCCACGCTTAGACATTTGGCTCAATTCAAAGACCAAATGGAAAGTAGTTTGGGAACAGGAAATTTTTTGGTTACTTAAGGTTTATTGAGGTCTCAGGTTTTGTGTGTTTGTTTTGCTTTGTTTGGTTTTCTGAAGTTTCAAGCTACTTAGTGATAATGATAACTGAAAATGCTATTTAGTATGTTAGATAACACAGTGTTCAATGCTTCAAAAATTAAATGAGAGATTTAGTTACTCTGATGGGACACGTGTTACTTTTGTTTCAGGAAGAGAGCTAAAAACTCCACACCAGAAGAAGTCAAGACAAAAACTCCAGTAAACATCTTTACATGAGTTAAATAAATCTCTATCAAACCTGGGTGAACAGAGCCATCTTCTTTCTTTCTCTCATTATCAAGGTTTTCAAAAAGCGTGTGGTAAATGAAGCTATACAACAATTGAGTATTCTCATTATCAAAGTAAAATTTTAAGCAATATTTTCACATATCATACTGTAAAATAAACAATCTTTCGGATTCCATTTCTCTAGTAAGAACATTGTTTGCATTTTTTAAGAAGCATATCGCAAAATTACCAGCTTGCTTTATATTGTGATGAGTGGCAGTACAAATCAGAAACCTACAATGAACTGAATGTGTGCTGCACTTGGTCATATTTTTGGACTGGTAAAGATCTTGTGATTTGAAGACAAGCACGTGAGTAGAAATTTGAGGAAGATACAGAAGTAGCTGTAAGATGAAATAGTGAGAGAAAAGATCACTGCATTACACCGGGGTCTGTAATCTGCTTCTGTTTCACTCCACGCTCTCCTTTCTTCAATTTTGCAAACCTGTTTTGTCAACACTTGAAAGAGTTATCTTTAGGCACAAACATTTTAAAAATTTAAAGCATTAAAAATGACAAAATAATTTTTTATATTAAAACCTGTCACAACCCTTCAAAATGTTAACATTTATCTCTATTTTGCATAGATACACTTCAGACAAATCTATGAAGCTTTATTTATGTTGACATTTTTCTCTGCCAAACAGCTATATCTTGACTGATATATCAGAAACATCATTTGCATTTGTTTTTGGTTAGAAAGAAATACTTTTTCTGCTAATGCACTGTAGCACCAGGACTCCTGGTGCTTTTGAGAACTCCCCTTTCGGTTCACTTCTTCTTTTCTCTGACCTTCCTGAAATCCTTAGATACCTTAAATCTTAACATCCCTAACCCACAGCCTTGAATATAACAAATTATTGACTTCACCTTTTGCCCTCCCCATCCAAAAAGGAGAAAGAAGGAACCCCCCCACACACAAACATACACACAACTCCATTCAGTTAAATCCTTTCCCAGATCCTTAAGGCACCTAGCCACACACACCCACCAACCCTCTGAACTCTGGATTTCAGCAAGGGCTACTTCCCTGTCAGTGCTCACTCTCTGTTTTGGCAGGGCTGGCTCAGAGGAGAACCCATTTCCCTGGATTGCTCCCATCTGCCTGTTTCTCTGCCCTGCCCTAGCCTGGGTTCTTCACGGCACCACAAAGACAAGGCACAAACAGCCACCCTGACGTGCCACCCTCACATACCCTGGCTTGTTTTTCAGGGGAAAGGGAAGGTGTGAGAAGGTGGTAGGCAACTTTCCAATATTTTTTGTGCAGATAGCCCCCAACAGGCTGTGCCTTTGTCCTTTTGCCTTTGCACCTCACAGGCTTTGAAGAAATGATTTCCAGACTGCTAAAGAAGTCAGAATTTTCAGAGACATTGGAAAAGGAGGAAACAGAGAGGAAAAAAGGGGGAAGAAAGGAGTATGAGGCTTTGAATTAATTTCTTTAACTTTCTTATAATTTATTCTTCATTTCCCAGAGGGCTCAAATTTGCTCTGGAGACCACGGAAGTGTCCGCTGCATTCCACAGGTCAGTGACGCAATACCAGCGCTTGGATCAACAAACATTACCCACCAAACACTATTTCAAATTAATTGAAAATTATTTTAGGGCACTAATGAGGCCTGGTAGATTTCTTATTTTAAAATTAAAGGGATATTAACTGAAACAGGACAAATCCCAAAATTTCTCATGACATAACTTTACTGGAAACATACTACAACAGCAAAGTGGCATCTGCTATGTCAGTATTTATACTCTTTTTAATGTTTCTGTTAAAAGATATCTATTTTGACAAGATTGCCGCAGAATGAACATACAGTATTGTTTACATTTTGAACAAAATTATCAGCCAAAATTTGTGGCCATGTAGAATGAAACATAAAAAAAATTGAAGTTTCTTCTAAGGAGGAATATATATTTTCTTTTTCTGCTCACAGATCCATTTCCTATTAGAATAAACTAAATTTCCATTTGGCCTTAAACCTCTTGTTTATCTTTTTCTATTATCAGTGGTGTCCTCTTTTCACCTCATTTTTAGTCTGCTTCACAATTTGCCATTCCACAGGATTTCCTCAAAATAACTGGTGGTATAATTTTCCTCACACTTGCCTTACATATACTTCAGATACATTTCTGTTTTTTCTTTTTCAAAGCAGAGCCTTCAGTATTTTCAGCTTCTTAATGACTGAAGGAGATTAAAAGTTTGTTAGGATTGAACAGAACTGTAGCACTATAAGCAGTATTTCACTCAAAACCAGCTCTTTGTTGAGCCCCAGATTTGTCATTTTTGACAGCTTTTTCATGACCTGGACAGAAAGTTAATGTGGTAGCCAGGTTTCCATTTCTGTAGTTCAGGAATGGGCTTTTTGGATGTCATAGCTCCAAAGACAGCTCCACAGTCCATAAGAGTTTCTTCCATTTCCAGAACCTCAACATAATTGATGGCTCATCTGATACAGATGCTTGACACTGCACGTTTAACAAAGCTGCTCAGTAACTATGAGCACCAGAGATGCCACCACTGCTTCACAAAACTATCTTACAGAATTTTGTCAGCACTTCTCCCTTCTATTTCCCTATTCATTCCTCTGTGTCTATCAGAAAGGTTCCATCCAGTCTAACTGCATATTCTTCAAATAAAAGCAAGTTGGCCCAAATATTGCCCCTGCAGATGCTGGTGTATATCCAAATTTGATTATGTAGGTAGATATCTTTTGTGCGCACTCCTGTGTTAGGGAAGATTAGATTTGAATTCTTTCTAACAAAGACAATTCATTTGTGCCTTTGAACATTTCCATTTCTAGATCTTTGCCATACTGCCTAATTCTAATTCTTTTGTGGAAATGCATGTTGCACTTCTGCCACTCAGCTTTGATTGCAATTTTTCTTATCATTTGCCAAGTACAGCTCTCATTTCTGCACACAACCTTGCTTGGTCAGGACATTCAAGCCTGTTAATATTTCCATTTCAAAGCACCTTCAGCAAAGTAGCAGCAGCAGCAGCAATTCATCTCTTCACAGGATGCCATCCCTGTCTGTAATGACTGTTTTATCAATGTCCAGGACAGAACATCTATAACCCTGATCTGTGTTTTTCTTTCCTTCTTTATTTACTTTCCCCTGTTCTTGAATTTCTGCTTCTCACCTGAATTCATATTAAAGATTAGTTTGATTCTAACTACCTTTGGAAAGTACAGAAACTTACTTGATTTAATTTCAATAATATAAGGATGTTAACTATTATGAGAGTTGGATTATTTGTTTCAATCTACTAAATAACTAAACAAATTTGATGGGGTTTAGAATAATTTTCCCCTGCAGAAGGTATGAACGCTGACATCTTGAGTTGATAACATGAGAAAGCAGGTTCAAGCAAAAATACCAAGTTCGTGAAATAAAACATTTTTTGTTCTTTAAATAGCTTGATTGCTTTCCTTGTAATACATTTTATTAAAATATTATCATATTTTGTGGATTTTCTGATGTCATGTTATGTTGTTATTGCACACTAATCATTAGGGTTTTTATTGATATATATATTTGCACAAAACATTTGTTTTTAATCAACAGAGGCTTTGCATAATATACACTTAGACTGATGCCTTAGGTTTTAGCTTTTATATTTTTCAGATTCTGTACTGCTTTAGTGTATAGTTCTGGGCTTCATATTAAGGGATGCTAAGCTCTCTTCACAGAGCAGCTAAAAAAACAATTCCTTTCTGAGTTTGGGACCAAGGACAACCACCCAAATTTCAGGTTCAAAAGCATAAACAAGTTGGACCGAAGAGAGAAAAACAAGTATAGGACTTCATAATCTAAAACTGTAATTGGACAATTAACTCCAATATGCTAATGGACCAAAACCTATGAAGGTGGGAGACCTCCTGACTGGTTGTCCATTTTTGTGACCATTTTGGGTTCATCTTGGGTGTAGCCCTGGCTGGGGTCTGGTACTGCCCAAGGTGAGTTCATTGAGGCCTTTTAATAAATACCTGTCTAGCTCTGTCTTGCCTCTGTTCTAGGTCAGCCTTTACAAGGCATCAGACTAGAATATTATGCTAAACACTATTATATCACCACAATTTACTTGGATTTATTTGATGGAAAAAAGTGCATTCACTAGTTCTGTCTTTGCAAATCTGATAAAATAGCTGAGATTTTTTAAAGAGTCTGCACTGAATCCTATGATATTGTGAACATAGTAATAGGGATTAGATCAACAAGGTGCTTTTTACATTGTAAATCCCTAACACTGGAAGATTATTTATTGGGTTTTTTAGTTTGGTGAGGTAAGCACAAAACTGACAGTGCCATGAGAAAGTAAAAAGTTTATTCTTACCTGAAACTGAAATGTTAGCTACTTCTTTGTTGTGGGGTCATGCTCTCTGGGATGGTAGGGGGAACAGAGGTTACATTTCTTAAGTTTGGAAGGGTTTACGAGATGCTTCACTGAAAAGAATGGGAAAACAAAATTTAAGAAGATAAAATGTAAGGGTCTCAGTCTTGTGAGGATACAGAAAACTCAAAACACGTTCACATGGATTTGTTCAGGGCAACGACTTGATGTTGCAGGTTCCATTTGCAAGCCACTTTCCTTATGAAATTGTCACGCTTACATTTGCAGATGTCACCTTGTGAGAATGCTACTGTGTAGATATCTTATGGGTTAATTAATCAACACTTTTCAGTGTAATTAGTCATTGCAGTATGACATATTAATGTATATTTATAATTGAAGTACTAGAACTACTGTCAGGCCAATGCATGTCACCTACTATTTTTCAAACCATTCATAAGTCTTTCAAAAATGACCATAGAAAAATGGTGCTTGTCAGCAGAAAAAAATTAAGATAATCGGGGAAAAAATGTTAAAATTAAAAAAAAGAGGATCACATAATGTGATTTTTCAAGCAATAAAATTATTCAACATCCTTTGCAGGTATCCATTGTCACTAATTTAATTTAAATGCCAAAGAAAAACAAAACCAAAACTTTGTCCCAGTCATTGCTGAGAAGAATAAAACATTAAAGAATCAGTGTTTTTAGTATTTTAACATGATCAATGTAATAGTCACTAATAAATGTCACCATTTGACAACAATTTTCACAGTTACCAAAGCTTCTTCAGTTTTTCTCATTATAAATAAATAACTAAATAAGAAAATAAATAAACAAGCTGTCTTATAACAGTTAGTAAATACTGACATCTTAATTGATGGTTATGGACAAAAATCTTGTCACTGTGAAGGCCAATAGAAATTACTTTTGTTAAGTTCAGTGAGGCCAGATTTCCCCTCCATGTATGTGACATTTCACATAACAAACATAATAAATTACTTCAGGATCTCAGTTCCAAAACCTGCATAATGCCTTTTTTATGTGATGAATGAAACACATAACAGATGAAGTAGAAAAATTTTTTAGTGTATTACAGCTGCAGGGGAATATTAAAAACCCGGGTAGTGAGAATTGACCATTGAACAACCTCCTGGCAGACAGGAACCCAGAAACTCATTCAGTAAACCAAAGAAATCTTACTAGAATCATATTACTCAGAATAATTAAAGGAAAGGTACAGGCATCATTTTCTGGGATTGTATTTTATGATAAAAATATTTACTTCTATGATCCTGTTAGTAGAGAAAATAAGATTTTATTCTACATTTTAACAGTATTAGCACAACTTATATAGTCTGAATGAAGTTAAATCATATAACTTGTCATTAAAAAACCCTTTTTGTTAGAATGCTTGTGTTTTGTTTCACTAATTTTTCTATTTTCTTTCTTGATTTTTTTTCTTCTATTCAGAATTGTGTTGCTGGGATGAACTTTCACTCATACTTTTTTTTTTTATAAAAAGAAATATTGCTACTGTAATCTGTCCTCAGAAAGAACAAAAACCATCAACATTATTTCTATACAACTCCCACTTGAACTTGGGGACTTGTATTGCACATTTGGCAGCAGAGTTGAAACAGATACCATCTCTAAGGTCCTGAACCCAAATTTTGGAATTTATGTCTTTCCAAAACAATAAAACATTTGATTTGTCAGTGCAGATTCATGCAGAGATTCCTTCTTATTCATTTTTTAAAGCAGTAAACTAGGTATACTTTTTTATTCTGACATTCATCATCTTCATGTAAATCCTCTGCAGTCTGTTCCTAAATATTTCTGTGTATGAATGTCTTATTAATATTTTTACACCTCTTTTTTCATCAACAATTTTGAAACCTTTGCTGGAACTTTATGTAACAACACATAGGAAGGATTTGAAAGACCTCAGGTCTCCTATCAGTTTTAAGTGTATATTTCACTAACCTGCACTCTAATGTTTTCTACTTTATGTAAACTTTGGAGAAAAGCCACAGCACTAACTGAAACCGTAGTTTTACCATCTGGGCCTGGTTTGTCCAGAATACAGGAAAAATTGAACTGTTCACTGTATGAGAGACAAGCTCAAAGGTTAATCTGTGCCAAGCAGTAGAGGTGGAAAAAAAGTTCAGTAGTTGGAGTTGCCACTTCCCTACGTATTTCATCCTTTTATACCTTCAAGACCTAACCTTAAATTCAGTCAGAGTCACTGGAATTTACACAAGGCTAATATGTTCCTTTCATGACTCTTTAGTTGTATTCAAAATGTATCAAACGTATGGCCAGCTATTATTCTGAAACCCCCTACTCTTAGTAAATTATTTTTATAGGAGCTCAAGCTGCTTGTCACTACTCTTAATTTACCTATGTACATCTCAGGTTCTGCTTCCATAACTCAACAAAAACCCCATCAGGAATTTGCGGATCTGGCATCAAGTTTTTATTCTGTAAAAGCTGTAGTTCAGGGCATAAAGTAATCTGTCATGAGTCCCAAGTAATGGCAAGAATCCTCTAGTTATGTTTCACTGGAACAAGCAGATGGTGAGTCCTTACTGAGTTAGTAATGGAACACTCATTGACCTTAGTGGTGCGAGTAATGCACTAAATCAACTTTTAAAGTCTATACATCCCTTGTAAGATTCTGCACCCCATGCAAGGAAATGTTTCAGTTTTGTTAAGTATCCTAGAATACAGATGTTCAATACTGACTGTGGAACAGAAGTGTATTCTGGTAGCCAAAGTGTTATCATACAATGCATTTGGAAATACTTCAAGGCTTGTGAAACTTGTTTATATCTGGAGTTTTCAGAAAGAACTGACAAATGTTTTTCTTGGCATAAGATTACTTATGTAATGTTTATCACTCTGCATACTAGGCCATTCTTATTACTTCTAAGTTTTCATTGAAATACAGGTCCATTTTTCTAAACAGATAAGCAACGTGCTTTCTCTCACAGTTTTTGGAGCTATTGCACTTCTACAGTGATTTTATTTTCACTTTAAAAAAAAATTCCTTTATGTGTAAAGTGTATTCCTGATATCTGTCAGGATTATATCAGAATTTTAAAAATTCCTTTATGTGTAAAGTGTATTCCTGATATCTGTCAGGATAATATCAGAATTCACTCTCAAAAGAATAGCTCCATTAGAGAGATCAAAAATAGCCAAAGTCTTAGTGGAAGGCATGGCTTCTTGAGCAGTATGAAGAAAGCCAATACTACTCATAGTTTATTTGATCTTGATCTGTTATTCGTCATGTATTTCCACTGTTTCAGCATCTGGTCTCAAACATATTGTGAGCAGAGTTTGAGTAAATTGGATATATTTTCTTGAAGAGAAGTTTTGGCAGCTCTCTTTCATAGTGCAGCTGGGTCAAAGTGTTTTGGCTTTCAAAGAAGAGCTGAAGTATCTTTAAATTCTCTAAACCACGTCCAACACAAAACAACAGCTGCTGAGTTTATCTACTAAACCAGGGAGGAACTTGCAATCAAACCACCAAGTTCCAGCCATTCAGCTGCAAAGTTAATGCACCAAATCTATGTTAGCATCTAAGCAAAATAGAATAATACTGGAAAGGATATGATAACTTTGGCACGTTGATTCAATTTGAAAGTAGTAAAAATCACAAGAGGTTTCCTGTTTCAACAAGGGTGGTTTCACAAGAAGGAAGCACTGGTTGTTCATGGCTCTGCATATTTTCAGCTACATTAACCCTTGTATTATTCTAAATATCTAGTATTTTAAAAAGAACTCAGCATTAATATTCTCAGCCAGAATTTCCCTGGAATTCATCTCCCAGTTTTAGTATCAGAGTAAGCAGCCTGTTTTCATAAGACTTCAGCAGATTGGGTATCTAGCAATTTTGAAAAATCAGACCATAAAAATCTAGTCTATAACAGTATTGAATCATTTCAAAATATTTTACCAGAGGATAACTCCCAGCAATTTGAAATATGTCCCAACCATTTCAAAAGCTACTTATAAATACCTGGTGCTGACTTGCCACACTGCATTTCTATAATTAGGGTAATACTACAGTAGAGGCTGACAGTGAAAAGCCCTGGCAAGCAACATATTCAGCTAACTATTTTCTTTAGCAGATATAAATATCTAAAAGTTTGCCATTTAGCTACTGAAGAGTCGTATCACTTAAATTTTTTTGCCTTAAAACGCCTATAGCTTCAGCTATAGATGTTGAAGGAAGACCTGCCAGAGAATTACTGCCTAACAGATAGATAGCATAACCCACTGCTGAAAATATTTCTTTCCCTGTCCTGATTATAGAAGAATCCTAAGTTTAGAGCTTTTACAGGACATTCAATTTTTGGAGGGACTAAGTCAGAGAAAATAAACTGCATACCTTGGTGGGCAAGTTGCCCCTTTTTGTTCTTTGTTTTCTTTTCTGTTTGCAATAATGTCACAAGAGTTTACTGACCTAATGTTTTAAAATTACCTATGATTATTATATGGAACATGTTATTTAAATACAGAGTATTAGTATTATTATCATTATTACTTGTAGTAGTAGTAGTAGTAGACAAGAGTTTTATTCATTATATTGCACCAAATTTACATTAGTGTTATTCCTTGTACCTCAGGCTACAGAAAAACAAACATGTCTGAGTTACCTAGAGAAAATTACTGGATTGGAGATACTGTAATGTGTGATAATGAACAAAGTTAAAAGGCAAACACCTAACAGCCTTCTGCAGGTGTTTGTCCTCTATAAAGTGAGATGGCTACTGACCTTTCTATACCACTGTTTTTCTCCTTCTATGCTCTTTTGAAGTAACTAGTTGCACATATATGACTGCTAATGAAAAATGGTGACATTTCTGCTATTCTCTTTTTCTAATCTTCATTTGACAAATTCAGAGTCCTCCCATTAATTATTTTCCCAAAGTTCATACAGAATGAGAAAATTATGGAGATTTGGGTATTTGAGTGGAATAGGTTCTAATGTTGCTTAACACAGACTAATGTGGAAATACAAGGGTAACCCTTTTATATTCAGTTTCTGATTTTTGTACTGACCTAAAATATCCTTTGTATCTGCTTGTCCTGAAGATTCTCTGTGTTTTGAAAACGGCATTACTCAGATCATTCTGACACCTTCACAGTCGTCACTCAAAACATTAAAAATTAAATGGAAGACAGAAACTGGAAGAAAATGAGAGGAATGCATTCCCATTTCTTAGGGAAAAATCTTCACTAAGACTTTCCAAAACATCACGTCCTTTTCTTAAAATGGAGGACTTTTCTATGCAAAGAGTCATTCTGCCAGAGGGAGATGTGCAATATTACACAACCTTTAGCTTCACTTGCTATGGTCAGCTGAAACTAAAAATTGCAAAAAAGATAAAGTGCTCCATTAAATCCCTGTTTTATTGTATAAGTGCCCTTATGAAATGGTATAACTACACAATAGCATTATATCAGGCTGGAATTAAGGCTTACAACAGACGCTAAACTACAGCATTACCCTGACCAGCTGTAAGGCTTATTTAAGCCGGATTTTAGAGTGAAATATTTATGAACTGATTTAAATACTAATGAACAGATAGTCCTACAGCTGTCACAGTCACAGAATGATAAATGTATTACACAGGAATCTCTATGTCATATAGCTGGCCATTTTTCAATAGTCATGGACACGTTTCTTAACAGTACAAGCAGAAGATGGGCAATGAAGTAGGAAAAAAGAAAGACAATTACATAATTAGAAAGTTACCTTCCCTTTTCCTCAGTGCCCTTGTTGGGTCCCCAAGTATTTTTTCACTACTTCCTGATTCCTCTCCCCCTTTTTTTTTTTGTCTCTTTCAGAAATTCACAGTTCCATCAATGGAGGTGTCAATATTGCCAATAGGACTCATTCCTAGTTTTGGTCAAGGCTGCAGTTTCCTTATGCACACTACATGAATATTAGTTCACTCACAATCTCCACTGGGATTCCTTCGGTCCAAGAGGACATTGGCACAATGGACTGAAGAGCCATCTACCGATTAGTAGTATCAATTTTTGCTGTTTGCAAAAGAGAAAATCCCAGTCCTCCCAATGCTCCAAAATCCCACAAACTCTTGCACATATCCAGCACCTTCATAACCTTTCATGGTGTGCCCCACACTTCTCTGTACATATCTGGGATGTCACCCAAAAAGCATTTCTGCGGGACACTTCATGCTGCCTTATTGTTACTGCTGCCACTTAATTCTAAGAAACTTCAAGATACAGTTATTAGGCACATATATATATGCCTCAGGGACAAAAGCAAATCACCCGGGACACAGAAAAGTCTCAATGTACTTTTTATAAAGTTTCCAAGCAGCGAGCTCACACTGGGGAGAGTCAGCAAATAAGGCAGCCTGCCCCAGGCTTTTCTCAGATGCAGTGCACAGTGGCAATATTGACAGAGCATCGAGAACAGAAAGTTCAGTGCAGCTGATCCAGTGATTCCACTGTAAGTCTCATCTTTGACTGTGCTAGGAGTAGGACAATGAAGCCAAATCTCCTCTTTGACCTTTACTGTTTTTACTGTTTATCTTACTATACTAAATAAATGCAAAAGTGTTTTATTTCAGTTGCAAAATTAAGTAGATGCATAAAGTGTAACATAAAGGATAATCTCTAATATAAAGGATAATGCCTATATGCAAACTTATTTAGGGAAAAATTTAAATTAAACTTATTATATTTTTTCTGCTGTCCCCTTTTAAACATTTCTTAACCTCTAATTTAAGCTCTTGATTCCTGAATTATAAAATTAATGCTTTCTTCTTTCAAAACATTGGAATGTAATTAAAGAATCAGCTAAATATTATAGTTTCTATTAAATATTCCTTCAATTCTACAAGGCATCCTAGTAACAGAAACTAATGAATTGGTAAAAAATAGTTAAGTAAGCAAAAAGTTTACAGAACATATGCATGATCTGTCAAAAATGCTAGCAGACTAATTTAAAAACTTTAACTCACACCTGGTGCCAATGACAATATCCTTATAATGCTGAATAATTTATTTGTCATGTCCAGATCATTTCCATCATAAAAATAGCTACTTTATTAAATAATGAATATATGCAGTTAAGAACATCATCATGAGGATAATTCTTAGTGATAGATATACTGGATGAAGACTCTTAAGGATCCCAAGTGCCTTCCTAGGAGGAAAGTAATATCCTTGCTTAAAGAATGATATAAAAATTTTTAAATTACTAGAATTGAAATATTGAGTAAGGTATTTTTAAATTGATTGTCATAGAGATTTTGAAATAGATTTTCACAACACAACACTTCACAGAGACAGTGTGCAGGTTAAGAACAGAGTGACTTTTAGACAGATGTGCTAATAAAGTCAAAATCTCCAACAGGATGGTTTGTCTTCAGCACTCTCACTAATTATTAAATTAAATTATTTCATTGTTTAATAGAAGAAAGTGGTCTATGATCAATAAAGTGCTGGTTTCATCTTAATTATTGATTCTTACTCATTAATATAGAGTTTTACAAGTTCCTATTAATTCTGCTAACAATCCTGCAATAAGTGTCACATGTCTTAGTATTCTGCTAATCTCATAGGTGGCATCAGTACCCTGAGAATAGCCTCTGTTTAGACGTTATGGAAATGCCACATTCTGTTGTCTTTTCAGTATATGGAATGAAAGCATTTTCTTTATGCTAATGTTTTGCCTTCAGCAGATTTTTATCACTTGGTAAGCAAATACATCTTTATGCAATATGCAAATATTCAGATGCGAACATTTTAATGCCACAATGTATCCATCTACATGGTTTCGGAAAGGATAGGAAATAAGGGTTTGTATTATTATGGCTACTCCATTTACAGGTGTGAATGAATATGCGGGGGGCTACACAGTGGAAATACAACATCTGGATTAGGAAGTCACAGACATAGAAGTAGCTACTTTTATAAATCTTGATTTTATAAACCAGTTTTGTTTAATTTTTCTGATACCTACATAATCAGTGAGTTTTTCATAATTTCAAATTACTTCTTTGATCTCATGAAATGCTCTTGCAACCCATTTCAAATCAAAACTGCATGCAGTCTTCTCTCTCACTTCCACTAACTGCTGTAACAAAAAACATGCGGTCCAGTAAAAGAAACTTTTCTGTTGTTCATTGAAGAAGAATGATGACGATTACTTAATCACTGCTGTAGAGACAAGGAAAAAGTAAAGTCTACATGTATGAAATGTGTCTGGCTGAACAAGAGAGCTGAAAGGAAACATCTGGAAGCTGAATGTCTCATCTAAAGGAATATGGGAAGAAGGAACCAGATTTTAGGAATAGAAGAGTTTGAAGGCCCTGAAGAAGGAATGAAGGTAGGAAGACATGAGGAAAAGTAGAGGTAACTACTGAAGAGCTATCTACAGGACAATGAAGAAGCATAAGGAAAAAAAAAATATATATATAGAGACATGCAGCTCTGGAAAGATTGAGGGATGCTTCAGTGGAAGGCACTCAGCCTAAGTGCTCCACTGTACGCTTTATCTGCAGGGCATCCCAAAGCCATTCATGATGCATGCTGAACAGTTTGTGTTTTGACACTTAGCTCCATCACAACTGCCCCTTTATCACTCTCAAGGAAAACATCTTTTATACAGGACATTCACATGCTTGTTTCTTTTCCAGTCTTTGAGAAGAGCTGTCCTCGATCACCTGCTTTGTCCCAAAACGGATGTCAATCTCATGTATGTTGTTGTGGTTTATCAAGAAAGCCTTCAAGGAACTTTCAAAAGAGGAATGGGAAAACACTTAACCACTGAAAAAATTATGCTCATGGCAGGACTATCAAACTGTCTTACATTTTTTTGCTGAACTCAGCCTCAAGGCAGCCAGTCAACAGCAGGCTGAGGGCAAAGCTGAATTGCAGGTATAATCCTTTCTAAGATCAGGCACACCATGTCATAGCAGATTCATATCACCATCCAGTGGTGTAATTGTATTGTCAGTGCATGTAGAATGGTCAGCAGCTGGTCTGTTCATTTCATGGCAGAAATGATTATTTTTAGTTATGAGACCTATGTGGAAGTTGAACATAAAGGGCTGCACAATAATTGGCTCACTTCCGTTTGGTTGTCACCTAAGACATTAAAATAACTTTTACTGCTTTCCACAGAAATATTGCACCAAGCTGTGTTCTAATCATCAAAGGACACTCAGAGCGTCCTCTAGAGAGGTCCGTAATTGTTACAGGTTTAAGGGGACTGTAAGTTATCAGCAGCTATGAGTGACCAATTTATACAGAGCAGCATCAGCCCTGTGGTTTTTTGAAAGAACACGATTTGTTCTGAAAATCTATTCAATTCCTGTCACATAAGTCTTTTTCAGTGATAGATGGCTGTCAGGCAATTCAGTGAAAATGGATCTTGTAAAGGAGCTGTCATATGTGAGGCCATCTGCAGCTACATTGTTAGTAGCACCTTCCTTTCTAGATCTGAAACTCTTTTCACTTATTTTTGCTTATTAATGTGACTCTCAAAATCCTCTTTACCATCTTTTTAAAAAATCTCTTTCTCTCCTGTTTAAAATCTATTAATCCATTTTTCTGTCTTCCTTTTCTTTCTGAATTTATTCTGGTTCTATTACTATATGTCACAGCCTGGCCACCACAGCTGGTTTTGACTGTCTTGAAGGTCTAATATAAACCCCATTTCTTAAGTATCTGCATGCCCAATAATCTTATTGTGCCATTTCACTTCCACATGCATCCCCCCTCTCCCAGCTTTTTGACATATGCTTAATTGTTATTTTCTATTCTGTAGGGATTCAGGGCAAATTTCACATTTAAGAGATGCTTCTTATCCAGGGAAAAAAGAAGTAGGTAGATAAAAACTCATATTCCAAATAAAAACATATTGCGCTGCAACAAGTTCTATTGGTCAGGTCTTCCTTTTTGGCCTTTTAACTGTTAACATATAACTATTTATATGTTAAATATATTACACTGTCATAAACATGTACAAGACTGTCTCCAGGACAATGTGAGATAAGTCTTCACCCTTCAGCAAGTTATTAGCACTGGTTTAGGATCTAATTTCAGGGGTGACATATACTCAAATAATGGAAACAAGTCAAACAAGAAGTCAAAACATGATGCCATCTTATCCTTTGGTATATTTCAATTTATTTCAATCCAACGCAATTTTAAAGAGTTAAGCTTTCATGAAAAAATCAGAGAATATTATATTCTTATTTGGGAAGATTCCAGACTTGAATTAATTGATTTATTATCCTTATTTAAAAAAAAAATCTACATTCCTTCTCATCAGCTTTTCCATAAATATGCATTCAGCTTAGAAAAAAAACCCTGCCTAAGAACTGTTCTATTATAAAATGAAAACATTGTAGTTTTTATGAAAATGTTCTGTTATAGTTCAAATTAAACACTATTTTTCTCACCTTATAACTTGTGGTATTTTTGCATGATGAGTGCATGAAAGCAAATCTGTGTTGAATATAAATGAAACTCTATTCATAATATGATATGTCAATAGGCTTAAGGTCATACATATTTTCTCATCCTTTTCAGTTTCAAGATTCTTAAAGATTAGAAATGTAAGTCAATTCCTTTACTTATTTTGTTTCACTATTAGCTAATCCTCAACTCTAACACAAATTTAGCCCAGTGCATAAGCTTATCTGACACTATCCATTTCATCCCAGTTGAATTCGGCTCCACTTTTCTGCTGTACTTCAGAAGAGATAGAATAATAGCTACTGCAGCCTCTTTAGCATTTAAGATTTGTGAGTTAACATAATCCTGACTGCAGAATAAGCTGAATCAAGAAAAACACATTGAGTACTTCATTGTTTCTTGGCTGCTTAGTGAGACCCCACACCCACAGATGCAAAAGGCAGTCTATGAGACAGAAGACATTTACCTTATAACTAGATATAAGAAATATGTCTTTCTCTAGTGAAAGAGAGCAGTTAGGTTTCCAGATTAAGATTTAAAAGATCATTGAAATTCTGAGATGTATGTCAACCACTTGTTTTAGTTTGGTTTTCATTTTAAAATTATTCAATGTTTGCTGAATGAATATCTCCAATAAATGAATATATACAGCCCCTTAGGAAATTTGTCATAAACCATTCAACTTTTTCCCCCACTTTACTCATTCACTGCTCTGCAATGTCATGATCACCAAAAATTGTGGGTAATAATATTTGAACATGGTTGAATTACATTCAGCAAAGGACCAGAGGCTGAGAGGGGGCAAAAGTAGTTGAGAATAAAGAATTTCTAGAGGCCCCAAGCTACCAAAGTGTCTGTGACTCCTGCAAAAAACAGGAAAACCTCTGAAGATGCTCTGGTTTTAGATATCTCTAATCAGTGGTTCTTGGGAATCCACTGAGAATCTGGTGTTTCAGGCACAGGCACTACACATGTGGGTAGTGTGCAGCCCATTGAAAATGCCAGCAGAGACTCTGTTTCAGCAGACATTACTTTTCTGGTCCTTTTGGATTGAATTTTGATCTTTTTACAGAAGCACAAAAGAATCATTTCAGGATTAAAGACCTGCCACATTCACTTTAGCCTGTCTTTACAGTTTATCACATTTCGTCCTGCCAAAGCTAGTGGAGGTGCCTAGGGCAGAGATCTCATCTTCTGCTCTGATATGTCATTTTCCTGGGCTTATATCTTCTCTGTTGAGTTGATGTTGATTATTTCCTCTGTCTGCTAAAACTCTTCTATGTCTCTTAAAATGCTTTCCTAATTCTCTTGAATGGCTTTTCTGGTGTGCTAGATGGTTTCCATCAAAGGCATATTGAGAGTGGACACTTTATTTGCCAAGCCCCAAAAGTTTCCTTTCTATTGTAGACATGGTGGTAACTTTTAAAAACTATTCATCTGAACTGGTATTTTTAATATGTTGCTCAAAATATTTTATTGATGCTTCTACCTGCAGCTGTCTCCTTTTCACCTGAAACAGAAAAATTGCCAGCATTACAGGCACATCTTATACACTATCACTGAGAAAACATTTAAGGCATGTAATTAATTTTTTCTTTTTAGAGCTGGCTATCTTTTATTTCTACAGATCACTTTCCTAACACTAACATTGCATCATTCTGGACAACTAAATAACATTCTGAACCGAGCTTAACAACTCCTGTTTTGCAGTGTGCAAAACAGGCAGGTGAGCTTTTGTTTTCTCCATATTTTTTCCTCCAAGTGAGATATTGGTGTTTAATCTGTGAGTTTCAAAAAAATTTGTTTCAAATTAACTGATTTAGACCTTGCTTGGTCTGCCACTCTTGTCAGATTATCTTTGTAAAAAACCTTTCAGGGATGTCACTTAGTGGCATAATATCTACGAGACACTTGCCTCTGGCTCTGTCTTTCCTATTTTCCTTTTTTTTTTTTTTTTTTTT
>LTAT01000006.1:36494474-36512681 GCA_003286495.1 Chlorodrepanis virens
TTCCTTTTTTCCTTTTTTTTTTTTTTTTCTTAAGGCCTATGCACATCTTCATTAGTCTCTCTAATGGTTGAGGGTGACTTAGTCCTGTTGAAGCTTTCTTTGAAACATTCTTAACAAATTTTTGGTGCTGTTGTTATGTCTAATTCAATTCTAAGCATTTGTTTTCAGTTTTGCAGTTCTGGTCACTTGAACCATGACTTCCAGTACTGACAATACATTGTTCTAATTGCCAAGGTCACAAAATCTTTTTTCTCATTGCACAGTTTTGTTTTCTTTCTCCCATAGGCATTTTTTTTTTCAAGATTCATTCATTGGTTTTAGCATTTGAGCATCTTCCTTTTGAAGTAGAAGCTACGTCTCCTCTTTTGCACTTTTACAGTTTAACTTATTCAAATTCATGTTTTCTGTCCTGCAGCCTGACTCACATTGGGGAAAGTGTATAAAGTCGCATGAATAATGAAAAGATAAGTGTCTTTTCCTTAGTGCTTCTACCATTTCAAAAAACCCTTGGCCATCTAATAATTATGTCAATTAGAGTACAAAACAGTGTCTTTAAATCATTTTCTGACCAGAGATGGTTACTGTACTTTTGATGATGGATGGAGGTAGCTGCCACCCCACATATCATGGGTTGAGGCTCTGAAGAGTGTTCCAGCTGGAGGTACTGGTTTCAAACGTCATCTTCCTTACTAAACAAAACCAGAAAAAAACAACAAAAAAAAACCCAAAAAACCCCAGAAAAACTTGAATGCCTACCATATCTATTTCAATAAAAACATTGCAGTAAATTTTCTAATACACTATGAAAATACAATAGAATTACAGTGACTGCAGAATTTTACAAGGGCAGTAGAGAACGAAAAAAATATTGTAAAATTTTTTGGATCTTCTCTTTTTCACATGAACTGTGCAAAATTACGGTTACTTATCAGGAAACTATGGAATATGATAGTAAAAAAGAGTAAAATGACAAGTTCAGAATAAATTAGATGCACTCTTCTAAATTAAATTTTGCAATTTCTCTGTATTAGAGCTGGAGTTTTTGAATTTCTTACTTCCATTTGAAAACTAATATTTCTAATTTTATTATTATGTACATAGGAGTTACGAATGCAATTTATGAAACCTTTCCATAAATTAGACAGTCAAAACTGAAAATCAAAACCAAACAAGCTATAAAACTTTAATTAAAAAACTCAGCAGGTTAGGTTTATTTCATTTACAAGCAATAATATGAAGGAGCTTCTCTTTTTTCCTTTCTTTTGCTTTTTTTTTTTTTTTTTTTAATAGAAACACTGAATGAGTAAATGCTTCTCCCCATAGAATAAATTTTATTAGGGACTGGTTAAAAAACCTTTTCTTCATAAGGACCTAATGAGAAATATGAACTTCTTTGCTTTTGTCTTTCTGATTGCTTTGCAAAATGAAACTGATTAATTTGAATTTACAGGGAGTTAAAAACATGAAATGAAATAAAATTTGTTGCAAAGTGGTAAACTATTCATAATATAAAATTTAATTTAAAGAGCTTACAATCAGAACACATTGAATTATTTATTGAAAACAATGAATCCTATGAATTTGGCTTCTGAGTGTGGTTGCAAATTGTCAATGAGCACTCATGAATTTTATTAATGCCTTTTGTTATTTAAAACCTTTGATGGACTACCCATATGAAGATATGCATGCATTTAGATTATATGTGAGCTCTCTGCTGAATTAATTTACTCAAATATTCACAAAACAGATTTCTTTTTCACTTTAGTCATTTGCAAACACCCTACATAGTTACTATTGTTAAACATCATAATTTGATCTCTATTTTGAAAGATTCAGAGTCAGATTGAATAAATTCATAAACTTTGTCTTATCTTCAAGGAAATTACCTTCTCTGATTCGTAAGTTTGCTTATTTAAAAAAAAAAATAAAGGTAAAGATAATATAGCTAGTTTACTAAATGAGGCTTACTTATGACAGCAACAGAATATCAGTATCAAAATAACATAGCTATCGAAGGGGTCAAGATGTCAAATAAATATACTGCAGTCTTAACTCTTTCATAGGAAAATGATAGTACAAAGAGGTAGCATTAATATGTTGGAAAAAAAACATGCACAAAAATAACTTAAAATTCCCCAAAGCCACAAGGGATGGGATTTCCTATTATGCTCACCATTAACATTTAGCTTTTATTTGGAAATTAAAGCCTGGAAGAAAGTAAAGAGTGCATACGTGTCTCATGCATTTTTTCTATGAAACATTTCTTTTAAATTCTTTTTGCAAGAGTCATACAGATTTGCACTACTTATGTGGCAGCCATCAGCTTTTGTCTCAATTTTTGCAGTAATGTGAACACATAGCTCTCATGTACGATCAGATGATAATGGATCTGCTAGAAGACTACAGCCTTTCTTTGAAATTATCTTTTTCCTACAAACTTAATGAATTAAATTATTTGGATTCTTTTTTTTTTCTTGCTCAGTTTTTAATGCCATCACTAACATTTTCCCACTGTCATTTATCACATTTGGTTAACCCTTTGCTGTTTGCAGCAGGCTGTGTTTCCCTTGCCCTCTTACTTGACTGTCATACCACCAACAAATAAGGAACAGGGAGCTTGCTCTACTGTGTTGAGCATGGGCCAAATAATATTATTTCAGGCATCAAGCACTCTCTCTGAACCTATGACAGTTTTACTTCCTGTCAGTATTCTCAGTTTTTTTCTGTCAGTTAGGTGCACTGTTGCTCCTAGAAGAAGAGCAAAGCAATTGTCTTTTGTTAAAATCTGTAATCTAAGATTATGAATTAGCTACTTATATATTTACTGGCATGGTAGTGTCAGGATATTGTCTCATTAAGTGCTTTTGGTTCTATGTTGATAAGAAACTTGTCATGTGTGACACATTTCACATTTCTACAACGAACATTTCTTTAACCAGTTACACTCTACATTGGTGTGCTGGTTTGGGCTGAGGTAAAGTTGATTTTCTTCATAGGAGTTCGTATGAGGCAGTGTTTTTGATTTGTGCTGGAAATAGTATCAGCAGTTGAGGGATGTTTTTGTTATTTCTGATCAGTGTTTAAGCAGCGTCAAGGATTTTCTTCCCCTCACTTCACCCCACCAGCAACGAGGCTGGGGGCGCACAGGGATTAGGAAGGGATACAGCCAGGCCAGCTGATCCCACTGACAGGAGTGGCATCCCAAACCACATGGCACCACACCCAGCATGCAAAATCAAGGGGAAGATGGAAGGGGGAATTTC
The DNA here is from genome assembly GCA_003286495.1 of Chlorodrepanis virens. Classification (NCBI taxonomy): domain Eukaryota; kingdom Metazoa; phylum Chordata; class Aves; order Passeriformes; family Fringillidae; genus Chlorodrepanis; species Chlorodrepanis virens. The sequence goes on from LTAT01000006.1 coordinate 36,497,738, forward strand.
TGCAGGGATGGCGTTTGCCTTCCCTAATAACTGTGATTTGTAAGCCTCCTTTCCTGGAAATGGCTGAACACCTTTCTGCTGATGAGAAGGGATTAGTGAATTCTGTTTTGCTCTGCCTGTATGTGTGACTTTTGCTTCATCCCTATCTCATCCCACAAGTTTTCTCACATTTCTGATTCTCTCTCCCATTGCACCAGAGGGGAGTGAGTGTCTGCATGGTACCAGATGATGACTTTGTTAAAACAGCAATTTTTCAGCATTGGTCAGTATTATGTCAACTTATTGACTCTATAGTCTTGTTTTTTAGTTCTTTTGTTTTATAGGAGTATTGCATTTTTCATACAATTAGCCTTTCTATTCAGGTTCTGTGTGAGTTTTCAGTCATGGTTAATGCAGATGTGCTCTTGGGGTTGGATCATACATATTGTTCTTGCAATATTTGCATGTAATCAAAAGAAAGATAAGGATAAAAAAGCTGTATTCATTTATGCCCTCAATAGACACAGTCAGGTGTCTATGTTGCTTTGTCTGTTTTGTATCTATTAATGTTTATATTTTTATATAATTCTGCAGCCAACTAAATAATATTTTAAGAATTCAAACATTTTTTATTCGTGAAAAACTGAGTGCATTGTGAATCCCACTAAAAAAATACTATCTATTTAGTCTTTACAATTGCTCTAGTTATTGTAAGGCAATAGGTCTCTCCAGAGATTGAAATAAAATGCCAATATAGACACCTCTGATATGTGGATTGAATGAGCACTCTCTCCCTTCCCCATCCTAAGTATCTGGCTGAATTTAGGTGAGATATATCCCACACATATAGGATTTTGTGTGAGCTTTCATTATATCATACCACTGCTATTGCAATTTACTTCTGCCTGGCCTCTGTAACAAATCTGTGGTCTCCTCATATTCTGTTCAGGGTGCTGCTGCTGCAATGGGTAAAGACTGCTATCTACCCTCCATAGGAAAAATTGCTGAACTCCAAGGAAATAAGAGAATATCATTTCCCAGAATTGATTTATGACCAGCTTTGAATTTTTGCTGGTCATATTTCCGAGAAATTTTTGTTTCTTGGTTTTTTGTTGTTTGCTTTGTTAGTTGTTTTTCATGTGAAATTTTCAGGATATTTGAAAAGTGCTGTGTTCTACTCAGAGGATCTTGTGTCAGCTTAGAATTACCTACATTACACTGATTTTTACAACTGAGTTAAGAATAATGATTGCTACATTCTTCCTTTATATACACTTCCATTAATCTGATTTTGCTTGATCTTCCTTACCAACATTCCACACATCCACAATGATGTGGTGACACAGTCTATAATTTAAATATTTACCTTTCTGTGTGTTATGTTCTCAAGCCACAGAACTGTATTCCTTACTGGTGTACTTTACCAGGCATAAAATATGGTAGGATCTTATGGTCTGCAGAAATATGGTAGGATCTTATTTTTCAGAGGAAATAGCAGTTTGAATCTCTTTTCATCCAGCAGTCTTTACTTAAAAGCAGAAAATAAAATTAAGAAATTAGACTACCCCAATTCTTCACAGAAGAATGCAATTGTATGGCTATTTAGCATTTTTTAACCTTTTTGTTTGTTTGTTTGTTTTTCTTGCCAAGCCTTTCCCTGAGCCACAGATGCCATTTCCTATTCAGCTGTTGCTCTGTTTCTCACAGACACCCTGCAGATCATAAGGGTAACATTCCAACCCAAATTGAGTCATTTGAGTACGAAGTAGCTGCTCAAAATCTGTTACTGTTCCCTTTGCATTCTTTTCTTTATTCACTTTGTTCACTCTTTTGTTGATTGGATTGGGTTTGGCTTTTTTTCCTTTTTTAACATTTAGTTCATATCCTTAAAGCAGACTAATAAATATATTTGATTTTAAAACTGTAGTCTTAAAAATATTGTTATATCTAAAATCATAACCAACATTCAGCCCAGCTGAGCAATTTCTAATTTTTATTGGCTCATGTATGACGCCACTGTACCTATCCACCGCTTTTATTTTTTTGTTTCAATTCAATGGAAAAAATAAAAATTTCCACTGAAGTAATATATTTTCCTATATTACTTCAGTGGCAATTCTTCCTTTTAGACAAACTGAATATTTCCACTTTAATTTTCATTGCAAATGAAAATTTTTGAATTTCTCCTCTTCACAGTATTTAGAATTTAGAATCAATAGTACCTTTCCATGTGGTCGGAAGAAAATTTATAGGAACCTTTTAGAACTCTCAATGCTTTTTTCAATCCATATAAATAATTCAGTGGGGTAGAAAGTAAATGACTGAAATAATGCAAGCCAAGGCCTTCCAATTATCTTTGGGCAGCCTTGAAAATTGGACTTGTGCATGCTACTTTGTCAATGAGCCTTTAAACCCTGAGATGGTTAACATAAATAAAGCCGCCTTAGTTCTTCATGATTTTGTTTGTTTTACAGTGGTAGACAAATTAAGAAAGCAATCTCCAGCAGTACAAAATGAGGCCAAATATGGTGGTTTTTTCATAGTGATTCACAAAAGCCTACACCATACCCATCAAACACACGCTTTTTCACACAGCATTATTAGAAGTATTCCCACTGCTAAGACATATACTAATACTTTAAACTAACATAAACATATTTCTTATCTTATCAAAAAGATGATTTTTCTAGCCTTCCCTTTGATGATTGTGAGCCTGTCCGCTTTTGTTGTCTGCTGGAAATCCTAGAGGGCCTCTGAAAAAGAACATGACAGAACTTTGGGGACCTGAGCAATTTGAAGATTTGCTTTCCTTTATTTTTCTTGACTTTCCAAGAGCTTCTAAACTAGTGAAATTTTTCAAAGGCCTTACAGAAAATGTTGTGTCTCAGAAGACTCCTGCTGTGCTTTAATGCCTTAAATTTATCACCATGGTGTCTGCAATTAGTGAACACCGTCTAAAACTACCTAATTCTTAAAAACTCTATGATAGATATTTTATATTTTTAACAAAATTACCTCTGATCTGTTAAAATCATATCATGCGCTAGTATGACACATAATAGAAGTTATTTATATTCTACAGTAGACTTTTAAACAGAGTATTTGAACCCAGGCACTTTTCACTTGTATGGGCATGTACCTCAAAAAGATGAATAAATCCTTGTGGGGCATTTCAGTTTTCCGCTCTATCATGTAATATCCCTGGGGTTCCAGGGTTATCTATTTTCTCTTTCTGGCAGGGTTTTGTAAATTGGAGAATCTTTACTCTTGTCTTCTCATTTATTTACTGTCATAACAATCCCATTTTATATTGAAAATTAGTCTAGTCTGAAGCTTAAATATTGTTTTATACTTTTTCTTGTTTCTACATTCCAAGTGAAAACCAAGATTTATGATGCCCTGGAGATACCACTCGGTTTCAGTCCTTCAAAGAGAAATGTTACATTAAAGACGATGTTGGTAACCCTGCAGCGTATCAGGAATTTATTATGAAACATAAACTGCACAAGAAAAAAGAGACAACAGTGAACACAGGCAAGAAACTGACATAGTGTATTTATTTTTGTTTTAATGTGGAGTTATGAATATTTATTGCATTTGTGGAAATTGCAGTTTCTGAGCACAAGACAATTTTTAATGGTTGAGCTGCTTTTATTAAAATGTAACTCTCTAGGTCATGCAAAGTTCTCAAAGCATTTTGTGTATGTCACCATTCAGGAAGTGACTAAATACCTCCAGGGTATTCATCAGCTGTCCTTCAACAGAAAGATTTATCTTTTCTTTTTTTATGTATATATATATAATGCTTTTGTAAATTCCATTTAATAAATGAAGCACATTTTGTCATGTCACTTTAAGCAAAAACAGCAAATATTTTCCATCAGTTGTTACTGTGGACTTGAAATTTCTCCAACAAAGACAGCCACTGAGTATTCTTTAATTAATATGAGAAATCCCGGATTAGAAGTTTTCTTCTCTCCATTAAGTTCCAGGTCCACGTAGCTGGATTCCCATCTCATCATCTGAGGCTCAAATCTGGACTTTCAGCACTGCATCTACAGATGCAATGCAACAGGAAAACAAATAGAAAATACCAAGGCAAATAAAAAAAAATCCAGCCAGGCTAGATCAAACAGGCAAGAGCATCTGAAAAAACAGCTAAAGTTTAGAAAAGTAGACTACCAAGTACCAGCAGATCAGCCACAGAGAGAAAAACTGGACTCATCCTTGTAGCATTTTGGGAAGCATTGACATGGCATGATTGGAGCAGGAATGACCAGCCCAGAAATGTTGGCAGAGACAGTAAAATTGGATGACTGACAAGAATAGGACAAACCATATCTCCCATAATTATGTGAAATAGTGATTCAGGCACATATGCAGAAATATAACTGTCAATGAGTTAAGAACATGAATAATCTAAAAAAATCCCGCAAAATAAACCCCCCAAAAAGCCCCACCACAGCAATAAAAAAACCTCAAACAAGTAAATCCCTAAGAGAAGAAAGTTGAAAGCCAGCATGGCAAGCATTAAAAGACAGAAAGTAAGCAGGCTTTGCTTTTAAGAGTTTGTGAAATAAAGAAAGGGAATGGTCACATGTTTTGAGGTTTAAAGACTTATTACACTATGGCACCTGATTATACTAAACTATTGAAATCAACATAACCCATATCTGCACTGAAATACCAAAAACTTCCTGGATCTACAAAATTTTGGCCCTTGAGGCAGAGTCTCACAAAAATTAGGGTGTGGGAGCTGTTGATCATCATTAGGAAAAGTTTAATTCATATATTTGATAAAAAAAAATTCTTATACTTCAGATGTATAACAAAATGTGAATAATGCACCCTAGCATGATGTGTCCTAATAGCACCAATCTATCAGAATTTTTAACTGTTCTGTTGCTATAAAACTATAGAAGGTATGTTATTACAACATCCTCTTTTACTAATAAAATGTTTTCCTAATGGCATTAATTTATTTCCTTATTCTAAGATTAGAACTACACTGTTTTCAGTTTTAATCATAGTGATGTGAAGATGCTCTGAGAACAGAGAGTTAATTGCTATGGCATGAAGAGGTCCTTTGGCTGAGAGGAGTCCTCTGAATCTCACAGTTGGTCACAGACTAAGGTATTTGTAAAATTGCAGTTGATCTCAATGTGTCAAAGTTCGATTTCATAAATGACCTTAAAAGAGCAGACAAAGGATTAGTTATGTTACAGAGAGAATCTAAAGAGTGTCTTTGGGGTTTGGGGTATTGGTTTTTGGTTTTTTTTTCTAGTTTGGCATCTGTCCTGGGGTGACTTTATGATGCTCTAAACCATGACAGTATTTTACAAAGATATCTTTTTAATCTTGAAAAAACAGTGAGATGTTAAAGAATTTTTCCTGTTTTAAAATATCTCTTATTAACAACTTTGCATACAATGATAAACTGTATGAAATAAAACACTGTTACAGAGTATGGTCAACCAGCTTTTACTGCCAATAAAAATCTATTCTGACTAACAGACACTGTGAAAGTCTTAGACACTCCACTGGAATGCATTTCTGAACAATTATTTATATTATTTCAGAAGGAATTCTGCGTGCAAAGTGCCTATAGAGACAGAATAATACTAGTATTTGTAGCAAGTAATTCACTGCAATATTGCATTTCTCAAAATATAGTGCTATTTAGCCTCATGATCAAAAATACAAATGGCAGAAGTGAAACAACATGGCAAGGTTGTCACACTTTCCACACAGAGTACTGTGTGTCTTTAGCACTGAAGTATTTTCCTGCAAGAAAAAGCCAGGACAGAACGTAGGTCACGGTAATGCCACAGTTTCAAATGCTGGAAGGCATCCCCTGAAAAACTTATGTGGCCCTAGGATTTTCCTCTTTGTGTCTCTTCTGAGAGGCTGCCAGTACCTGAAGGGCACAACAAAATCTCCAGAACTGTTTGAAACAAAGATGCAGACTAGCAGTGGAAATTTTGAATGGTTTTGCCACCAGCTGCTATTTTTTTCCTGCCTGAGAACTTAGAGGGCTCAGAATTTCATCTTAAACTGTCCTGTTGCTTTTTCCAACATGCTCTTTGTTTCAGAATATTTTAAATAGCTAATTATTTTTGTTGCACGTTCGCTGAGTTTCCTGCAATTTCACATCATGTTTAAATTCAGGCCTTACAGCAGGCACAGACACTTTGTTGGTTTATAGTATTCATATATCCATACAGCTGTTTGGGATGATGCTATCCTTTCTGCATCACATGACTCACCACTGTCTTAAGAGCAGTTACAGGAATTTTCACTTAGTGAAGAAGTGCAGACTGTATTTCTTTCATTTGACTAAGCTGTTTCCTATTACTTACTGTATTCTCTTGACAGTAATAAATTTCATAATGGTTGCTAGATTTCAAATCAACTATTACACTATCTAGATGGAACAGTAAATCAATAATTGATGATATACAAATCATATCTAATAGCCGGAATACAAGAGGGTTTTGCCTTAAGGTGTCACACAGCAATCACTGTAATATTTATTGAAAATATAATATAACTCTATTAAATCAATCATAGATTGATATGAATATATTAACACATTTTCATAATCAAAGAGGACAGAGCTGAGAGGAGAAAATGTACTTTATTATGCACACACTTAGTGATCCCTCTTTATGAAAACCTGATTAATTAGTTGCTTTATCATATACTTTGTTTTCTACATTTCTTTTGATGCTCCCGCTTTCACAGTCAGATAAAACTGGATTAAAGCTTGGTGAAATAATTTTGCAATAGGGTTTATCACTTGTGTTCCAATAGCTCTTGGTGTATAATAGTTTTGCTTAGGAGAAGTTTGTAGTGGGATAATTTCTTAGATAGCCTTTTTTGTGTTGTACCCACAGAGAAGCATAAGTGCTCAGTAAATCTTTGCATTTGCTCAACAGAACTAGAGAATTAAATCATAGTATAGAGACAATAAAAATTAAGCCTCAATTCTGATTCTGTATTTCAGTCTGCATCTATTCTCATTGGATAAATCAGAGATTAGAATCACAAGTATTGCATAATCAAGCACTAGACTGCTATTGAAAGATGGTGCTCAAGTACAACCCAATATTCATGAATTCATATAATCAAGAAATCTACAACCAGATTCTGTAGTTCATTGAAGTTTAGTAGTTTTAATGGTTATCTTTTATTTTCTTTTTTAGTTCTTCCCTTTCTTTTTCCTTTTCTTTTCAAAAAGGCATAATAGATAGAGCTATAATTCTTAGTGTTTATTTCTTCTTAAATTTTGATGAAATAGATTTTGTAACAAAAAAATCAAATTAATTAATTAGAAGTTAGCTCATATTCTTGAAGTATCAAAGAACGAACAAGTCACACTTTTCATGTCATTAAAGTATTTTCAAGGTTTTTAGGCTTCATATATTAGTTAGCTGGAAAAAAATATTGAAATTAGCATGAATATATAGCCTCAAAAGCTTTTTTACATTGTCCAAATCCCTGTTTCACTGCTGATAAAGTAGGAAAAAGTGTGATTCTTATGGTTTGCTTCTGTGGTCTGTCAGAAATGCCTCAGAAGTCATGAAAACATTTTTTTAGAAAAGTTTAGAAGACTTTTCTCTAAGACACAGATAAACAAATGTTATAATTTTTGCAAGAAAATTATCAGCTTAATATTTTTTGTTGATATATTGCTTGGAAAGGTGTAAAATGTCTGTCCTGGTATTCTTCAAGGATAAATGTTTTGATTCTTTCCATATTGTTTTGTTGACAGTAACTGTTAACATGTACTAGAGCCAGGGAAATTAAAACAGAAAAAGGCCCATGATATTAAGCAAAGAGCAGGAAAAGGTACCATTTTGCATTACATTTATAAAAATATATCTAATTTTCTCAAATATAAAATATATGCAGAGTATGGAAGTTTAATGATTAGTAAGTATTTTTTGGCTTTTTTACATTCTTAGGGAGTAATATAGGTATGATGTAAGCTGATTTTTCGAAAAACTTTAAGACTACATGTTGCAAAGGATGAAGAAATATATATGGCATTTCAGAGTTTTTATTTGATTATTGCCTTGTTATTTCTATCAAAATATTAAGTAGTGAAAAAAAATTAAAAATCTGTGCAACATAATATACTATATAAACCCTAAGAAGTCTCATTTCTTTAAATAATCTCTATATTTTACAGAGGAAAGTTGAGTCTCACCTGGCAAAGGAAGCTTGAAATGCTTAAACATGCATTTCTGTCCTACAAGCATCATGAAAAGAATCTGCTTTTGCAAGTTGTTTGCTTCATGACATAACGTACCAAATGGCCTGTTGAAAATTTGGACAAATTCCAGCTGAACAGCTACTATTCAAATTGATAGTGACAGCTCATCCTGAAAAAAAATGTTATTTTCAAATGATTGATATGAACTCAAAGGGGTGTGAAGAACTGTAGTGTTCATATTGCTCATGAGCTGTTGACAGCTTGGCACATCTCTAATGCTGATTAGAAACAAGCCAGGACGCTGCAGTTTGCATTCACATTAAGCTTACAGACCACATTAATTATTAGATTCATAGGAACACTCAGTACACTAAAATATGCCAGGGTTTCAACATCAACTGACCTTTCTATCAAGTATCTCAATATCTATGATAACAGTATTGAGTGATAAAAGAATAGTAGGGGAATATTAACAAATATTAGTTGGACTGAGCAAGTGACTTTGCTGATATTCAGTGAACTGCTGATGTATTTAGACATATCATACAATGAAAGAACCCCTTGAAAATGGAATTCTGAAAAACTTGCATGCATTCTTCACATTTGACCTGTAAATCAAGGAGCTGGTACTTGGGAGTGCTTTTTTTAGTGTTTATTTTTGCATTTCATATTTCATCTGTGCAAATGTTAATGCTACTAGGATTTTTTAAGAGCCCTTTGCCTGACAGCCTTTCTCTATGGCAGTGCTGATGCAGGCAACTAAAAGGAAGTGTTAAATGTAACTTTTCCAGCAGGCCATTATTTCTCAATTGGTTCTGCAAAATGTCAGCATCAGCCACAGCAGCTCCCACATCCACCCAGAAAATTGCTGGGGTATCTGTGTCTGAAGGCCACTCTGATGTATTTCTGTAGAGTACCTCCTATTTATTAGCAGATCGCTACTATTATTTCACACTGACCATACACAAACCCCAAAATGTGATGATCACTTTGAATTTGAAACTGCTTTACAAGATATTTCACTCATAACTGCATACCAGAGAGACTACAGGCTCCTAGATGACAATTTTTTTTTCTAATTCTCAGTCATATAGGAAAGAAAAAAGGGAGAAAATGAGATGTTTTGCTAGGCTGAAGAAGTTTCTCTTCCCGCTTTAAGCAACTGGTGGACAGAAACCATTGGCCAGAAGTCAGATGAAAGCACAAGACCCTGCCACCAAATATTGATAGAGTTCAGGAAGTGAATCACTATCTTGTTTTCTTAGATGCCAAGCCCTGAAGGCAGCTATATTTCCATTTGTCAAACCTTCCAAAAAATCCCAGGCATACTTCTGTATCCAGAAAAAACAATGAGTGGACACTAGGCTACAGACCAGTAAACTTGCACACCCTCTTTAGGAAAAAAATAGGTCTGGTATAGGAAAATGAAAAGGATAGTGACTTTCTTCTCCACTTGATCAGCAGAAGCCAGAACCATAGGCACATTCTGTATGACAACAGTACAAAATGTCCACTGTATTTTCATTATCAACTTCGCTTTCACCAGCACAGCAAGATTTGGGGTTTTCTTGGGTTTTTCTTTATTACAGGGAAAGAAATGTGGACAGATCTCCATGCAGTGAAACATGCTACAAGCTGAAACTAACCCACAGATTCAGCAGAAGGGGAAGGCACTACATAATAGGAATGCTCATTCACAGACAAAATTCACAAAATGGCATAAAAATGATAGTAGGAGAAATGACCCAGGAGAAAGTTTAACTTACATTTCCAGTATTTTTGCAGCACATAGCTCAAGCTCTCACTGACCTTGGCAGAATTATACAGGTAATATGATCATAGAGTGAACTGCCACAAGGTATTGTTCACTGTACAACATTGTTTTCCTTTTCAATATTAGTTGTCTTATTGCTTCTCTGAATATTGTATAAATGAATGAATGTATTATTTTTGCTACTGCATACACAATGCATGCACACAAAAATCTTATCTTGGCTGAATTCCTTCACTTAATGTCCCTCAGGTAGAATATAAGAGCAGTGGTGAGACACAGCAATCCCAGTTCTTATTAGTACTCCTCCATATTCAGCTACCAAAGAGGAACTTCATGTGTACAGTGACCTTCTACATCACTACTTGTGTCTTGAAATATTAGAACTGACTTTATTAGCTTTGTTACATTAAGATTCAAAGTACATAGCTCTCTCTGTCACTTCAGTCTGAACAGTAGATCCAGCTTTAAAGGATATGTGAGTAGCAGTACAGATTTTGTGAATTTTGTGGTGCAATATCTCAAAAAGCAGCAGGAACAAATTGTTAGGAAAGGAGCAAAGAAATGGTAAGGCCAGACTGCTCCTGTTTGATTCAGTGCCAACAACAATAAAGTCTGCCAGAGGGATATTGTAATAAGTATTGCAAAATCATAGATTTTTTCATGAAGTGTTATCACTTCTTCTCAAGATGAGATCTTAAACCCAAAGAAATAGCAAAATTTATTCTAACAATTCTTCCTTTCCCTTCATTTAATAATTGACATAATCACTTTACAACAATGCAAGATAAGTAGTGATAGCAGCAGCTTACTTCTCTCTGACAGCCTTCCCTTTAAATCTAGATGCCTAAATAAATGTCTGATCTCTGACATCCCCTTGAACCTGGGGTTTAATATCCAACATGCACATGATAACATTGTGCTCCTATTGTCCACCTAGGGTCAGACAATCACATTTATCACTACACAATGTGGATAGTGGTCCTAAGCTGTGTGAACAAGCTAAGTCTAATATTGATGATAGTTGCTACTTCCAGTTGAAAAAAGCTAAAAAATTAATCTGTATATGGTTTCTTTTGTATACAGAGACTAAATGTAGATGTAGTGTAAATCTTAATTTTAGCCTAATGAAGTTTTAAAAAATATTCATAATAAGGTGTGCTTATTTCAAAAAAGGCAAGTTAACATACACTTTGTGGGTTACAAGGAATTTTTTCTTATTGAAAATTCTTTCATTTTTGAGGCAAAAATCATTCTGCAGCTTTTTCCCAAACTGAATGCAAATACACAAAACGGAAAAACCAAACACAGAAGACTACAAGAATGGTTGGTGAGTAAATATATCACAGCTACTTTTATTTGTTAGAAAAGGGGAAAGAAAACAACAGTAATTAATTAATCATATGTAATTTTGTATATATGATGTAAAAAAAAAAAGCAAAGCTGGTAATAAAAATAGCAGGTTTTGTGCTTTCTAATATTTTTTTCTCTCATTTCCCGGAGAAGATGCTAATAATTTCTCAGACAATATTTTAAATCTTATCTTTATTTTCTTTCTCTTTTTTAAAAATTCTTTTCTTAATCAATATAATCTTATATAAAGACTAGCATACCTATTTCCATGCCAAGTGTGTAATTTCCTAATAAATCTTTGTGAAATTGTGTGCATCCTCTGACTTCCATCATTCCTTTTGACTGCAAGTGCCTACAAAACCCGGGTGCTCCCTTCCCCTCAAGAGTGGAATGTCACAACCTGCAAATTATACATTAGTCTACAAAGCAACAAAGTTTATGAATGATGATAAATAAAAAGGTATGTTCCTGTCTCAAGAAATAACATTTGAAAATTTCTTATTTTAACATGACATGCAATACCATAAAAGATTATTAAAAGTCAGCCACCTTTACATTGACACTTCTGTGGCATATATGGTATTCATAGGAAATAGAGGTTCTGTTTTTTTAGGCAGAATGAAACTTTCTTCCCATTGTAATTCAGTCCTGTATTACCTAGGTCTTCACCCAAATACTACTCCACAGCAGGAGCTCTGTGTACAGTTGGAAATGCAGAGGCAAACTGAGACATCACTAATAATTCTAATTACTGCTATGCTCTTTGCTATTGGGTTTATGTCTTGAAGTGTATCTTTAATAGCTGGACAGATAGACAGGAGGAGATAAGTACTGTCTAGAAATCCAAACAAATTAAAAAATATATAGCTACTTTCTGAAATTGTTGTCCTTAACAATGCTCTGGGCTTTAGAATTTCCATGGGTGATTTCTGGTGCTTTTGCTTTGGGGATTCCTGCTTTAGATAATTTACATTAAAATAACCCAACATTTAAAATAGGAAATTTGTTGCAATTGACCAATATTTTAGAGGCATACTGTGCCTAGTGGTACCTGATCTGAAGCCTTGTCTTGGAAAAACTATAGTGGCAGATTTCTGGAGTACTAATAGATTCTGTCTTTTGTTGACTTTCTTCTGTCTGGAGACAGACTCAATTTCTTAGAGTCTCCAAAGCATGGGCTACATTAATTTCTGTGCTTGTGACAGAAACCATAACATTCTAAAGTACAGCATTTTAACTCTTCCTGTAAGACCCTGTTCACACAAGAGGATGCCCTGCTTTTTGAATCATGATTTTACACCTTACATGTGGGCATTCGTTTTAAATCTCTCCAAATAAAAGAATAGTGTGTTTATTAACTTCATCCTAATGATCAAAATGGCAATTTGGGGCCAAAAACACTGTGAAAAAAATTAAGGACTAAATACAATAGGCATAGTAGCTGCTTTTTATTGGTGGTTACAACTAAAAGATAAAAAAATTAGTAGGACTTACCTAAACATTTGTGGTAATAAAGTTCTGCAATTACATCTGTTTCAGAATTCTTCACTTTCATTTATTTCTTTCTGGGATAATACTATGCATAGGACCTATTTTCTTTATCATGGAGAAAGAAATTTTTTTTCTAGTTCAATTTAGAATGAAAAACTTTCTACTTTTCAGCTTTTTCTTTCCCCTAGCTCTTTATTTCTCAAGTCAAATAATATTAAATTATCAAGCAAGAAATTTTTGTCTCATAAATATTGTGTCCAAATGACAGCTTGTCAAATTTTCTGAGAAGGGTCAGACCATAGAGTTGATGACAAAGTTTATGAAAATGTATCAAAATAGGCTTAGTAGAAACTTTTTGTAGATAATGGTACCTAAGCTTATTCCTTCTGGAGAGCATCTTTAGAATGTCCTGAACTCCGTGTTAGTGCCTTTAGGCATTGCTTGTTCACTGCTTTTATTGTCCTGCAGGGAAACTCAAGCATAGTTTGGAAGGAAGCCATTGCATTTTGCAGATGTGAGCTGTGTGCAGCTATAATTATTTAAGAGTACAAGTGGAAAATGAATTCTATAACTATACCTAATTTCAGTCATATTACTTATTTAGATACAAGTAACAAAATTATTTATAAGGAAATCTCAGCATAACCCTGCTACTGGACTACCACACATACTAAGGAGATAGCCTGTCATCATTGAATTACAAGAATCACGTGTGTGATTTTGACAAGTTCTTACTCTTTTAAGTGGCCTTGAATATTGCTGAAGTCAAAGGAAATAAGGTAGGTAACCCAAAACCGGCAGAAAGGAGTTAAGAGTACTTAAATAGAAACCTTTATGGTCTAAAAGTCCACCAGTTCTTTAGTTCCAAGCTTTATTCATTAACACTTTCTCAAGGACAGCCTACAGTGATCTCCCTGAGTAGCACAATTTTTGGAGAACAGTGAATTTCAAAGCAGGCAGCCTTCTTTCTTTCCCTCTGAAAGACTGAATAGTTAACTTGGTCTGAGAACAGCTGCAACATCTTAAATTCACTAAGCTCCAGATAAAATATGCATCTAAAGATATTTGTGTGTAGTGGGCTGAGGCTGGCTGACCCACCAAAGCCTCTCTATCACTCTCCTCCACAACTGGGAGAAAATATATCCCTCCCACAAGGGAGAGAAAATATAATGAAGGGTTTATAGGTTAAGATAAGGACTGAGAGAGGTCACTCCCCAAATACCATCACAAACAAAACAGACTTGAATTAGAGGTGTGAACTGAATTTACTACTAACAAAATCACAACAGGATAATGTGAAGTAAAATAAGATCTTACAAACACCTTCACCCCACTGCTCCCTCCTTCCCAGGTCTGCCTTTTACCTACCAGATGTGTGGGGATACAGGGAATGTGGACTACAGTCAGTTCAGCACCCGTGGCTTCTCTTGCTGCTCAGGCAGAGAAGTCCATGCCCTGCTCCTTCCATGTGAGACAGTTCTTCATTAACTTCTCCAACATGAGTCTATTACATTAACAACAGATCTCTACAAACAGAGAGTGCTTCAAGTCCAGGTTTCTGTAGCATCAGTCCCCCACAGGTGTTGAAAGTCCTACCAGGACGCCTGCTCCAGCATGAACTCCTCTCTCCAAGAGCCTCCTCTCAAGCATCCACCTGCTCTGGCCACAGGCTGCAGGTGGATCTCTGCATTCCCATGGATCTCCATGGGCCATAGGATTACAGCTGCTTTACCACAGTCTGCAGACGGACATCAGTTCCAGCGCCTGGAGCACCTCCTGCCCCTCCTTCTTTACCTGTTCACAGAGTCCTTCCTCCCACATGTTCTCACCCTGCTCTTCTCTGGCTGCAATTACATCTGCACATAACTTTTTCTTTTAATCCTCTTCTTAAATATGTTATTCCAGAGGTGTTACCACTATTTCTGATGTGCCCAGCCTTGAACCAGCTGGTGTTGACTCTGCTGGACATGGAGGAATCTCCCAGCAGCTTCTCACAGAAGCCACTCCTGTAGACCACCTGCTACCACACAAAGCTTGGCCACACAAACAAAACATGTTCTATTAAAAAAAACCAAAAACAAAACAAAAACAAAAAAAAAAAAAAAAAAAAAAAAAAAAAAAAAACAAAAAAA
>LTAT01000006.1:36520078-36552061 GCA_003286495.1 Chlorodrepanis virens
TTTATATATTTATATATTTATATATATGCAAAAAAGTTATATGTCAAGATAGTTGCACATGCAGATTAAAATATTTCTGTAGGAAAAGCAGGAAGGGGAGAGAGACAGAAATGGAAAGAATTATATAGCTACAGGCATGCTCTTGTGCTAAACACAAAATCTGGCAAAGACTGTCCTAAGAAGGGCTTATTGCAAACAACAGCTTTTGAAGAAGCAGTCCTTAGCAGAGTAAATGAAAGCCTAAATTTTAACAATACTGTTTGCTCTGAACTCTAATAAAACCACATTATGACCCCTCAAATTTTGTCTTAAATATATTTATTTCTGGAAAGTCTGAAGTTAATAAGTGAAGTTAATAAGTCTGAAGTTAATATGATGGAGAGAAGTGAGTACAGAAGAGAAGCTACCCATAAAGAAATAGGAAAATGCTTTGAGAGAAGTGCTGCAGAAAGGTTATTGTCAATCAGAAAAAAAAATACTGAAAATTAAAGATCTTTCACTGTGGAGAAATATGAAAGCTCATTTGGTGTGGAAATGATCCTCTTCAAAAAATCTAGAGACCAGTCATAATCAAAATCTGTTATATCTTTCCTGCTTCTTTTTGGGATCTATTTAAGAATTGCAGAACAGAGAATATTATCCATAAGGAATTATTACTTCCCACAGGAAAGAGTGCAGAAACAAATATTTCTTAGCAGAAACAAATATAAAAATAAAAGGAATGAGGCATATGAGGAGGTTCTATCAGTAGGAGACAATGTCTTGTAATTTTACCACGTAAAGTCACTCAAATTTTTTATGCACCTTACAAAAAGATTTTCTGCCTATGGTCAGTTCTTAAACATGTTTTAGTCAAACAAAATGCTGTGTTCAAAACACCCAAGGAGCTTGAGGAATATCTGTTATTTAATCAAATTAAAGTTTATGGAAGGAAAACAAAATATTATGCTAGTTAAAACCAAAGCTCTTAAGAGGCTGGTTACTCTCAGAGAAAATGGCCTTTAACAGGCACTTATAGGAACACTAATTTTTTCAGTGCTTTTTCATATGTCTCCATCTACCAACCAACTGTAAACCCAGTGTTTTGACTGGCCTAACAGCTATGAGCTTCACAGACTCTGACATGAAGTTGGTGATAACCCATTCTCGTACGAGGAGCCGTACAGAATGGATTTAAACTGCACTGTATGATTTTCAGTAGAAGCAAGTCTCACAAGCTCTTTGCTTGCAGCTTCTCTTCTGTTAAGTTAAAGAAAACAATATTCAAAGTTGTGACTGATTTTCCAACTAAATGGAATTATTTTATATGAGCTTTAAAAATTATGTCATTTGGTACCACTGTGAGTGTGATACATGGTCCATGATTCTTTTGCAACTTTTTTCCCTATTTACATTTCAAACAAAAGTGAATGTAGTATACAAAGTTTTGGTATCAGAGAAATGACTGTAATATTCTGCACATTATATAACACCTAATATCATGAATCCTTGACTAAATTATAGATTTAATAATAAAACTTGATTCTGGCAGTTGTATGCATGAACAACCCACTAAAGGCAATACAAATATCTAGATTGAATTTATACATAAATATTTGAAGAATGATTACAAGTCTTATTGAACAGAAATTTCACAAAGGTTTGCTTTTGAGATGTTTTAATTGACCAATATCAGCTTAAAGCTGGTAATACATGCAACTGTATTTCAAGTCATAAACAAAACAATTTATTATTAAGCATTTTTATTTCTTCTCCAAGAACAAGTTTCTAAAAGACATGAGGTTCTACCATAGGATTTCCACTTTCTACTTAAAATGAAACGTGAAATGTTAAAGCTCACTATGAAGGTCACTTTTGAGATCTTTAAAGTCGGAACAATATGGTGAGATGAAATGCTGCCTTCCTCTTCCTGTGGTTGAGTGGCTTTTTATCCCTCTGCACTGCTGATGCATGATTTCTAATTGTTTTCTGTCCATTCTGTGAAATACCAAACCATTACATGGAGATGCTGGCAATCATGACCAGCATCAATAGCCTGAAGGCAGGTACTTGTTTGATGAGCTGCTTTTTGCCCCCTCTGCCAACACTGAAGGCAGCACCACCCCAATAAAATCTCTTGTGCATTCTCACAGCCTAATGCCATCAGGACTTTGATGGAGCAGCAAAGATATGTGATATTAAAAAAATAAATACAAAACAAAAGCTGCAGTCACAGAGTCCTGTTAGAGTATATGCAAGCAAAATCAAGTGGAAAATTTATAGCCTGAACAGACAAAAAAAAAGGTTTTTTCTTCACATTTAAAGCTTTATTTTATTGAAAAATTTTAGATGATTTTTCCATATAATGAAATTTTGCTTTATCTTAAAATGGCAATATTTCCTCATATCTTGATAGTTCTTTACAGCTTTTGTTCTGATTCAATAGAGTTTGGATACATGGCAGCGACATTCTGATCAGGATTACATAAAATCAATAGAAACATGTTGAAAAATAATTTTTTTTCATACTTTTAATGAATAATCTTATGAAATCATAAAAAAATCTACCTGTTCGCTTTGATCTTTTTTTTATTGTTTACATTAATTCAATTTCTTCACAAAAGCCATCTTTTAATATCAAGGTATCTTTAATTGCCTTTAAAAGTATATTCTAATGGAATTTTCTCAGATAACCTTTAACAGTTTAAACAGGTAAAAATTTAATGTAATTTATGTTGGAAAGGTGTTCAAAATATTATACTATTAAATATTTAATGACATCATTACGGAAGATTTAGCTATTTTCAAACTAGAGTCAGGAGGCCAGAGATATCGTTCCACACTACTTCTTGAATCATTAATTTGGTCTACTGAGATTTGTAATCTTTTCCAAAATTTAATAATACGGTTTAGGTTGCTGCTTGCTTTGCAAAATATAGTATTCTTACACAGATGTGACTGCTAATTAAAAAGTCTCTTGTGACTGCAAATGGGTTTCAGGGCGCTGCTTTTATCCGTGTTTGTATCATTAAAGAAACTTGGAGCAATCAAGTATTTGTGTATTCATAATTATAATGTACATAAAAGACTACACTCAGTCCTGACTACTGCATAGAACTATAGGAAAATCATATTTACGTGCAAGTTCTTTCAGCAGCTTATATCTACAATATAGTTGCTACTTAAAGGAGATAATCTCTGATTCTTGCCAATCAAACAGTTCAGTAATCACACTTGTACTATATTTCTTCTGAAGCAGTCATTTGTTGAAATATCTGCAGACCATGTGTGCCAGGTATCCCAAGGGAGGGGAAGAAAAAAAAAAAGTTTATTTTGTGAGTGATTGAGAGCACTTTAAATAAATCTTCCCATTTTCCATAGGGATGGAAATTGACAGGGTTTTAGCAGAAATCAAATAAGAATGTTATAAGCTGAGCTTCATATCTTTTGAAACGAAGAAATAGCAAAACATTTAAAATAGTGATAATAGGAACGTGAGTTAAAAATGCATTGTCAATTAAGTAGTAGTAATTATAATAGAGTACAAAATCAGAAGGCATTATAGTGACTGCTAAAGAGATACACAGCAGAAGAGCAATTCATTCTCTCTCATTCTGTAGTTCCCACAGAACTATCTTAAAGCATAACTCAAATGTAATGTTTGTAAGGCATATTACAGTTAACCTCTTTCTTGCTTCCTTCAAAATTTACAGAGAAAACATCATGATGATAATAATATACTGCATAAATTTACCTAGGTTTGTTTTATTTATTGATTTTTCATGATTATTCCCCTGCTGAAAGGTGTGAGGTTTATTACACTACTCAAAAAAAAAAGCCCAAAAAAACCAATATTTTAATACCATTTGGGGAATTATTAAAGTAGCATTATAAAAACAACATAGAAGGAAAAACTGGAGTCATGGTAATAGGGAACTTTTTCCTGCTTTTCTATTTCTTTCTCTACTGAGTGAACTTTGGAATTTCGAACACTTACGCGTAAACAACATTCACAGATTTAAAGAAATAATTAATTAAAATAATAAAATAGCTGTGCTTAATATGCTGCCAAGTAATATATCCTAAAAAATAACACATTTTCAGCTGCAAGTGCAAATAGAAGTCTAATCAGTTTAAAAAGTCAATTTCTGTCTGAGAAAATCTACACTAAGGAAAATGAAAGGAATTCTGTATGTTTTTTACTAAGCACAGGAGCGATATTCCTATTTCTTATACTTTAGCATAGCTCAAATTGCTACTTTCAAAATAATTTTATTCATTTCCCCATATAACCTTTGTGAGTATGGAAATGAAAAAACTCAGCTCCTTCAGGAGAAAATGGAATTGAGAATGTGTTGCTAATATTCATTTTACTTTGCCAACTGTCAGTGTGTCTATATATGGAAGAATGTATAATTCAGAAATTTATGGCATGTGCAAAAAATTTCACGTACCTCTATATATGTTTTGCATCATTTTCAGTGCTTGAGATCTGATGACCCCATACAAATGCCCAAGATAATTGAGACAATATGTGGGATATAAAAGGAAGAAATGTATTGTAAAAACCCACGGCTTTATCAGATGCATACCTCAGCTAAAGCTGCAGTCCTGTGGTATAGAATAGACAAGCTGATGACAATCTGAAGAATATTTCCATCCCTTTAGATTCCCTCACAAGAAATCCACCTGCAACACAGCTTTCTCTTCCTTGCTTTAGGACAATGCTGTGCAGATGAGAATTTTTGCCTGAAAGGTTCAGTCCCAAGAAGAAAAGATGAAAACATTAGATCTCTGACAACAGCAGTTGGATTTGAAATTTTGCTTCTGTTGGAATGCACTACCAGTAGCACATATATTTTTTCATGCTTGCTAAATTATTAGAAAGCTCTAAAACAAAACCAAAAACATCTTCAAGTAAAATATGTAATCATTCCTTATTCAAGAGAAAAGATTTATCAAAGACAATAATAATGAGGGTTTTCAAGTAATTAGGTGTATTTCGGGGTGGGTTGTTGCTTTTTTCTTTCTATATGTAGTCAACACAAATGTCCATTTTATTTTATGTATTTTATACCAAAATTATCAGATACAAATATTAGAAATTTGTGGCCTAATGCATAAAGATTTTTGACCTAATTTGTGGCCTAATGCATAAAGAATTTAGCTCAGAAGCACCAATTTCCTTTCATATATCAGGTTTCAAAGCTGCAACTTCTTTAAGCATTCCATGAAATTCAATAAAACACCTACCATGAATAAGATGCTGGCAAAAGATAATTTTAAGACACAATAACTCAATATTCTTAGAGTCATTAAACTCTTTTGGAATGTATTAAACAGAGAAGACCAAAAATATCCTTTGCTCTGATGTGTTTTTATATGAAACTTCTTTTTTTTTTTTTTTATATATGGACCAAGAATTCTGATTTCAGGGGAAAAATGCTGATTTTTATGTCTCCCAAAATGTGGAACCTGAAGTTGTGATGTGCATTTGGTCATGGGAGTTCAAGATTTGACTATTCCTTTTCCTTTAATCCAGTTGATCTTAAAAGAACTGAATTACAAAGGTAAAAATAAAAACATTTCAATTGATCAGTAACATGCAAAAATGCATGATAATTTTTAAGTCTAGTGGTAGAAAATAAGAATGCAGAATTGAAAGTGGAGAGAATGAATAAATAAGAAAACATAGGACATTTGGACAACCAAACTTCACCAATCCAGGCAGCTACCAATATCCATGAGAACAAACAACTGGAACTGCTGATACATAAATCTGAAATATGATTTTGACTTGTAGTGACTGCTTTTACTACAATTAAATTAAAATGAATTCTGAGTGAATGATCAAAGTTGTACTTCTGGACACACGAGGACAGATGTTAGACCTTAGGTTGTAGCAAAGATGCAGCAAACGCAGAAGCAAACAGGATTCCTGTTCGGCATATTGAATGCCAGGGAGGAAAACAAAGCCATGGTGTCTCCTGACAATAAACTTAAAGGTACAGGTGAACTGGGGAAAACCTGGGAGGAAGTTTAAGACTGGGCAGAAGACTGGTTTCTGAAAAAAACTCTGTCTTTTTCTTGTTTGCCCTGCTGCCCAAGAAGTAGCACAGTAAGATAGAAATTTGTGCAGAACAGTGCAAACAAACTATGTTAGACTAGGCTCACTGTACAATGACATTAAAGTTTCAGTATTCTGCTACAGTTTTTGTTTTATTTATAAAAAATTTTTCTGAGATTTAAATTATTAAAAGCAAGAGATACAATTCAAAGATATTTCCTTTTGACATTTTGGATAGATAGAAAAATTCTGCGGATGTAAAGAAAGGTAATATAGTTTTTTGGGTAGTGATTCTCAATTTTTTATCAAGTCCACAGGGAAAACTGCAATTGCTCCCAGTCTGTTCTTCAGATATTGATATACTGTAATTACTGCACAACTCTAGGCTAAAAAACAGGAACTGTAGCAAAAGACTATCTCATCAGAACCCTTAAGCAAACAATTTCACTAAACTTTGGAAATAATGCAACACAATCCGTGAAAATTACTAAATAAATTTATGTATTCATTTTGACATATTTTTAGTTTAGTGCACTAGAAAAATGCATTTTCTCTTGGTAATAGTGGCATAAAAAAGTGCAAATTCTGACATTTTCCAAATATGCAATTTTTTTTTAGCAATGGTGTTCCTAGTTAGGGAGCATGAGTAGCAGGACTGAGTCCTAAATTCAGTTATGTCATGTAAAAGATTCAAATGCTGCATCACGACATAAAAGGCCAGTGTTAATACATGTGACTCAATACATAGGGTAGCCCTGTACTAGGAGGAATATCTCTAATAGGTTGACCTAAACCAGAGAAACAAAAACTTGTTGTTTGTTCCTTGGATGACCTGTGCTGATGGTGTTTCCCCACAAAACTCATGCTACATTTGATGGAGCAGCTTACACTTCACCACGTGTCTGCACAGCACCTAGGGTAAGTACTATGGGGTTTTCCTGCTTCTGTTTTATCACCTTGAGAGACATTTTTCCTTCAAGAGTTAATAATCATCATCTCAAAAGGGCTAAAAGCCACTTCCCCCAACATAGCTCACTACTAAGTCTAGCTTCCTGACCCCAATTCTTTGCGATTTAACACTCACCATTAACAGTATCATAATTAAAAGCTTAACTGAATTTCTCTTGTAACCCTTCTTTCAAGAATTTTATAGAAATGTCAATTTTCCATAATTATTTCTCTAAAGTAATGGAATTGTCATTTCCTGTACCATAAACTTGATATTAGAACTTTCTCAGATATTTCAGATAAAGTTCCAGCATCATATGCTAGAACAGAGCATGCAATTCTGAGTCTCATTTAATGAACTGTACTTCAAAATCAAACATCTTATTGCCTCAGAATACAAATTTTTAGTGTATATTAGAAAATAAAATTACAGAGCAAGCTAAGATGCCTTCCCACATATAAAGAGGCAGATATTCCTAACATGCTCTCAAATGTGGGCATGCATTTCCCCAATAACTGTGAAGGTAGGAAAAAAACATTTCTATGTGTATGTGGGGACTGGCACATACACACTCTTGCTTCGTGTCCACCTTGGTATTCAGCCAGATGTAGAGATTTGCCTGAAATAATATTTCTCAGACATTTATAGCACTTTACAGATAATCTTACAATTTGAAATCAGTTAATTCAATGAAAATAGGGGAACTCTTCTCCCATGAACACAGGTGATAATTTCAGCTACACTGCTTTTGTGGAATTCTTCTGCTATCAGTCACCACTGTTTAATTATTCCTGCTTTTAGGCCACCATCTTTCACTAAGCTCTCTCCATAGCTCAGTAATATATTACAGTCTTTTCTTCCAGTATTGATCTTCCTGCTGCCACTCTTGCATCAAGGTTATAAGGCTGCACTGCATATCCACACAGAGTCTAAAATTAGAGGCAAATAGAACTAGCATATTACATAGCTTTGCACTACATCAGCCTCATTTTTGAAATTACTGCTGAGGTTTTTGTCTATTGGGTATTCAGTGTAGATTTAGGATGCTCTTTGGAGTTACACAAATGTACATGGCTTGACACTTGTCTCTCTGACTTTTGTCTTTCCCACCATGATGCTGCTGGAGCTAAAATGGGCAGAGTTGTCTGAAATATTTTTGTAAGAAAAGAAAGACTTGAGTAACTCTTTAGTAAAATAGTTTTCTATAATATCACACCACTAAATGAATTAAGAAAGTCAGTTTTGGTGACTAGATGTTACAAATTTCAAGTACCAGCCTCACTGGATAGAATATTTTACAACAATAATTTCTGCTGCCCTGTTTTCACACACTTCAGGGACGGCTGGATAAACTCCAGCATGTTAGTTTAGAATTTCATCACATTGCATTACTTTGGCCCTGCCAAGAACTGACAAAATAACAAACATAAATACCGCAAAACAAGCCCTGTTTCCAGAATGCAGCAGTGTCTCCCAACCAACCAGAACTGATAGAATATAATGCTTTGGAACTCAGCTTTGCCTCATGTAAACCTTAAACTAAATTAATGAGCTGCTCTTTGTGCTTTCCAAACAGGGTATTAGAACATTTCCGCAATTTTTCTTTCCTTTGTTTTCCACTATAATCACTGTCTTGCTGTGGTAGTGCTTCAGTCTGCCATTCTTCATCAAGAACAGCTTTTCAAGCACTTTTAACCATTCTTGTGGCAGTGGCAGTCTTCTGTGAGATAAAGACAAAGCAGAGCTATATGTTATCATTATAATGGGGTCGCTTGCCTGAATGTCACAGGAACAATTCTAATATTGCCTGCATGCAGACTTTTGGTATGGCAGCCGAAAATCGTACATCTCACTTCAGAGTCCTGCAGAAGAGTCTAGTGGTAGATATGCGATTTCTCACACCTGCACTGCCCTCCTCTAGGGATACAAGGCTCACACTGCTCTGTAATATTTTCCTTTCAGACGTGTCAGAGGTACAATTTGAACAAAAATCTCTGAAGTGTAAATCATCTGTGATAACCTAAAATTGTGACATTATACCATATTGTATGTTCTTATAGAAGTTTACTCTTACAAAAAAATTAAAATTGATATCTTGTGGCAATTAACTGAAAGTAAATAGCATATCCTTGATTTATATATTAGTTTGTGCTGAAGAGAAAAAATGAAAACCACCACCCTTTTGGGTTAAAAGTTTGAAGGGGGAATAAAGCCAGTCTATTTGATTGCTAGTTTAGAGAACTGAAATAACCATTTGACAAACCTTTCCAGATTGTTGATTGAAGTAGAAAGATTGGCACCAAAAATTCAGCTGCCACCAGAAACTGACAGAGCAGTTTTACTCTATAGTTCACTGGCAGCTTCACAGAATGCTAAGGGAAATATTTTTAAGGCTTTAAAAGTCATAGCCAAGGAATGTGGATGAATTCCTCATGTTTCTTTAGTTCAGTATCAACCTTCTTTTTCTATCAGTTCAAATCGAAATGTTACTCTTCTTTATTCTAGAAGAATATCTAGAAGACAGCTGGGTTCTTGCATTTAAAACCCAATGTAAAGAAAAAGGATTAATAATTGCATAAAAATATTTTTTAATTTCAAGGGTCATATTTCTGAAACTGCTCCTAGTTGTACATAACACAGTTCTCACCTCATATATTTTGGAATAGAAATCTGCACTTCCTACAATAAGCAGAGGATCACTTGATGTTGGGGGTCCTTTGGTCTGATTTGGTTAATAATTTTCTTTGTAAAACCGGGAACAAGAAGGGTAAATTTTAAATCCTCTCAAAATCAACAGGAATTTTATATTACTAGTTTCATCTAGTCTATATTAGATACCTGCAGCAATATAAAAAAAAGTGGATGAAAAGCTAAGTCTGAGCCACAACATCTAAAATATTTGAAGATATGGATTGCATAGGTTAAGCAAGATAGAAAGTAATTCCAGTATATGGTTGTGCAGTACTTTAAATTCCCACTTGCATTTAAGTTCTTTAAATTTTTACTGGAAGTATCTATATTCACAAATTGCTAACACAAATGTACTAAACCTGGTTAACACACATCATACAGAGCACCTGTCAGTTTAAGGTTTGAAGCCAATTTGAAGCATGTAATGAATTTATATTGGAGGTACAAAAGAGATATCTAAAGTGACATTCTGAGGCACAGTTAATGAGATTGTCTTATGTAAGTCTATCTGGTAATATGATCATCTCTAATGAGATTATTCTGAAGTAACCCCTCTACAAATTAAATTAATGAATTATATACATTCACATTGCAAGAATACAGAACTGAAGTGTTTTTAAGGTATTTTAAGGTTAATATCAAAGCATTTCTCTATCCCTCTTAGAACCAAGTCAATATGAATTTAATGAAGTATTGCATTGAGCCAGAGGAGTCAAAGAACAAGGAGAAACACAGGAAATAAAGTGTTGCCAAATATGGTGTATTAACTTTATATCATGTCCTTTGAAAATAATAATAAAATAATTAAAGATAAATCAGCCTCTTGCTGGAGCCATGTACCAGCTATAGGTACAAGAATCAAAGAGAATACTTAAATTTAATATTGGATCTGCTGAGTTGGAGAGAAAGGGTAATGGAAAATGATTTCTCATCCTGAAAGAAAGACAAATAAGGAGAAGAGAAAGTATTAAAAAAGCTCATTGCAATGAGAGGTTGCATTCAGCTCTGTCAATCAGAAATAGAGGTAGTTGGGAGCTTTAAAACAGAAGTGTAAATTGGAGGTAAGGGGGGAAGAGATAAAAGTCATTGCTGGTTTAAACCTTTTATCTTTGTCTGGTTTCCTAGGAAAAAAATGAACTTGGCTATAAAAAACCTCTTTTAGCCACTTGATTGTTGTGCTATTAGAGGCTATCAGGCACACTGTGGTAAGAATATTATGAAGATCTTGTATTTATCTCATTGATAAGCCCAAATAATCATTAGGAGATACAGCACAAAGCATATCTCTTGCACATTTTCTGCAACAAAATTCAGTGATGCATTTAATTGCCATCAAGGCAGGAGCCAGCATTCTGTGAATATCTTGACTCACCTCCAGTTTTGCCTTACTGAGAAATGCTTGATAGCAGTGTTATTTTTCATGAAATAACTACATAAGAGCATTTCTTCCTGGTTGGTTAAAGCTTATTATTTCCCTATTCCATTTCTATCAGAGTGACCTAAAGGTGTTTGGTACTGGCAAGCTTTTTTCCACTGATAATAGAGACACTTACCCAACAAGTGGGTGAATTTCTCCTCCATTTGAAGCATTTGAAATATCATTTAATCTGGTTTTGAAGAAATTAAACCTAAGCACTGGAGTGATCATTATTGGATAGATGACCTGTATCATGTAGGCAAAGTCCAATAGCTAAAAAAATATTTTGATTCTTAGGATGCAGAATCCTATTTCTTGTTCTTGTCTTCTTCCCAGTTACCACAGAAGCTCTTCTCTTCCCAATGCAGGCAGAAGCAGCATTGGCAAGCAGGACCCATGATGTTTGATCCCATTCAAAAGTCTCCTGTTAAGATGTTGTCACTCTGCCTTTGCAATAAGCTTATCTTAGATCCTCTGGTGCCTACTTGATTAGATAACATTTTTGGTACTACTTAAAAATTAAAGGTTTAAAAATCCTGAAATGAAAGAAAATGTAGTTAATAAAAGTAACCCAGGGTGGGAATAGAAAGGAATATAGAGGAGATAGTATCTTTTTTACATGCCAAATTCCACAGAATTTAATGTATTCACTCACTCTAAAGGGCAGCCAAAAAAGCCTGCAATTTAAGAAGCTGAGGATATTGTTCAAGCAAAGTGAAAGAGTATGTGGAAGTTGTGACATTTGATGGTGACTCTGTAATTAGACTTGTCCACTTGGGCAAGAGATTTAAGTTTTGCCATCATGGCATACCATCTGAAAAAAGGCAATCGGGAAGGACAATGTTTTCACACAATGGAATTTCATAAAGGTATGCCAAAAAGAGGCTAAAGAGATAGATTTTACCATTTGACTATGATATCAGAGGGGAGAAATTTAAGTCAGTAAGGACATTATAACGAAATGGAATCAAATCAATCACTTCAGACTAATGCCAGCCTGGTCCTGTGTACAGACTGCCTGTAAAAAGCATTAGGCGTGTTCCTGGAACATGTCTTCTAGTTTAGTTTCTTCCCAGAAGGATTCTGTTCATATGCTCTGCAGCTGTAAGGTAATGTGAGACCAAGTATACATTAAGTGGGATGGTGGGAACAGTTGCATCATAACTGCATTTCTGGTCTCAGCTAAAGCACTAGTGTAGATACATTCCCAGGACTGCTGAAGCACTACCAGTTAGGTTACCTCCTTTTCTGATTTTAATACATCTGTAGAAAAGACAAAAAAAAAAAGAAAAAAAAGAAAAAAGGAAAGGAGAGCATTCCTTCTAGTACAGAACTGATGGACTCTATCCTCCCCTGTAATTACAGGACTATTCCAAAGACAGTTGTGCCCAAATGGTACATTAAGCAATTTTCAGATCTTTAAAGCTGACTTGTAAGCATAATTTTCCATAGGATTCTTAAAGAGAATCAGTCAACAGTATTAATTTAAATTAAAGAAGAAAGATTATGAGAACCAAGGCAGAATTTTTCTTGCCTATAAAAGGGTGTTTAACATGAGTCAGTGGAATTTTCTCCCTGAATAGCAAAGGAAGGAAGTAGGCACACACTGTGTTTCTAGAGCTTTATGGCATTAACAGTACTTGTCACTTCTGACTCTGCGGGTGGTGCTTGTATCAAGTAAACTCAGTAGACTGTTGAGGATGTTATTCAGTCATAGACAAGAGACTACTGAAGTAGTGGATGTGGTAGAAAATGATAAGGCTTTTCTGCTTGTCTCCTTATTTGCTGCCATTCTATAACAGTGAAATCATAGCAGACATTGCAGGTAACAAGTCTTCTTCAGTGAAAGATTTCTCTGTCTTTCAGTCTAATTCAGCTTGCCACAAAGCAAAGTAGCTGCTTAAACAATCACATTTTGGGTTCATTTCTGTCTCTTGGCAACTACTCAAAAAATTTAATAAAAGTGACTGCAAAACATTAACTACATCTGTGAATGACAAAACCAGAAATGGCTTTTCTAGTCGTCTGAGAAAAAACATCTCTAAATTGTATTATAAGGAACCCCCCAAAATCTGGTCCATCCTGGTATTATACTGGATTAAATAATTGCAAATTATGACATGACCTTTAGTCATGTTTATGGCTAGCAACCATTGCCTTAGAAGCTCCTGCAGTTACAGAGTGGTCAGAAACAAGACTGTGTCTCAGTTCTCATGGACTGCTACAATTAATTATAGATAAAATTCCTGGCATAATTATAGATAAAATTCCTGTCCTCTAGCAACAGGATAGCCATTCCAACAAACTGGATCCCTTGTGAACAAACAGAAAGGAACTAATGTACCTAGTTTTTTGATTGAATTCATTGATAGTATAAATGGCATTATACTTGCAGATATTTCTTCTTGGTGGAAACTGAAATCAGAAAAGAAGGGCTCTCTTACAGTGTGCTACATGACAACTAGTGTCCCCAGTTTTTATTAATATTAGAATGGTACAGAAGCCATCTAAATAGACATGCTAGTAACCCTCAGCCTACTAGATTTTTATATATGTGATAATTTTGTTGTGCACAGAATAATATTTACATTCACAGTTTCAACCAAAATATTATTTGCCAATAATTTGGAAATCATATATGTTGAGTGCTCCAAAAAATGTCATTATAAATCCAAAATTAAATAATAACAATATTTTCCACCATAGGCAGAGGTAGCAGTCATGCTGCTAATGTGTGTTTAGCTAAATATTCACTATTGCAGCATGACACTTACCTCTTTCTTGTGCCCAAATCTTAAGACAGAAACTTCCTAGATGGTTTCGAATTGCTATTCCCAAAAAGTATCTGGAGATGCCGCAAACTGAACTAAACTAGAAACAGCCACAGAACACTCATCAGAGTGGAGGGTGCCAAGCATTTCTCTAGAAAGTTGGTCGTGCATTGTGTTACCTAAAGAGGTCACTCCACTACAATCCTACTTGTTCTCTGAATTGCAAAATCACTTCCATGCTGAATTATTCTCCTCATGGCTGCTGGGGCAGACTCTGCTTCCCGCTGAAACAAGATTAAGCTCATTCCATAACTGTCTGGACACTACCTTGGGATCTTGGCAGGGTTCCTGCTTTGCTGAAACCAAGATGAAGCATCTGCTGTGCCATTATACAGTCTTGGCATATGCATCCCTTAAGAAAGGATATTGTGACATAACCAGTGGAGCACAAAAGCCCTTACTGACTTAAAGACCCACAGGGTTATTGCCATCTGTTTATTAATTAGGTGCACTAGGTCCTGATTGTTACATATGGAATGAACCAGGCTGCTGGTGGCTCAGTCCACTGGAATGCTCTGCTTATAAGGAAAGGATTTTTAAGAAATAGGAAATAAGTGTCCTTGTTTGAATTGCTCAGTCAATGTCTCTCAGTGTTAGAAATCCAAATAACTATTCCACTCCTCTACTAAAACGTTTGGATAAGCCTTCTGTCCCTGTCCTATTATTAAATCTATTTTATATTAGGGCACACCACTGTGGGGTAGAATGGTAGTTTTAACTTTCTTCCTCATATCTTCCTGATTTTCTCACCATGACATGTCAGAGGGTTTTTCTGTTCTAATCAGTCAAGACCACTGTTACCCTGTGTGTAGAATCTCCTACTGAAACCACTCATTCAGCAAGCAAAACGTAAAAACTCCCTAAGAGCCCATGGACATTTTAACATATATTGTTATATATTCTGTGTTTGTTTGAAGGACATGCCCAGAAAAGATTCAAAAAATCTGCATGTCTCTTCTGGAGCACTGTAAAACTGGCAGCGTGTTCTCAGCTAGAAATAATAATAATAATAATAATAATAATAATAATAATAATAATAATAATAATAATAATAGTAATAATCTTCAATTTGTTTCATATAACCATAAAATTCACAAAAATCATGGTATGTCCATTTTGTAGCTTACACCTTCTATCTTTTGGAAGCAAAGGTCTTCTAATCATGATTCTTGAGTCATTTTCAGACTGTCATTCAGTGGGACAAGAAGACAAAGGGAATTGGCATTTCCTATCTGTGTCCTCCCCAGTCAGGAAAAACTTCTTCATGGCCAGAAGGGAGATCACAGAATCGTGGAACAGTCTGGGTTGAAATGGACTTTTAAAGATAGTCTGTCCCAGCTGCCATGGGCAGAATCATCTTTCACTCGTTATTGTGTATATACCCATTGCACAGTGAGAGCCTATAAATGGCCTTTTTTTTCTTTTTTTCTGATACTTGAAATAGTAGGGTACTTCCTTATGGCACCTCACAGGATAAATAGATATGATTCTGCATGAGAGTTAAATAATTCCCAGGTATAAACCCTTTCACCCCTCCAATAAAAATATTTCTACATCTGAAAAAATATCAATAATATGGCAAATACTGCAGAAAATATATACATTACTGCAGAAAACCCTTGACAATTCCTTCAGAATTAAAGCAATATTATTTAAATGTAACTGCATCCTGATCTCTAGAAATAGGATTGTTTAAGATTCTTAAAGGTGTTTCTTAATGGCCATATTATACAGTTTCAGGTAGGACTGCTTATTAAATAAACTGATCTGTACCTCTACTTATGGAGTATTTTTATTTTCAAGATCTAAAACAGTTTCATGGAGCCTGGAGCAAAACAGAAGGAATCTTACAATGCAGAAAGCTTGAACTTTAAACCTCTGTGGAAATGAATTATGCATATGGATTGTATGTACAGTTTTAAGCTTTAGAAATTATTTTGTATACTGTTATTGATATAAAGATAGCTCCAGAGCACTAATGTGATTTAACACAAGCCTATGGGAGCTAACATTGCTAAGAAAAGGAATGAGACAAAGAAAGTAAAATTGTTAATTGGCAGGCAAAATGGATTTTTACTTGTGATGGAAAAAGGTGAAAAGAAAAGGAACCTCAAACAAGAAGAAAAAATCATATCCTGCTAATTCGTCAGCTTTCCAACATGAGAATGAAAAACTGAACTGTCCAATCAAAACATTCATCAGGCATTTTAATTTTAAAGAAGTAAATAACCAATAATAAATGAAAATATACAAATTTGGTTTTTCCTGGATATCTTTGCAGTGGAGGAGATATTTGTAATGTTCACAGACCACAGAATATTCTGAATCGGAAGGGACCCACAAGGATCACCAATGGCCTGTATGTGGTTATAACACCTACCTTGGTGTTATTAGCACCATGGTCTAACCAACTGACCTAATGAAATACTTAATTTCTATTAAAATATGAAAGCTTGTATACTGTTGTGAACACAGTTCTTAATAAAAATAAAATTTAAATAATAAATCCTTGCAGAATTAAACCTAAGCTCCTCATTGCTCTATTTAGCAGGTGAAAAGGATTTTCTTGCAGAGAAATGGTTCCGCACAAACTGCTTCTTCTTTTTTTCTAGTATACATTTGGTTAAAATATTAATCATTTTGATGTGAATCAATGCCTCTTTTAGCAATGGGCAACTTTCTTTTTTTTTCTAAAATAACTTTTGTTTAGGCACCATGATTGTGTTCGTAGAATTAGGGATCAGTGGTGCTAGCGCACAAAAACGTTGTCTCGGGACTGTGCATTTCAGTAAGAACATGGCACGGATTCTTTTCTTTATGATGGAGTTATCAACCTATAGGTGATGTTTTCACTTGTCCTGTTTGATCACACACTTTTCATCTGTAACGCAACTGCAAAAATCCATTAATGCTCAAGACTTATCTATCGCCTTAGAACTTTTTAGATAACTGAAGGTTGTTCTCTGTTACAAGTCAAAATTTCTGGTCTTTAAAATTCTGGAAGAAATAACTTTAACATCCAGAAATGATTGCAAGTTAAAAAAAAATAGCTTTATATGGCCGAATCATGATATGTCTGAGAATAATGTTGTAAATTTAAAAGCATTTTCTACATTACATCTTGTTTCAGTCAAGCTTAAATTATTCATTTTAGCTGTACTATTTATATATTTGTATATATATGTATTTATATATATATATATATATATATAGCCTCTTATAGTCTTAAAATAGATTATGTATAAAACATCATCACCCTATAGCTAATGAATGAGTCCAGAAATGTATATGTGTAAATCTTCTGAATAAGGAAAGCAACTTTTGTGTATTGATTTGTCTAAAGCGTTAAATTACATAATAGCCATATAGTAAAGCATTGAATAATTTAAGTAAATCAATGTTTTCTGAATTTCATACAAGTACAAACTTATTAGGCAGTAAAATAAATCAATATAATAAAAAAAAGAGTAGTATACAATGATGAATGTATGAGCTGATAATAACCAGAGGTAAAAGCTCTATCATTGTAGAAAACACCTTTCAGTCATCTTTTCTCTATTATTCCTTTTAGAAAACATGGTACTCTGTAGCCAATTGATTTTAGCCTTTAAATAACTTTTCATTTGAAAGGCACCTCACAGAAGTAAAAGTATAATCTTTTTCAAATTAACATCTTGGGTATGGAATAGTAATGCATATTAACTTCTATTAAGCCTTGTTCATGCAGTTTAAGATTCCTAAAATTTTACATATTCTGTAGACTTTAAGGAAGCATCACTTCCATTCTTAAATGACTTCCACAATGTTTTTTTTAATTGATGTCTCCTGGGTAGAAGGCCCGCGTTTCAGATGTTAAAACTTTTTAAATGTTAAACTTTTTTTTTTTGTTAACAATACTCCTGGCTCTCTTCCAGAAAGTTAAGAGTTGAATAAAAAGGAGAAATGCATACATTTTAAAACTGTTCATAAAATTTACCAGAAAAAAATATGCACAATTAATTCTTATAGTGAACAAAAATATCTGCAGAGGACAATTGACAATGTTTTTTATAGTGACATTTGTTAAATTCTTGCTTGGTGGTAAAAATATTTATTGGAAATTTTTCCTGATAAATTGCATAATTCTGTATTCCTTTAGGGATTGTAGACTCAAAAATATTCTAGAAACACTATGGGGAATTTATATACTTCTAAATACAGGTGGTTATACTACCAGATTAACCAGTATCTTGCCTTTAAGACTCACATCTGAAACCATGAGAACAGAATAATTTTTTTCTGCAAAGACGTATGAAGAGGTATGATTGGTTAGTTGTTGGGGTTTTTTTTTAAATAGACTAAACAAAGAAGTCTTCAATATTAATATTAGACATAAATACTATATCTACACAAGCCATATTTAATATATTTTTATCCTATATCACATAGAATATATAAGAAGCTTTCAAAACTAAGTGTTGGGTTTTTTCCTCAGAAAATTTTGTTTCACAAAATCTAAGTCCATCATAATAATTGAAAGGTAGTTTTAAATATAAAACATGCTTTCTGCACCTCTCTGTGTTCATCTTACCTCAGCAGTAGGTAGGCACATTAGTTTGAAGAAAGAGAGCTCTGTTTTGGCTTTGTTTGAAAGGATGGAAAAGAAGTAACATAGAAACATGAACTCTCTCTGTTTTTTATTCTAATTCAGTGTTTCTTCATACAAGCAAATATACATCATTATAGATTTTATGTAAGAGGTGTGATTATGACTCAGGGATTTGAAATGCATCTTATAGGAAATGCACCATTTACAAAAACTCAATATATGTACCTGCTGTTGTACTTTTAAAGAAAATATGAAGAAAGATTATGCTAACGCTGTATGACAAAATGTTCTACTCTAGGATAATCTTCAAAATTTTCACTAGCTTCTAAATAAGGAATTAACTTTACGTTGAAAGTTGTTGATTCTCCAAATACCATGTTACACTTTTTTAACTGAGAAATATGAAGAAAGTAGTACCGGCTACTTCTTTGCTGAAAATCCTTCTTTAACTAAATACATTACACTACCTATTATTTTGAAAGGTAGATGTAGTCTTTTTCTACAGTTATGTAATTTCAAATTTACTGCAGAAATAGCTTGTTATCTATTTTCCCTGAATATCATTACATTGCTTCTCTATATGTTCAGTTCTGAAAAGCACTTCTTGTTAGTTTTGGATTACTCCAGAAAATTGTAATTTTTTCCATTGTCTTAGCTACTTCTGTACCAAGAGTTCCAGTAATTATAACTATATGGTGAATTTGATGCAGTTATCTCCCAATGATTATATATATATATATATATATATATATATATATGGAACTCCATATAAGAAAAGGCAGAAAGCCTCGCAATTGGCAGCAGAAAAATACCACACTTTTCAAAAATATTATGCAGCTTTTCTAAAATGGCAGCAGAATATTATGGTGTTACAGAATTTAGAGGTTGTAGACCTTACTTTCAGCACACAATTCTTCATAACCCACAGTTCTACAATCAATTTTTAACATAGATCCAGCTGAACTGCTTAAAATAAAATTTTTAGAAGATGTAAAAAGTAAAACATCAGTATTTCCAAATTAGTGCAGACAAATGGCTTCTTTGGAGATCCACTACTGTAGTCTTCAAAATTAGTTCAACTTCTCAGAGTCAATGCAGCATTGGGGATGGACAGTAAAAGTAATGCCAAGTAGAAATTTTTAATCTTCCAACAATTATAAAAGAGACAAGATATCAGAAGTTGCAATAATAGAGAAAACATTCAAAGCCAACTAAAACTATAATTGAGAACACTTTAAACAGAAAGCAAATATACAGGTCCATGAATGAAAGAGGAACTTATGGATAGCAAAATATAGATTTTTTTTTTTAGCCTCTTCCTAGTCCCCAGTTATCAATGTAAGTTGTATATATAGCATATTAAAACTACTGTATGTTAAGAAGAGTGAGAATTGTTAAAAAGGAGTTTCACTGAACTGAACCCTGTTAAGTAAAGCCAAACTACAAGCAGAGTATAAAGACAATGAGAGGACTAGATGTTGTTAGTGGTAAATGTTCTAGAGGAAATAAGAAGGAAATTTATATTCAAATATATAGTTAATAAATCACAGATATGAAATAGCATTTCCCCTTTTCCAAATGTCTTTTTTTTTACACTGACTGCAATTAACCATAATATTTACAATAATTTTCTATTCTCAGGAGTGTTGATGTCATTAAATATCATCACACATAGAATTTCTGAAACCCTGAATTAAAATTTGGTGCATGAAAGTAAAAGAAAAATAAAATGAAGAGGAAAAGCTCTGAAGAAAGTATAGCAATTACATACTGTTGCCAGTAGTATGACCATTAATTTGCTCATATTATTCTGGTATTTTGATTAGTTTAATGAGAGACTGTTGAAAAATAGAATATTAAATAGATATCTAAAGACTTTTAGGTTTTTATACATTCTTTATATCTTCATAGCATTGTAGGTTTTTGATATACAGCTGTATAGTTGTAAACACTTTCTCACACTTTTGAATAGTAGATTGCCCTTTCTCACACTTAGTGCCATCTTCTTAAAATTCTGTTTAGTCTCCTTTTCAAAAAAAAGAATGTCTAACCACAACACCCTGTTTTGCACTAGCAGCTGGGACATATAAATTTAAGGTTAAAAGCCCTTCCAGGGACTCCAAGGGGCAACTCCAGGCCTGGGTTAGCAGGACAACCAATTTTCTATTGGATGTACTTGCTAGATAGACTAATTAATTGCATTTATAAAAATTGTAATAATCTGACACCATGCATACAAATACCCATAATTTGTGCACCTGAAAACTTTATTACCAAAGAGCTACTCTTTATGTTACCACCATTAATATTGTTTTGAAAGTTTGTCTTGCAATTCCAGGCAACAAAAACATCAAACCACTTTCATATCATTGAATTAAGGGAGCCTTATAACAATTCCCAAGCAAATGATGAATAAAATAAGTATTTTTATGTTTAATTTTCAATTAATAAAAAAGGACCAATTTAGGACAGGATCCTTTGATACTGCAAAGAAGTTTTACAAACTGTTCTTTGAACTTGCAGGACAAAAGTGTATGAGAACACATTTAGTCTATTGAAATGGCTTGTCTGAACATATATAGATGTTAAACTAGTTTTTTCTCAGAGTAATCAATGATATTATTTTAATTTTTAAGAAAGGGATTCTGATTTTTTTTTAGGTCAAATAGTCACCAGAAATAAAAATTATAGCATGTACAATTCATAGTTCTTTTATAACCAAATCTATAAATACAATACTTAAAATTGAAATATTTGAACTGTAAGAAAACAATATATGCAGCATTTTCCTTCCACAAACACCCAGATGTTTAAAATATATATTTTTTAAAATATGATTACCAAGTTGTGCCACAACAAATTGAAATGCAGGTGTCTGTCCCAAATTTTGCTCAAAAAGAGACCAAATTCTGCTCAACTTCTGCTTTAAAAATATTGAAGGGATGCCAAGTCACATTTAATTTTCCCATCTTTTGATTCTTAAAAACATTTTTCATTTCCTAACAATTTTTCAATGATATGAAAGATATGAAAATGTTAGCAGCCCATTCAATACATGAAAAATTAAAAAATGAATAATATTCATAACATAATAAAATCATACTGATTTCTTTCTCAATTTTCCTTTCTGATCACGTGGCACGTTCATTTTGTCTTCCTAAAGAATTTTTCTGATGTTGTTATATGAGCTCTTGTTATTTTCTTTTTCAGATGTCACGTTCCAGTGTTTGTTTTTTATAGTATTTAAAACTTGGTAGCAACTCTGGCAGGAAATACCTGTTTCCAAATATAATCATGTGTTCTTATAGCTAGTCATTCATGTGACTTTGGCTTAGGTAGTATTCATAGGTCTTGATCTGTTCACTGTAAGGTAGCACATGATCATTTTATAGTAATTAAAGCCAAGCACAAAAAATGATCGCTGAGCAATGTGTACAACAATGTAACATTTCATACACAAATAACAGAATTTATTTATGAAGCATTGTGCACCTTTGATGAATCCAGTACCTATCACCTTTTAGACATTTTGAGATTTAGTTTTCAAAATATTTTTGCTTTTATTTTTAATACAGAATCATCCTTTTATGTTGTTATCTTGGCTTTACCATTCAGTAAACAATCCAAATATATTACCATAGTTTATTTTTTTAAACAGTCATTGTATCACAAATACTACCAAAAGATTTTGGCTTTGTTTTCCAATCCCCTAAAACCCTTATCATGTCTTGTAGTGCATATTTAAGTTCTTTCTGCAGGTGATCACGGAAATAAAAAAGGCACCGTTTTACCAGCATAAAAACCTTTTGCCTTCCTTTTTGTTTATTCTCTTACATTTTCACTACTTATTTCTTGACTATTTATTGAAGTATTTTATGACTTATCATAATGAATATTTATTGTGAACTGGAAAATGAATTGTAAATTATGTTCATGTACTTAATATATTTTCACTTCTCAGTATTTCACATTAAAAAGTTGAATGTGTCCTTTACAGCCTTCTTTTCAAAGATATTATTATAAAGATTATAAATATGCAAGAGCATACCTGGCTGCTTTTGAGTTGCCTTTATGTTTATAGATTCCTATCTGTTGGTAGTCAAACGATAAAGACAAGCTAGGTGATTAATTTTTCCACTGTGGTAATCACATTGATTTAGTTCATATTCATGACATTTCATATTGTTAACAGTCAATGACCCCAAATTAATATAGGAACAGTTTTGGCAAACCAAAGCACAATCTGACAATGCATTTACAACTATGATTGTGTTCTTACTGTGCTGAGACTGAAATGTCAATTATATTGGGAACGAGGGAATAGTGCATGTATAGAAGAAAAAAATTAACATATATGATTATACTTGAAAGTTAAACTATTGTTACTGAAAATCAGCACTCTAAACACAGGATGTATGACCACTGAGAACAAATAAAAACTAAAGATGTATATTTTAGAAATATGAAAGCATAGTACAAGTACAGAACACCCATGGAAAGCCACAAAAAGAACCTTAAAGAATCAATGAAGCAGCATGCTATCACTTTTCTGATGATTTGCAATCATAAATCCCACTAATGGTGGTGACACCTCTATTGCTCAGAAATAAATTTTCTAATTGAAATTTTGGAAAATGAAAACCTAAATACTAATCTTGGAAATCTTGTTTTAAGGCAAAGGGTCAATTCCTTTGCAGCCAACAGCTGCAGAGTAGCTACACCTGATTTTTGTACATTTCACTGTGGCTGCTGGTTGTGAGCTGAGAGCATGTACTAAGATTTTGTGTGCATTACACATCCATCTGTTCCTCCGTCTGGCAAAGAAAAAAAAAAAAAAGAAAATTAAGAAAAAGAAGTCTAGGAATGCTTTATAAACTCTTTTCACCAGTACACCAGTTGTTAGCTTCCTGCTGGTAGCCCTGGTATAAGCATCATTGGGTAATTATTTCAAGCAGGAAACAACCAACCCACATGTTCAAAAGTAATTACTAGCTCAATTAACTATCCAGAAGCAGGTAATTTTTTTTCTTAAGATGCAGAAACAGAAGAGTTATAATATTTGTGCCTCTTTAATATAAGCATTTAGATAGCATCTGTGCAGTTTTATACCTGCACATATTTTTGTAACTGAAACAAAAATTTCATACTAACATAAATGGTCTATATCAATACTAAATCATGAAGGATCATCTGAAATTTCCTATCTTTTGTAGCAGGTGTAATATTAGGCCTGTTGTCATTTAATATTTTCACTAATGATTTGAAGATAAGCAGAACTAAATTCACACATAGTATTAATTGAGAAGTTCTATATGCTCAGCTGACAACAGCAGGGGCATGGGAAGTCAGAGAAGCACAAGCAGGAAATAACAAAACAGGCAAAGAAAAGAACAAGCTAATGCATCTGGGGAAAAATAAACCAGAACCAGGACACTACAACTGGGGGGGAACTATGAAAGCTGGTACACTCTAAGAGATTAAGGGGCAGCAGTGAACAGCAAACATGAAAACAAATCTGAGTCAGAGACAGAAATAACCAAGATGTACCTTACCAACAGCTTCAGAAATCTGCTTTCTTTCTTTGAACAGTTAATCCCTGGCTGATACCAGTTTTTCTCCATCTACTTATTTCTGTTTTTTGCATATTGCCATGCAAGATAAAATGTCATTATACTATAAAATGTCATAAGGCCTTGTCTTGACTGATTCATAAAATTTTCAGCGGTTTAAGCTTCATTTTGTGTGGTCTGCCTCAAATACCAGCAAAATGAACCACCTAATTCACTATAAGGAACAATGTGATATAAATAGATAGTTTTATTAGCCTGTCTCTGAAATCTACATTCCTTAATTCAGCATTTTTTTTACTTCAGAAACTTGAAAATACCGTTAAGCAGCAGTTATTTTTCTCAGCTT
This sequence comes from Chlorodrepanis virens, assembly GCA_003286495.1. Classification (NCBI taxonomy): domain Eukaryota; kingdom Metazoa; phylum Chordata; class Aves; order Passeriformes; family Fringillidae; genus Chlorodrepanis; species Chlorodrepanis virens. The sequence goes on from LTAT01000006.1 coordinate 36,544,517, forward strand.
TAAAAATGCTTTCAGATTCTTAGCCTTAAAAAAGCTTTCCTATCTGCTCATTTTTTATTTTGGTAGTATAAACATAGAAAGACACTGATATAATGTGATATGTGGCACAAAGTGAAAGAAGTTTTGAGAGAATGTCCCTTTTCAAAGCCATTTCATTATAAGTACTATGAAATTACTTAAGCCTGCCTATTTCACACTTTAGTCATTAAGCAGTCAAAATTTCATAATACATTTCCACACCTTGGTATTTTTTAAGTATTTAACTTCTGTATCATTATATGTAATATATTAATTGGTCTTGTCTTCCTTTACTGCATATGGTAAGAAACAGGTGCTCCAATTACATAATGCTTTTATGGTACATCAATATTTAATTAATGTCTTGTATGTGCCCTATCAGGTAAACAGATACAACAGTCAATGCTCATAAAATCAAACAGTATCCCATAATTTATTTTTTTATTTAATTTGACAAAAAACATAGCTCCAGGACATAAATTCAATGAGATTTGTTCTATGACATTAGAAGCTAATTTCTTGATACACCTGCCAGTAAGAGAGAAAGCTATGAATTGTCTGAATAATGGATCTAGTGCAAGCTGCCAGTCATCAGCTAAACCCTTCAAACATAAGTAACCTCTCATCCAGAAGTTGATTCGATTTATGAGCATGTAACACTGCCCAAAATGGTAAACCACATCTCTCTCTAAATGGATAGCTTACAACAAACTAACATTAACTTCTGAGACATTTATAAGACTTGATTCACACCTATCTCTGGAGAACAAGGAATTTTATAGATAATTGTACTAATGCTTCCCTGACCTGAATGAGTATCAGAAATCTCAGTTCAGACATGCCTGTATATTTGGCTGCAATGTAGTGTTAGAAAATCCAATCAGTCTCTAGCATTGCAATTAAACTAATTTAGCTACTAGATGAAGTTTAGCTATAGGACTGCACAGATTCATATCAGACAGTCCTGTGAGAAAGAAAGGAATTTCAGCTCTAATGTCCGAACACTTTAATCTGAAGAGAAGAGGTGAAGGTGAAAATTTCTCCTCAATTTACAATGAATTCCATGGTGAAATAAGATTGTCATTATTATTTAATTGGGATTTTTAACTCAGATATAAAAATGACACCAGACTAACATGCATCCTGAAGCATAAAGAAACACAGTAATTCACTGATACAACTTTCTTGCATTCTAAACATTTCTAAAATGTGCATGCCTGTGTTTACAAAAGACATGATCTTACCTATATGTTCATTTCACTATTTTCCACATATGCCTTATTCTGAGAAAAAAAAAAAAGCTGGGGTGAGGGGGAAGTAAGCATCAAATAAAAACAAATTTCAAAGCATAAGTACAGAAATTTATTTCATTGGCTTTTTACAAGAAAATTTATCAATCCTTGTGACTATACATGCTTTGTTGTGATGCCTGAAGTGTTAAATACTATAGCTGGCAATATGAGAATATTTAAGAAGGTATGAAAGACTAACTGCATTTAAAACACCATTTTTCCTTGACACTACTAGCAAGACGGCTTGACTGAGATCATAATTTTTCTTCTCCACTTTACAAATAATTTATGAATTCTATTTAGTTGTACTGCTTTGTGCCTTCCTTACAGAGAAAAATTGTGTTCTTTCTCACAGGCTTATAGTTATTAGCAATATGTGAGAGAATTGTCAACCTTCTGCACATTGTAATGGGCACAGTTTTTGTTCCAAAGGGCAAGAAGCCTCAGCAATGTACTGTGCTTTTCAATAATCTCTGGATGAAAAATTGTTTGACTGCTCATAGAAGTGAATCAATCTACCAATGAGATGGCTGTGAGATTCTGTAGAAGCAGCTCAGCTGAACCAGGGTCCATCAGTTGGAAAAATTGTGCTTCAGATTTCTTCGGAAATCATGTGGAATGCTTCAAATTATCAACTGGGGAGAATACTGCAGACCCTTCTTCCACTGTTGAATCTAATTTAAACAGTTTCCATAGGACTGGGCACCATAAAGCAAGCCATGTTGGTGCCTGCAGTTAAGAAGCCAGTCCTACTGTTGGCTTGATCTTTGCCAACCATTAGGAATGTACATTTCACTTCAAGGGTACTGCAGCATGCCGAGGCTTCCCAGACAATGTAAAACCTACCCAGGAGTTTTTCAATAGTCATGTACATGAAGCTCCAGCTGACCTGCCACTGCCCCCACTTCAGGACATAGTTGGAAATAGGAGACCCTCTAGATGTCCCTTCCAAATTTTATGGGATTCCTTAACTCTTAATTACCTGCTTTCAGGGAGTCACCAATGTAAGTGTGATGTTCTAAAAAGGCTGAAGTACATAAACCATGTTTTTTTCTTTTTCTTTTAAATTGAAAAGAAAAAGGAAAAAAGGTAGAACTAAATGTTTTTCAAAAAATAATAGATAAGTACTGATTGTTTTTGCTGAAGAGGCTTTGTCAAAGTCTAAAACAGAATAGAAGACAGAATTTGTAAACAAACAAAAAACCTATTGAATCAGCACAATTTTTTTTTGTAAACACAGCACGCATAACAACTTCGTTAGTGATAGCACTGTTTTATAGTTTATTACAGTGAAAGAGATACATGTTTTAATAGTAGTTTCTCTTTTTCACTACAGAACTGTAGGATTTAGAAGGTATCATACTCCTTCTGCCTATAAAGATGTTTTTTCTGAACATAGATAAATGCAGTATCTCCCAGGCTGGATAGATGAATATATTGAAGCTATAGTTCAAAAAACTCTTTGAGCTGTCTGAAAGGATTATTTACTTTATTACTCTAAACTCTTGGACATAGTCATCTTGAACTCACATTGGCTGAAGCACACTCAATGGAGGAGGAAACTGGCTCAGATTCCATGCCTGACACAGTTCTAGCTATGTGATCCATCCACTCTTTATGAAAAGGAAAAATATATTCTGGCAACACAGATTATAGCTACAACTCTTATTTTATTCTAGATTAAAAGAGTAGCCTTCAGGGCAGCTAATTCCTCCCACTCTATACTCAAAATAAATAAAAGTATAGCAAATTTTATGAAGAATTATCTGCATCTAGATGACAGTCTTAACATCATTACATCAAAGAAGGCCTTAAGCAACTTATTGAAAAGCAGCTGTCACATATATGATTAAAATAGAACACCAAAATAAGCTTTCTTTTTTTCCTTGATTTTCTGCTCTTGTAAATTGATGGATCTATCTGTGTACATCAGTATTTCACTGGATGCTTAAAAGAAATGTCTCTAGATGAACTTGAAAGTTTTGCATCATGTTATGAATTTCATTGATAATGTGTAAATTTAGGAAATAATTAACTCTACCTCTAGCCTAATCTGTCATACAAAAATATTTTTTTAGTATATTAATTTTATCTATTTAACTAGATTCACTATGAAATTTGAACTAGGACAGTGGCAGTCACATGTGATCCACCAAATCTACTAGTTAGTAGAAATAGTTATTTCTAATTTAAAATGCTGCCAAAATCATACTAGCAACAGGTCTTTGTTTTTTATTATTCTATAATAATTGAGTGAAGAAACACCTTCTCATTTACGATTTTGATAGGACAGTATTTATTTGGTTTGTGTGGTAAGTTTTTGGTAATAGGGGGATGACAGAGACAGTTTCAATAAGAAGTTGCCCAAAGTTTCTCCTGAGTCTGATGGAGCCAATGCCAGATGCCTCAGACTTGCCACTGGCATAGGCTGAGCCCATCAGTGAAGGTGCTAATCCTTCTGGGATAACAGAGTTAAAGAAGGGGGGAAATTTGTTGTCCTAGAGCAAATTGCAGCTGGAGAAAGGAGAGAGAATGTGTGAAAGCAACAGCTCATGATCTGTGAAGTAGGAGGAGGAGGTCCTCCAGGTGATGAAGGAGATTCATCCCCACAGCACATGGAGGTCCCCTATGGAGCAAATATCTACCTGCAGCCCATGGAGGACCCAAATGGGTGCTGGAGGAGATGGATGGGGCAGATGGATGCCAAGAGGAGGCTATGACTGTGGGAAGCCCACGCTGGAGCAGAATCCTGGCAGTGGCCCTGTGACGAGAGGAGACTACCCTGAAGCAGGTTTGCTGCTAGGATTTGTGACCCTGCAAGGGACCTGCACTGGAGCAGTCTGCTTCTGAAGAACTGCAGCCTCCAGAAGGGACCCACATTGAATTAGGGGAAGAGTTTGAGGAGTCCTCTCTCTAAGGAGGAAGGAGCAGCAGAAATGACATGTGGTGAACTGACCACAGCACCTATTCCTCATCTCTCTGCATTGCTGCTGAGAAGCAACTTAACAATTGTGAGTTAAGTTAAGCCCAGGAAGTAGGGAGTCATGGGGAAAAATTGTTGTTAAGATTTGACTTTATTTCTCATTACCTTAGTGTGATTTGATTAATAGTAAATTAAACTAATTTTCCCAAGTCTGTTTTGATTGATGAGGACTGCTCAGTGTTCTCTCCTTGCTCTTGTTTCCATTCACGAGCCTTTCATTCTGTTTTCTCTCCCCTGTCCAGCTGAGGAGGGGAGTGATAAAGCAGCTTTGGTGGGTACCTGGTGTTCATCCAGCATTACCCAGGCAGTATATAAAATCAGTATGTTATTTAAAGTGTAAAATACAATTGACAACATATGGTAAATTAACGCAGGTTGATACCATACTGGTAATAAGGCTATAGATTTTTACATAAGGGCTTTACAGAGAATAAAAATATTATTTTTAAATCTATGGCTATAATTTAATGTATCTTAGTATATTTGAACTTTGCAAGACTACTACCACGGCACAACAGTGACTTTAAAAATAATTTTGTCCAAAGTTGTCATGACATTGAAGATTTAGCATTGTCACTTATTATTGTAACTTGTCTTTAGATGTAGGCGTATCCCTTTCATAAGAAAATAATAGTCAACTACATTTTTATCCAGAATAAAAAATTCAGAAAATGACTAGCTAGTAAATTTCCTATACTGTGATATAATTATATTAACCTTTGGCATGCACTAGTTAGCTTTATAAATAATACTTAGTGAATTAGCAGGAAAAGAAGGTAATTAATTCACGGACATCAATATATTTTTTATGATATACAGGAGTTTGTGTTTGACTGATTGTGAGGTTCAAACCCACAATTTTGTGAAAGCACAACTGACCATTTTATGATCCTGCTTCACTGGTGAAAGTTTAGCATCAAATTAGAGGAAGTAAAAACCAAACAATTTCCACCCTGCTGGGATTAATGCTTACCTAACAAGAAACAACCATAGCTAAAAATAAAGTTCTTCTACCTTTTCAAAGCTATGTTATTCTAAAAGGATAATTTTCAAGAAAAAAATGTTCAACAAGTAAGAATAGATGCAGCTGTGCTCGTTAAGTTTATACTGTCACTTTTTGAGCAAATTTCTCCCTTCCTGAAGTCCCTTCTCCCAGAGATCATTATCAGCATGTACTACATGTTGTTAGTGCATTTAGTGTAAGGCTAAAATAATCCTTAACCTTAAAAAAAAAATTAATGAACATACTTGTACCAAACCCTAGAAAATGTGCCATTTCTTTTATGTTTCATCTGTTTACAAGATACCTAGAAGATACCTAGGAGTTTCACTATTTTCACAGCAGTCTTATGAGTAATGGTATAGCATATGACTTTTAAATGATTTATTAGGAATCCATAGAGATGGGAAAAACAAAGGATGCAATTAGAGGTGGCGACTATCGATTAAAAATCCTGATATAGTTCACTTAAAGAAAGGAAAATGATAAATGACATGATTTTATCACTGGACAGAATGTCAAAGAAAACATTGTTGTTTCTCATATATCTCTTGTGTGAACTTCTCTGGAGAAGCCCAATATGCTTTCTGATGTTTGAAAAAGAGGGAAAATAATTTTATTAGTGTTTCATAAGAGAAATGTGGGATCGTTACATCAGCCAGGAAAAGAAAGGAAAGTGAAGGCACAGGTGAAAAATATAGCTGATTCTATGAACTTCTCTGTAATGGCCCCATAAATAGTAGTTTAAAGAAACAATAGTGCTGAAAGAATCTAATTTGCAAAGTTATTACTAAATATTCATTTTTTCCCTATTTCACTAAGAAACAGTTCCAGGAATACGGATCTTAATAACTTATTTTCAATGCCAAAATAAGAACTCAGGAGGCTAAATTAATTTCTGGCATAGCACTAATGAATGCAGTGAAATCACACAAGGGGTGATTTTAAATCAAAATTTTTGATGGACTTCAAATTCCACCAAAAGTTTCTCCCAAACCTCATTATATAAGATGCATAGTAGAAATGCATAGTAGAAAAATCACAACAGAACAAAACAAACCAACAAAAAAAACACCACACACAGAAAAAAAAAACAAACAAAAACACAACAAACAAAAAGAATCACTAAAAACCACCATAAATCAATAACTCAAAATAAAAGGCAAAAAAAAGAAAGTAATTAGGAAATAACCCAGTATTTGGGGGTTTGGACTAAATCAAAGAAAAACAAACAGAACAAAACATGGAGTGTACAAATTATCCAATCCTGTTTTCTAAATAACAATAGAAAAATGGCAAATTAAAAGAAAGTTATCAACCCCAGGTAGCTTAAATAGAAGCCTGTATATAGAGATTCTTTTCTCTAGACTACTTTCTAACTTGCAACAGCCTGGAAGCCAAGCAACAAGAACAGTGTAGTGGGCCAAAAATCCATAAAAGAGATGAACTGTAAACCATTTACACATAAGTGGATCATCTCCAGATGAAAGGAAAGTCAAGATATTTCCCCATGTCTAGCTTATTAATATTGAAACTTTCTTGTGATTTTTTTTTTTAATATAATAGAATAATCTTTTCTGCATGATGAGAAACCACAACAGAGATTAGCAAATTCTGTTTCTAGTGCCACAAACCAGACACTCCTTGGAAAGTACAAGGACAATCCATTCTTCCTTGAAACTGCACAGTTTGCAAATTCCACAAAACAGTACGGAAATATCTTAGTCAACACATGGAATTAAATGTTGGGTTTTTTTTTACTGGATCAGCAGCGCGCTGATAAGTTTGGATTTGTATTTGCAGCTCAGCAGAGGAAACAGTTTTTCTGTACTCTGCATCAAGTCTGTGATTCTTTACAGATCTTATAACTAGGTTTTTGGGGGGTTTTTTGGCTCCTGATTTTGATTCTGGAGGCAAATGTAATATTACATTAAAATCAATGCAATTCAGCATACTGATTTGAAAAGGAGTTCCAAGTGGCACTACAGGAGCTAGTGGAGAATGCAAAAGACTTAAGTTTTGTTTTATATGATGTTAGGGTTTTATTAATAATTTCAGTAAAATGTGAGATTTTCTGTTACCCAGTTATAAAATGAAGATAATAATACCCATCTACATCTTTGGGGAAATGTGTGCACCACACTAAGGAAAAGTACTTTGAATAGATTTGGATCCTTTGGGGGGTTTTTTGTTTGTTTTTGGGGGGTTTTGTGAGGTTTTTTTTTGATTTTTCCCTTGTTTTTTTTTTTTTT
>LTAT01000006.1:36552071-36565746 GCA_003286495.1 Chlorodrepanis virens
TTTTTTTTTTTGTTTTGTTTTTTGTTTTTTTGTTTTGTTTGTTTGTTTGGTTGATTTTTTTTTTTTTTAATGAACACTACTATTAAGCAAATAGTATGTGAATCTGGACATTTCCATTTGGAATAATCTTTCATCAGCCTTTAGAAAAAGGCAGAAACTTTGAGTTTCACCTGCTTAATTACAGCCTTTAAGAAACGCACTAATTTTTTTACCCAAATCTGTTAAAATAGCCTACTGGCACTTCTGTCTGTCTAAATTCAAGGCTTCAAGCGTCCATAAAGTACAGTGACCACCAGTGAACATGAGAGAAATTTATAAATTATTTCAAGTATACCATGCTCAAATGCATTATTTTCTTTTAACACATTAATAAACTACCTCTTTCCCTACTGAAAGGGAGCAGAAAATCATCACAGTCTTTTTACTCAAAAAGACACATGTATGGCAGTTCAACAGGCCCTAGAAAAAGACCATGTCAGAAAGCAGTGTTCGTTGTGTTTCCCAGAAAAATTTTAATGTGACCTAGTCAGTGATTTTAAGTGTATGTAAGTGGTTTGCAGTAGGTATATGGGAAATGCTTATGGCACAGTAGAAGTTAATGTTTTGGTCTTACATTTGCCAAATTTAAAGTTTCCAGGGCTTTCAGAGGAAGTCACCAGCAACAGAAGAAAGAAATGCAAATATTTGAAAAAACACCTACTTGCTATAGTGAAACCTTGAAAAATATTTCCTCCTTGTTGTAACTTTAGTACTTAACTATGATCAGGAAGAGTTTTCAAAGACTTAAGAAAGACTAAATCTAAGCTCTTTTTATTATAGTCAGCAAAAATATTGGAACTTAATGTTCTTAACTTCTAAAAATTAGGGGTTTAAAAACTACTAGGTTATATCTTAAAATAATTGATAAAAATATACCACATGTGACAAAGTCATGTATTTATGACATCAGTTATGCTTCTCAGTGTGATTTGCAAGATCAGATTTTAGAGCAACTGTTAAGCTAAAAATAGCAAAGCAGCAGCACACCCCATAAGCCAAAACTATTTTCAGGATAACTGAAGCCTAGTCTAATCATCACTAGTCCAGACATAATTGTGACAAGAAAAAGAGAGAATAGTAATGCAGATAAAATTGATATAAGCATTTTTTTTGTTATTGCTACTCTTTTTTTCCTGCTGTTATGTCCCAGGTGCTGGTATTCTTCTCTGCCAAACCCTGGGCCTCCTCAAAAGCCCTGATATAATATGAGGCTGATATGTCTCTGCACTACCTCACTGTATTAGACTGGTAAATACCTTATTCTTCCTACAGCAGCCACTCATTATTGCTACCTGCAAAAAACTAACTGCATGCACTGCTAGCTCAATAAAACTGTGTATGGCTGTAACATAAACAGCTAAAAAGTAAAAGTTAGCCTTAGGCATCTGGTCAATTAAAGAAATTGCTGTCACAGCTAAAGAAAGGAAAACAAAGCTGCAGGCAGGTCAAAAAAAGTTCACAATGAGCAAGAGTGAGAAACCCAGTCCTGAAGCCTTACAAACTCTGTGCAAACCTTGCGAGCCATCTCAAGCCATGGCAGCACTGCGTAACAGAGTTACATGGCCATGCATTTGTAAGGCCCAAACTGACTACCAGCTGAGGTGACTGCAGTCATTCCTCACAGAACTCTGCAAAATTTAGTGTGGGTTTAGGTTCTAAAAATAGCAATTTCACAACATCAAGACTTCTTCTAAATTTTCAATACAAAATGTAATCTAAATTTAACTTTTCCTTCTTTCTTCACATCCTTATTCATTTTATTATGATTTAATTGCAAATAATCATATCAATGACTATTTTATAAATGAGATTTTTATATCCCACTGTGTCAGGAAAATGTAGTTTAATATGTCATCCTTTTCTCCACCTAATCAAAACTCTTTTCTGTGCTCATTCCTCTTCAAACCTAGAAGAAAAAGCAGACCATTGAAAGCCATCCTTTTTTTACTGTCTAAAAAGGCTTCTATTATAATCTCTCACAAAACCTGATAAATTTTATTTTGGTCACCTTCCTCTCTCACACTCTGTCATGTGATTATCACCTCTATCTGTTGCTAGACTTTGTTTCAGAAATACAAGCTAAGAAAAAAGAAATAACTACTACTAAATTGAATATATTTTTAAATTTCAAAATATATACACAAAATATAAAGTAATCTCAATCTATGCTTTTTTTTGTTCAAGGATAAAAAGCAACAAACATCTTGGAACACAGAGCTTAGCCTAGTGTTACAGTCCAGTTTTTAAAGTTATTAGAAACACCTCTGCCTGGATTAAGGAGCAAATGAGACCATATGCCAAAGTCAACAGTATGGAGAGAGAGAGATTATCAAAAAAAAAAAAAAGAGAGAAAGAAATAGAAAAGAGGTGGGATCCCACTGGCATCCCTATGATTTTCTTCAGCTGGTCTTCTTTGTGGTGAGGGTCCCCCCAAAAAGCATAGAATCCAATGGATTAATACACGCTCAGGCCAGGCAGGAATGCCCAGGTACCGCCCCTGCAGGGGGGAGTCTGACAGTCTCTTGCAGCAGCCTCTGGATCTGTTGCACATCTTTGTGTCGTGTGTGATGCTGGGGTGCAAGGCCTCAGGAATGAGCCTGGGGAGCACTTCGGGTGGTCTTTGATGGATTATGACACCCCTCAGCTTCCTCCCACATGAATGTCCCATGGACGTGGCTTATGCGGTCAGGATGGGATGGGTGTTCACCTCCTCTGGCCAGAGGTTACACCACACACCCAAAGCTTCCTCCTCCCCCTTCAGTTGGGGGGGAGTCTGTGTAAATCTGGCCTCTGTGGGCTGTGGTCTCTCCCAACCCAAAGCCAACCAGGGGTGATTTTTTGCTGCATTTGGCTTTCTTATGGATGCATTCTTTTCCTGCAGCCTTGTTTACTTCTCCCTAGACCTGATGACTGAACAATTGTGTCTCCTTTATCTTACCTGGGCAGTTTAACTCACAGTCCAGAGTCCCAGTCAGGCATCTTCAAGGAGTGTTCAGCTTCTATGGTTGTATCTTCGTATCTTCTTTATACAGTTTTTGTTATAATGGGCAAAATTCCTCCATTGCAATGTTTAAGGCGTGAACCATTTCAGTCTCTGACACCTGGGAATATGCCTTAATATTGAATCTTACTATATCCCAGGTGTGTGTTGCCTCTTTCACATATAAAAAAGTGACCCACCTCTTCCATGCAGAAGTCACACACTAAGTTAAACATGGCAAAATTTATAACTGCATATTTGTATACAGAGAATCTATTGAGTGGAAAGGAACATGAAGCTTCAAGTACTCAGAAATTGCAAGCTAGGAGTTTAAAATTATTCTCATTACTATATTGAGAAAAGTTTGGGAGAAAATAGGTATTTTTCATTTATAACACAATATAGTAGAATGCCCTAGGTGTTAAAGAACAGTAGATGTCTCAAAGGACAGTATGGAAATACAACATTGATAGGTCTTCAGTACTGCTAGCATTAACTTCTTATTTTGGATATTGCAGATCCTCTTCCAATACAGGGAGATTAGAGTGGCAAAACTGGATGGGATTAGCTACCGTGGGCTGAAGCTGAAGTATGTAATGCCATGACATCTTCATCTTTCTCATAGACAATCCCCCTCAAGTCAGAAAAATTTTTCATCATGAACACTCATTTCAGACTGTATAAATTTTCTAAAGAATGCACGTTCAGAACAGCATTCATTCAGAACAGGATCTGTAATACTGCTGTGCCAATTAAATTAAGCATTGAATTTATAGAGGATATCATGGCAGCATAATAGGATTTCCTATAACAGGGCATCATTAAAGATTATAAACTGGTATCTGCGACATTTGACTGCCTTTTTAGAAGTCTACAAGTAATTAATAAAACATCATTTAATTAATGCAGTTCAGTGTTAGCAATTTGAGTGTTTGCATTAAGGAATCATCTAACATACTATATTAATGGTCCAAATTATTGTCTCGGGAGTTTATGCAGTTACGTTGGCATAAACCTGGAAGACCTTGATTGACCTGTCAATGTAATAACAAACACCTACTGAATTATATTACACTCAGTTATAATTTTTGTTAATGTTTTCATATGTCTACTTAGAGAATACCTATTATCTTAGAAAATTCCCTCAGGAATTCCCAATTCCTTCTCTTAGCTCTCTTTCACGTAAATTCAAATGTTGTCCACAGAGTTATTGAAAGACTGAGAGCAGAGGACACAACTGTATATGAATTGAGAAGAATACAGTTACTCCACTGAAAACATGACTTTTCTTTCTTTCATTAAAAAAAAAAAGGCTTCTGTGACCTAGTAATTTTTTTTTCCTATAAACTCCTCTTTTCTGAGTCTTTTTGCAAACCCTGTGCAATATTTCTCCCACTGTGATGGGTTTGGGAAATAGTAAGAGAGTTCTTTAGAAGAATGCTCTTGGCCTCATTTTTAAAAGTACTATCATGAATTACAGTGAAAAAGAAATAACATCTTGATCTCTACAGAGAGAAGTTGCTTTGGCCCATGATATTTCTGAAAGACACAGGTAGCAAATACTCATTCCTTTGTCTCACTCAGCATCTTTCTTTCATAACACTTCACAAGCATCATAGAAATAGTCCTTCATCTCTATTGACTGTAAACTAAACAGCTTTATTAACTAAGTGCAACACAGCAGAATTTTAAAAAGGTATTAGTGCCACAGCATTATCTGGAGCCCATCTGACCAGTAGCTTCATAAACGAAACCCTCGGTTGTATTGATCTGAAACTCAGAAGAAGGGAAAATAAAAGCCAATGTATCTGAGATTTCTGGCAAATAGAAAGACTGGTTAACTAGGAACAGTTAGGCTGGTTAACTATTGGAGAAAAATTATTTGTGTACATACAGCCTAGGCCCTTCCACAAGCAGACCTGTAGCTTTTTCCAGCCTGGACTAACAGAGGAGAAACAGAACACGAGACCATACTGAAAAACAACTTGTAATCCCTGGAAATGGGATCCCTTATTCTTTTGAGTTTAGTAATATCTCTAGTACAAACTCTTCCACTTTCCAAAGAGAGTCTTAAAGCTTGACTAGCTTGACTTGCTGTTAAATTTCTGTGTAGCCTGAATTTAACAATTTGCAAACTAAATTAAAACTTTAAAAGATCCAGAGTATGAAAAACATTTTTGACCAAATCTCTTTCTCAGAAGAAACAGAATATTTCAATCATCCTTATTTTGCTCTTCACTTCTTTTCAGTTATGTTTGTGATTAATAAAGAGGAAAGAAAAGAGCAAAGGAAAATCATCTCATCATTATTTAATTTCTTTTTTAAATTTTTCTGGTTTCTTCAATTTTTCAAAATCATTGAACGGAAAGGAATGTCTTTTGAGATCATTCTCAAAAAAAATTGAAATTGAATTAAGAAAGTGAAAAAGAATAAGAAAAGAACAATTCAATACAAAATTAAAATATTTAAGTATAAAGCAAAAAGTATGATGATTTTAAATATTAAAAAAATAAGTTGGCTTTATATAGTATTTCCTTCTACTACAAGGAGATTATTTTACTTAAGAAAAAACAATAGCAAGCCAACAAAAAAAACCAAAAATCCACAATAAAGTAATTTATTTATCCTGACATAAATACTTTAAAACATCATGAGCACAGTGAACTGATCTCCAGAAAACACAGAAAATCTATCTTTAGGAGAAGTATACTATTGTCATTGAAACAGGAGAGATACAGGAAGTACTCCTTCCCCATGTGTTCTATTAGGGAATTAAATATATTCTCAATTAATTTTCTAATTTTGTATTTGAATTTGTCTGGCTTCATCTTTTTGCCAGCTATCTTTGTTACGCCCTTTTCTGCTAAATTAATTAATCTTATATTTTGAGCCTGAGAAAACATTTATGGACTATAATCAAATTGCCTCTTCATTTTGACAAGATTAATAGATGGAGTCCTTTCAATCTCTCCAAATCCAAGAAACTAAGTCTGTATGTCTCCTTATTTACCTTATTCATTGACTCAATGGCAATCATCACAAATGGATTCCAATACTTGCCTGATCTATACAATAAATGTATAGTAAGCCAATATGTGCCAAATATTTATGTATAAATATTTAGGGATAGGATCAGGTGATGGTATTCCTAGTGCCATCCCATGTTTTTACGTCCAGGAATCTTATTAGGCTGTATCTATGTGATGTGACACACTAAGTGCAACACACAAAATGTTGGATATCCATGGCTTCCCCCAAATGTTTATGTATGTTTGCTTCTTCTCTGAAGGTAGGACAGCTATTTATCTGCATGGGACATAGTTTTGCATTCAGCTACATTAGAACTACTCTTGGTTTTCTCTGCTTTTTTGATCAAAATACTGTTGCATGGGATGACCATTGACATTTTTGTGAATAGCATGTCCCAACTAAGGTCTTGGTCAACAGGCAGTCACAGCCCAAAAATGACAAATTTAAAAATTTTGTAAACTGCTTCTCAGCCAGTCCTCCTCAGATTCTGAGAATAGAGTGTTTATCCCTAAAATGCCAAGTTTGATAATCCAGTGGAATTACAGATGAATACTTACATATATTTTTATTCATAGGAAACTTTCAATTAATAATGCAAATGCCCTTCTGAAGGTTGCTTACTGAAACAATTTGCTGACATTTAAAATTACAAGCCTAATGCAGAATTGTCACTTTTTTCCCACAAAAAGGTTCCAATTAGTAAATGCAGTAGGAGGGAGAGTGGATCTCAGTAGGAAGAGATAAAATGTGCTGCAATGTCTCAGAACAATAGAATTCAATCTCAATAGGAAGTCTTTATTTAGAATACCCTCTCTTTTGTGTGGCTGTCTTAAGAATGTTATTTAAATGTTTCCCTATAAAGAAAAAAAAATTAAAAAGCATGCTTGATTGGGCCAAAATCTATTTACTCCATTCATACAAGGAGACATTCCTTTGGAAGTCAATCAGACTTCTCAGATATGAATGTCAAATACAATATAGCCCATAATTAATTGGTTTCTTTTTCTGTGGTCATCTTAGTTTGCAAAGAAGAATACTTTGGATTTAAGAATGAATTAAAATTCAGTGTTGCTGGATACGCTGCGGTAGGTGCAGAAGTTCCATGGAAGTCAAGGATCTCCTCTGGATTAATCAGGACAGTTCCAGACTGGTAAAACTAGCCTCTCACTTCCAAAAACATGTGGTAGAAAATTCAAAGCATCTATGGTATAAATAGTAGAAGAAACAAACAGAGCAACTGAGTAAGATTTATCCAGTAAATTGGCACCACATGAGAATCTCTCATCAAACAGAATATATAAAAGGTTAAAAATTTTAAAATAATTGTACTTTTTTTGTTGTTTAGGGAAATACTAATTCCTATTTTATGAAGCAACAATTCAGCTAGGTGACCCAAAAGTTAACTTGAAATTATTGGCATAAAGAATTTTTTCCTAATACCTAAAGCATTGTTTATCTCCAAACCTGACTATATAGTCTCTGCAGTACTGATTTTTAGATTGATCTGAAAGGAGAGGCAAAAATATACATTGTTAGGAACCATAACCTTTGTTTTCCTTAAATAATCTTTACTTTATTTGAAACTGTTTTCAAATGTAGCAGTTCACCTGTTTAAATATAAACTTCAGTAGGCCCTTCCACTTTTTGTGTTCAGATTTTTTCCTCATTTTTTCTTTCCAGTTAGAAATTAAACCACATGTTGAGGATATTTTCTGATGGTCCTTTGGTATGTTTCTGGGTTTTTTCTCCATTATTTCGGTTCTTTTTTCAGAGCAGATGCATTCTCTCCTTCAAAGAGAGTTGAGGGGAAGAGAAGTATTCTTAAAATTTATTCTAATTTCTTATTATTTTCTCTTTTGTTACTATTAATAAAGCTATCCTTTACCCTTTAGATCCCTAGCCTGCTTTTGCTCTTTTCCTAATCCTTATACCAAAAAATGAGTAAATAATTTTAGTGGATGCACTGGCATTTGGCCAACTCAACCCACTACATTAATTGATGCATTGGCCATGAAGCCCAGGATTGGCAAACCAAAACCACTACACCTGTTCATTTTTTCAGGAGAAAAATAGATTAGGAAGCCACAAAGAAGGTGAGCATGGGACCAAAGAAGTAAGGGACCAAAACCTCACAGCTGTTCAGCTGAAAAAATGCTTTCTGAACTCAATAAATGGAAAATAGTTGGGAAGGAAATGCAACACTTTAAAGTTTTACATGATTTTGGCTGATAGTTATAAAGCCTTGAACTCACCTAGTAAATTTCTCAAAAGGGGCTTAAGTACTCTGATTCCCTGAGGTGGGCACAAGGGAGAACAAGGCAAAGTTCTCAGGAGGTTAAACAAACTTTTATTAGCAAGCATTAAAGGATAAGGTACTTGGCAAATTTTACAGCAACATTCAATCAAAATAAAGAATTTTTAAAAGAAATATTGACTTAGCAAATTCTAACGCACCCAACATTAAGTTACCCAGATTCTGAGAAAGAAGAGGAGATGGGAAGAGGTGGATGGCAGAGAGGTGGAGAGAGAGAGAGATAAATATTAGCTGCTTGAATTCCAGCATGATCTCAGCTGCTATAAAATCCATGTGGTCTATGACCCTCCATTTCAGCTATGCTTCTGGTGAGCCAGTGGCTAATAGCCACTCTGCGGCTGGGCTAGAGGATTCAGGGGGGTGGGGTGTGAAGCAGCGCACTATTCCACTCACGCAGGACTTGTCCTGCACTCCCCCCCGCCCCACACACATCACACACAGGTTAGTTGGTTTGAGACAATATCATTTTCTCCAGTCTTTAACAATCGTATTTAAAATCAGGAATTAAAATTTTATGAGCTCTTCAGGGAAGAAGTGTAGCAATGGCCTTTTTGAATGAGTATATAGAGTTCATTGAATCTATTTTACCTGAATTTTACAAACAGGTAAGATCCTATAGGAGCTCAGTTAAAAGCTCATTGAGTGATTTTTCTTTTTAAAGACTTGGGTAGTGATAATTACATCTCGGATCAGTAAATCTTTAAGATCAAAAAGACAAGCATGTTCACATCAGACTAGAAGTTTATATGGCCCATAATATTATGTTAGTCATTGGGTGATGTGTAGGGAAAAGTAAAACAGGACAAGCATGTAATGATATTTCCCCAGAATATTTTCTCAACCTAGCACAATTCACACTTTGGTGATTCTGAACACATCATTACTATTTTTTTAGGCTTGATGGATTCTTCTTTCAGGATTTTAAACTGTGTGGATGACTAGCATTCAGATGAAACAGTTTTACAATTTTAATCACATTTTGTCTGAAGAATTCCCTCCCGTTGTCTATTTTGAATTTATACCTTGCTAATTGTGTTCAGTGCCACCTAGTTCTGTGTAGAAGAGTCAATGAACACTTCATTCCTGTTGTCTTTCCCCTCCTTTTCCCAGCTTTCGTGAGTTTCTAGGTTTCTAATTTGCCCACCCATGAATCATCTCTTTCTCCATATTAAGTCTCAGTCTATTTATTCAGTCCTCACAAGTTGCTCGCTGCATTTGATAATGTTATCTTTTCCTTTTCCTTTCTTTTTTCTTCCTAATAATTTTGCTACATGTTTCAATACATCAGACAGTAGTCAAGCTTCAACTATGAATTTATTTAGTAACATAATCACATTTTCTATTATTCTATTTCTTTCAGTTCTCAATATTACAGTAAGGTTTTTACTGCTATTTATAAAATGCAGTTCTTGACAGGCAAATTATTCCGTGAGGTGTGATTGAAAATGTTAAAATATATGTTATTAATAAATTATTAATTTTAAAACTTAATTATTTATTTTAAACACACTATAAATCTAATTAAAGCTTTTTTGAATTGCATATCATTCTTGCTTCGTGAAGCAAGTACGTAATATTTTCTCCCTTTTCTAATATTTGCTCCTCTTTTTATGTATTTTAATCATCTCAAAACAATACAGATTAAAATTTAGATAAAGAGTATATTGACCTTTTTGTGCTTAATTTCTTACTTAAAAATAAATAAATAATTGAATATATTTAAATTTTGAATAGACATAATTATCTTGACAGTGCTACTTTAAATTGCATTGTGATTCTTAAATAATGTTAATAAATTTCCTAAATACAAAACTTATTTCTCCTCACTGAGTTATTTTCGATGTAAATGTTTAGAAAATACACAAATGGTTATTTATTCAAGATATTTAGTCAAAAATACTTTCAAAAATACTTTTAAATTTTCAGAAGTATTTAGTCAGTGCAAAAAGAAATACAGTCTGTTTTATTTGATATGACAGTTATGGCACCTTAACTTAAAACTGTTGGTTTATTCCAAAGTGCAGTCTTTTCAAGGAAGGCCAGAAGAAAATCCCACACAGAGAATAAACCACAGGCAAAATGTTTAATCCGATACTTCTGTCTTCATTGTTAATTACCTCTCAAGGGGCTAGGATGTCAATAGATAGTGATCTGGTATGCTGGACTCTTTGCTGTTAAATGCATGATCAATACTAAATAGAATTTTAACTGCCCATGATTTAATTAGGAGTGGTTCTTTTTATCCTGCATACAATACCAGAATCTCACTCAATAAAGTGCGATGGAAGATTGCCATGATGGCTGTGCATTCACTACATTCTGGGACTATGCAAAGGAATTAGGAAAGAAGATTGCACTGTTAAGAATTTGCACTTAGCCTGTAACACAGCAGGAGTCAATCTTCTTCTAAAAGTCATTGGAGGAGTCGCTCAGAGAGCTGGGGTTGTTGAGACTGCAGAAAAGGAGGCTGGTGGGAAACCTTGTTGCTTTCTACAACTGCCTGAAAGGAGGCTTTGGTGGGGGTCAGCATCTTCTCGCAGGAAACCAGCAATAGAAGAAAGGGAAATGGCCTCCAGCTGGGTCAGGAGAGGTTCAGGTTGAACATGAGGAAGAATTTCTTCTAAGGATTGAAACAGGCTGCCCAGGGAGGTTGTGGAGTCACCATCCCTGGAGGTGTTCAAGAAATCGCTGGATGTGACACTTAGTGTTATGGTATAATTGACAAGGTGGTGATTAAATATTGTATTTTATCTTGGAGTTCTTTTCCAATCTAAATGATTCTGCGATCGATTCTGTGAGCTTCCCTTCACTCTAAATTAATCCAGATTATTGCAAGTACAGAATACTAAACACTACAGTTTTATATCCTTAATACCTTGCAGATCCAAAAGAGAAAATTCAAACTTTAAATTAAGGCAATTGGTTTTAAATGGAGGTTATGTGTATTTTCAACTGTAAATAACCAATCCCTTGAATATTCCTTGAATATGCCACATTCCTGAGCTCGAATGGGAATTGGAAAATAAAATCATTTTACTAGCTATTGAAGATCAGATCTTTTACCAGGTTTTATACAAATACATCTAAACTGAGCATCTTGTTCATCCTGCCATATGACTTATCTAGATAGCCTTTTTCTGTAGGGGGTAAATGCTACAACTAATTTAAAAAGAAATATACAAGAGTTACCAAAGAAAACGCAGTTATCACTTCAGAAAATTGATTAAGGGAGAATATACTACCAAAGAGAAATCAATTGACTGTGGGACCAGAGAAAAAACAAATAAGTGTGTGGAAAATATGAAAGCAAAAATATATGAAAAGAACCTAAATGCTAGCATGCAATGGTAATGCAGTCAATGATGGAAGAAGATAGAAGAGATGTATATATTTCTGTTCTTTACTCAGAAGGAAACAGCATGATGAATCCTCTTATCACACAAGGAAGATAAAGTACTTTCCTATCCATTAGTGAGTAAAGAGGTATAAAACAATATCTACGCGTTGTAAACATTTAATGATGATATACATTTTTAATAAATTTTGGAATACAATGGAATTTCCTGCAGACTGAAGACTGATGTAACTATATAAACACTTAAAAAATAAGGGAAGTGACCCTTGTAACTGCAGGCTGCTACTCTTCCATCAAGTCTGAGGTAAAATGATGAAAAAAAGGAATTGAGATTCAGTTAACTGAGATTTCAGAATGGAAACCTACTTAATCTACTTCAACAAAGTTTTTTTCAAATAGCTGAAGTGGAAAAAGCTAAATATAGAGAGCTGATGATTGACAAACCTTAAAAATTTATTGACAGTTATTTCAATGAATTGATATGCTAATTTTTTAAAATACTAAATGTTTATGAGTAAAAAGAAACAATGCAAACTAACCAGGAAAATACCAGGGAAATACCAGGGAAATATTTCACAGGAATTTAGGGGCCTTACTCTTTAAAGGAAGGCGATAAGGCTGACAGCCCAGCTGAAGTGAACTGCAGACAAATAGAAGACTGATGTGCTCAAGAATTTTTGCCTCAGTCTTCAGTAGCAACTTCTCTTTTCACACCTCTTGACAGCAGGGACCAGGGTGAGAAAAATGCTTCCCACAGTTGTAAATATCAGGTTCATGAGCACCTGAGTAACCTGAATGTATGTAAGTCTATGGAACCCAATGAGATGCAGCCCAGAGTCCTGAGTGAATTGGATGTAATCGCCAAGCCAGTCTCCATGGTATTTTAAGATATGGCATGGTATATGGCAGTCAGGTGAAGACCCAGGTGACTGGAAAAAGTACCCACATACTTAAAGGGTAGAAAGAATGTCTCTGGGAACTACCAATGTGTCAGCCTCACCTCTGTTCTCAGGAAGATCATGGAACAGATTCTCCTAGAAAGTATGCTAAGGCGCATGAAGGACAGGGATGAGATTCTAGACAGACAGCATGGCTTCACCAAAGGGCAAATTCTACATAAATAATGCAGTGGCCTTCTATTAGGAGGTGACTTCATTGATCCAGACTTCCACAAAGTCTTTGACATGGTCTCTCACAACATACTTCTCTAAATTGGAGAGAGATGGGTGAACCACTCAGTGGATAAGGAATTGCTTGAATGGTTGCCTCCACAGGGTAGCGATCAAAAGCTCAGTCACAGCAAACATCAATGGCAAGGGTGACCTTCAGGGGTCTGTATCGGATCCAGGCTTATTTAATAATATCTCCATTAATGACATAGTCAAATGGATTGAGTTCACCCTAAGCAAATTCGCTGATGACACCAAGCTGAGTGGTGCTGTTGAAACTCTGAAGGATGGGATGTCATCCAGAGGGACCTGGATAAGCTCCAGAACTGGGCCCTATTGGACTGTCATTAGGTTTAACAAGGCCAAGTGCAAGGTGCTGCATCTGGATTGAGGCAACTCCTGGTGTTAACCCAGGCTGGGGGGTGAGCAGATCAAGAGCAGCCCTGCCGAAAAGGACTTGGGGGTGCTGGTGGAAGAGAGGCTGGACATGACCTGGCAATGTGCACTTGCAGCCCAGAAAGCCAATGGCATCAATTTCAACAAATGTACAGACACAAGGGTTACTGTGACATTTAGGTCCTTATGAACACAAGAGAGCTGACAAAAACACCTAGAAACCTGTCCTTATATTATGATTTTTAATGGGATATATGCATCCAATTAAATAGGTATAAAAAATAGAAAAAGCAGAAGTATTATAAAGGTATCTTAAAATTTTCAAGAAAGAAAGGAAAGAAAGAAAGAAAGAAAGAAAGAAAGAAAGAAAGAAAGAAAGAAAGAAAGAAAGA
>LTAT01000006.1:36569049-36595120 GCA_003286495.1 Chlorodrepanis virens
AAAAGAAAAAGAAAAAGAAAAAGAAAAAGAAAAAGAAAAAGAAAAAGAAAGAGAAAAAGAAAAAGAAAAGAAAAATGCTATTTATACTGAGGCTTGGTTTGAAGGCTGAATGGTTTTATTAGAGCAAAAATTTTGCTAAGATCCAACTAAAATAGAGATGAAGTATGCACTGAGAGAAAAAATACAAGCAGCAAGATTACTGCTGACGTTTATATAATTTTTTATATACTAACAAAATAATAAATGCTCTGTAATAAGTGCCAATACATCTTTAAAAAGTAAAATTTTAATTATGGTAAAAATCTTCCATTAAATTCAAAAGACCTTGGTATTCTTAAAGCCATTCACAGTATTTGATGAAAATGAGTCATCAAGCATAGACTATTTTTGTAATATGGCTATGAAGTAACCTCATTACAACTGTAGGAAAAAAAAAAGAACTATTAGTTAATTTGGTAAGAAAGGACAGAAATATAAAGTGGAAGCTATAAAGAACTTAATGAGCCTAAGCTATTTGGGAATTCCATTGCAATTGAAGCAGAAATTTGCTGACTATGTTCCACTTAAACCAACCTGATGAGGAAGCTGAAGTCACTATATGTCGATCTGACATATCATATTATGACAAAATTATGCTTATTATGACCGGCAGCATAGATGTTTTTTTGCCTATTCTCAATTTTTTAAAATATCTATTATTATTACTCCATTTACAATAAAACTATACATATTGGCTTTCCAAGATTCTGACAGACTCTGCTGATATATCAAAATTTTCCTTTAGCTCTATTTCTTAGGATCTAATTATGACTTGTATCTATTTATTAGTTTCCATTTTTATCACAAAATAAAATATCCACTTGAATTAATTTGTTCCAAGCTTAATATATTATCCAGTCCATGATATCACAACTTAACTGCCCCTTCTTATTAATCAAAAGTCTAGAAAGCAAAAATTCAAACTTCAGAAAAATATCCTGTGTTTCATTTTATTTCATGCAATTGTCTGCAAAAAAAGAGAAGAGAACATTTCTGGATAAGGGTCTTACATTTTACTCTGCCAGTAACTCAATTCACTTGGCTAAAGGAAACTGCTTAGAAGTACGGTATATTGCAAATGTTCAAAGTTAGTAGAACTCATAGTCTAAATCCGTTAACAATATTTTTGCTGATAGATATGCACTCTTCCATTTTTCAGTACAGACTGTTTTGTTGGCAAAACTTTCACAGTATTTCAAACACTGCTGATATTTAGAAAATACTTCTTCTGCTTGAAAGTACATGCAAAGGCAGCTGTCAGTATCCTTCACATGTTTTAGTTGGAAACAACACTTCCTAACTGCAGTTGGTTTTGAAAAATACTGATAATAAAAGCTTGCTTTATGTTTAATGGACTGTACGTCTGGTTTAACAGTCTGCCAGACTTAATTTTTCAAGACATAAGTAGATTTACTTTTCTTCCTAGTTAGAATTCTTGCACTTTGGTTTCTTCTTCCTGGGATATCAATGAAAGAAAGTCTTAAATGTAGGATGTATGCTGGCACGGTATCTACCATTCAAAGAGTTTCATCCAATATTGCAAAATGGTAAATTGACAGAAGATAAACAGTGATACTTATTAAGAAACCCAAAATGAAGTTAAAGCACAAAATTTTTTTTTCAGGTTACAACTATACATTTAATGTTAAAACATATCTTGTTCACAACAGAAAATTAGACACCTGAATGCAGTACGAGCAACTAGTTGTTGTCACACCGCACAAATAAGTTAAGCCTGTGTCCTGGTTCTGGCCAAGACAGGCTTTGTTGTTGGTGTAGCTGGGAGGGGCATGGCTAGGACCTGGAGATTATTCTATACCACCTCACATCATTTCAAAGCCAGGGGGGAGACTCTCTCTTCCAGGAAGAAAGGGTACCTTTCAGGGCAAGTACATGTGCTGGAGGATGCAGGGGGAATATTGGCTATCGTTGGAGAATTTCATGTGAATCATTACTTTCTTGTGTTGTTGCTGTCACTGTTAATTTTTTTATCCTATTGCTGATTCCAGTAAATTATTCTTATCTCAACCCTTTGTGCCTCCCATTCTCCTCTCCAGCCCTCTCAGGGGAAATGGGGATGGGAAAGAGGGGGAGCAAGCAAGCAGAGCATGGTTTGAAGAGTCTCAGCAGGAGCACCAAAGTCCAGAGCAGCATTCCTAAACCAGAACAGCTTGCAAACCCACTTCAATTTATGTGTGCAATTTATAGAAGCAATAGAATTAAGCAGATGGATAAAAGTGGGAGAATGCATCATTAAACAGTATATTTATGAAGTATGGATCACTTCAGTGATATCTTGCTTACTGCCTCAGGTAACTTTTCCCTTATTTTTTAATACAGGCCACTATTTGTATAATTACACAAATAAAAGAATTAACGAAAAAAAAAGTTTTTACTGTGAGTTTAAGTTACAGCTTTCAAGAGGTAAAAGGCAATCTAGTTACAGGGTTCACTGCTAGAGGTCTCTGTAGAAGATAAAAGGTGAAAAGATGGAAATATTAGAGACAAATCAGATACGTACCACAAAGCAGAATAAAAATTAGTGAGCAGTTCAGACAGTCTGAAGATATTTATATTTAAAAGAGTTCAAGACAGTAAAATAGGGGAAAATTTTACATCAGGAAAAAAATTTCCTATGCTTATCATCACCAAAGCAAGAGTTTGCAACTCTTCTTTTGCAGATGAAGAGAACAGAGCATACATAACATCTGGGGGACTGGACTGTCTCAGAGGGGTATGTAACACTGGGAGAACAATTACAATCAGCTGGAAATCATGTGAGATTTCAGGCCATCAAAAATACCAACTTTATATAAAAATGCTTTTTCCCCATTTTACTTTTTCTCATAATTTTTTTCCCCTGGGTGTACATTTTGCAAGAAAAATGCCTGGTATATCACTGAGTATACTGATGTCATAGAATGGGAAGGGCTGCTGTGTAACGTTAGAACACATTCTAAAACCTGTTTCATTCTTAAAAAAAAAAAAAAAGAAAAATTAGGCTTCCACAGTATAAATTGCACAGTAGGTACAGCCTATTGTCATGTGCAGTAAGACATTTTATGAATAGGGAATGACAGAAAGACATAAAATACATAAATTGCTTTATTGCTAATGTTTGAAAATCTGCCATAAAAAGAAATAATTTACACAGCCATTGTTATGGGAAACTAAATCAAAATGTAACAAAATCTAAACATTAAGTTACAGAATGCTTTTTTTCTGTAGTAAATAATGTTTAGAGATTGCAGTAATTCCAGGCAAGTTTTAACAAGTATTAAATTCACTGAAGAAAAAAAGTTGGTAGAAGATATGAAAGAAGTTCTCTAAAAATACAGTCTTTTTTTGAGATAGAATGACAGCTATTTAAGGAAAAGTTGAGAAATTTGTCTGACTGTGAAAACAAATGAAACTATTTTAATAGAAACTCAAACAGAAGTTCAAAATACACAGACAATCAGCAAAGAGCAGCATTGACAGAATGGTAAATGGAAAGCTTCAAACATTAAGAAAATTTAGTCTGGGAAATGTAAATATTTATTGGAATTAGTTAATTCACTTCATATTAATTTAAATCTAGAAGATATTTCAAAATACATAAAAAGGATATTAAACCCCATTGTTCAGTTTTCTCTGACTTTATGCTCACCATTTTACTATCTTTTTGGGTCTTAAAGTTGGTCTGGGAAGGGAGTAGAGTGTACTGTGAAAATTCCAAGTTAATTCACCAGAGAAGTATCATGCTGATAGTATCTTCTTCCTCACTTTAGCATTGCTGGGAGTCACTTTCATATGCTTGCTAATATGCTCTATGGCTTGCTCTTTTTTGGTTTGCAAGTCTGTATTGTATCTGAATTTACAGTATAAGGTGTATTTACCTATTTGGAGGTTTGAGTTGTGGATTTGTAAAAATTTCTTTGTGATCTTTAAATTGGTTTCACGCAGTTCTTAATGATGCACGTTTTTGATGACTAGTAATGTCCATTGGTGAGGTCCTCAGGCTTCCAGTATTAGCTGGTGCCTATACATTTGAAGTTCCTCCAATCTCCCCATGCCTGTACTTACCAATACTGCAGTGATATTTAGAGTTTACAAAGAGGAAATACTTGCTATTACTGTTGCTTCATTAGAAAAGATATATAACATGACATTTCACCACAAAGCTAAACAGAAGTAAGCAAAAGCTAAAACCAAGGGTGTAATAATCCCCTGTCATTTGATCATTGCTATTACAAGCTAAAACACAGCTCCAAGCTGGTCAAGACCAGTGTGTTTGAAGTCTGTGTTGTTAGTTTAACATAAATCCTGTAAGCCTGTTACAGCTGTACCTCAATACTCCCTGGGTTACAAGGCTGTGCTTGTGCACTTGTCAAAATAGCAAAGGTCACTAACAGTGAAGGAGATAACAAGAACAAGGAGAGAAACACCAGCAGCGTTCTCCCCTCAGGAATTGGCTCTCAGTACTGAAACTGTCACCTAATGCTATATTGCATTGCACTCAGATGTGTGACTGCAGCTGAATGTGAAGAAATTAATTTCAAAGAGAAAAAAAGGGGGGAAACTAGTGGAAATTTTTAAAAAGTTGTTCCTCAGACCAGGGAAACCTATAAACCAACATAACATGTTTTTTCAAAATAAGTGCACTGGCACATAGACAAAATTATAACAGATGAGTGCTTGATAATAATGTCGTAACTTCATATATAGGCCTGAAATTAATATGATGGGCATCACAGTAAACCTCCTGTCTTTACAGCTGAAGTAATTTAAGACTATGAAGATATAAAGAATGCAGTTACATTCTCAAAACACTATGCCCATAAGGTAAGCCACCACAACAATGGAACTTGAGATAAGTGCAGATGGCACTGCAGAAAGGCACTGCAGGCCTAACTGAAGCAAAGGTTTGGTTAGCATCTGGACAAAAATTCCCGTCTGGAAAACTGGGGGGAGGGGAGCAAGTGCTTTTGCACATGCCATTTCTAATTATAACAGCATCTACACCCCATGAGTACCCAGGCCATGGACTGTCCAAAAGTGGTACCTCCAGAAGAACAACTTGGGACGCTAACAATAAAGGACCAAGGTGAAGAAGGACCAGCAGGAAACCACAGGAATCCGTGTGGCAGTAATATCTTTTTTCTTAATCTCTCCTACCTCTCTGACTGTCTCCTTCCCCTACCTTCTCTCTTCCTAGTTCTTTCTCTCTCTCTCTACCTCACATTTCCCGTTAAATAAAATCTGAACTATTGACTTTGGCACATGGTCTTGTTTGCACCTTAATTTGAGCAGTGTCATTTCTTACAACTGGATCATAACATTATTTTGGTGTCAGAATGGGAATGCTGTTCTTCTGTAAAAACATTTGGAAACCTTGCCATGTCCTTGTTCTCAGGAGATTATGTTAACTTTTGAAAATTTTGTGACAAATTTCCTCTGAGGGAATTTTTGTGTGGATTGTGTAGTTCCCTCTGTGGGAATTTCTGAGAAAATTGCTGTCCTGGTTGGCCAGTGTAAAGAAAATATTTTGTTGTTCTTCCTTGAAAATTTGTTAGTCTCCCCTGTACCTGGGGCAGAGGGGCAATTTATTCCACCCTCCTCTGGAAGGGACTTGGCATAAGAAAATTGGGATAAAGAGTGATTGGCTATCCAGAAATTAGAAAATAAAACAATACTATTTTTAAAAGATTTGGTGAAAGAATTACACTCTCAGTTAAATGAGGAAAATGATAAAAAGGCTGCTCTTTGCTGCTGACCATGATTGCTTTAGGAAGCTTCAGACAGAGCTTTGGAATGTGTGTGAAAGAATCATAGGGAAAGAATTGCAGGATGTAGAACCTGTAACATTCTCATACCATTGGCATCTGATGATGAGGAAATAACATTATGACCGTTAATTAAAATTGAAATTATAAATAATCGTCAAGTTCAGCAAATTTCTGCTAAAATGGTGCCCTGTGCAGCTACTGAGATGTCAAAATCTGGCCATAAATAAGCCAAGATTGAAATTCAGTCAGCATTAAAGCAGTGGGATGCCAAGAGGATGGGTAATACTTCCTGGGCAGGAAAGAGTTAAAATCACTGGAGTAAACAAAGCAAGGATTACCTGCTGCTCCCATGTGAGAAATGGAAATCTGTTAATCTTAACCCCAAAGAGAACCCAGAGACTCCACTAACACAATACTGGGATTTTTCTGCAACACAGAATAAAATTTCCAAACTTGTAACTGGGCTTTACTAACAGCTGCAGCATTAAATGTAGTAAACCCAGTGCTAGAATTTCTGACACTAGCACACGTGCTTTGGCAGTGGAGGGATGGTTTTACACTTCCCTTCTAATTCACTAATCTGGCCACTTTATTACATCTCTTATAATTGAACCATAACAAGGATTTGCTCAAATGAGAAGTGGGTCAAAACTTCACAGTAAAAGTGAATAAAGAATAACAAATGTGCATTGGAAAGATTTAGCCAGAAACTGTTTAATTCTTAGGAGCTGGTTGAGTTTGGCAAACACTGAGATAATTAGTTGAATGGAAAAGAAGGTATCTAATCTTATAAAAGATTATTTACCTTTAGAAGTTTTATTTCATCATCTAAAGAATATTAAACACTTTATATATTTACTCCTTGAGATGTTTATTTTTTGTCTGATAATTTTTAAATTGACCTTTATATTTACAGAAAAAGAAAGGCTTTTCCACATACATGCACAGTATTTGTTCCATTTTCATCACACATTCATATTCTGTGAAACTTTAATACTAACAATAGCTAAACACAGCTTTTTTTTTTTTCCTAGAGTCTTATACATCATTGCAAAGAACTGTTAACCTTGATTGGTGACTGGTCAGTCATATTTTGCAGAGAAGTGTCTGGGTGCCAGTAACTTCCATGACCTACAATATCTTCTGACTCATCATGTCAGAGCTACGGACAATGCTTCAGTGCTCTAAATACCCATAAACACTGTTCAGTATGCATAATCGTGAACAGGGCCACACTGGGATATGACAAGGATTTTTTCCATTTTTTCCTTTGGAGCTCATTGCTTTTTTAGTGTTTTGTTGCTGTCTTAGCTCTGGTTTTATTTTCTGCTTTGTCTTATCCCTCCTGAGCCCTTATTGCTGTTCAACTTACATTTTAAATTGCTTCATTTGTTAAGATAGTGGAAGCATATTTATCATTTATTCAAATGACTATATGACATTATCATATTCTTATACCCTAGAACATACAACGCCATCATCATCCTCACTTGTATAATACTGAAAGTTATTTCAAATGTATGTGCAATAATTTTCCACGTGCCCCAGGGACTTGGTTATTCATAGAGCACCGTACTTTTGAAGACATACAGTGTGATTGAATTTGTTGTGAATCATTTCTAAATCCAAAGTAAAGCAAGAGGTGCAATGTGATACATATGAATGTTATCTCTGCATTCGCAGGACTCAGGCAATACATAAAAGCAAGAAGCGCCAAAACAACAAAGGCCTTTAGTACTAAATTATGTGGAATTTCTGCCATGGCAACATTAACAATGTTGCCTTGTCAGAGCTTCCAATAGTTTAATCTGGTCATGGATTTCCCCCAAAACTCGAAGTTTTGTTGATGTCAGGACTGGAGTGCTAGTTAAATGGAAGGTAGACTTAAGTCAAAGTCAATCGTACCTAAAAATTCCAGATATAATCCCGGATCTTTTTTTAAATATCAGTTAAAATTTAAACCAAAAAACCACTATGAAGGTTGAACCATGTACAACTCTAGCTCTGACAAAGAATTCCTTCTCATGAGTATTAATGAAGCTTGAGCTGACATTAGCTAAAGAGGAAGCCTTTATTTTACTGGTGCTCTATTAAAACAGTGTTTACTATTGTTTCATGACTTCATGAAAATATTTTCCAATTAAGATTTGTATCATCAGGAACTCAGAGACATCGAAGATGGTCCTGTAAATGGCCAGGAGCTGGAGTCGATGATCCTTGTGGGTCCCTTTTAACCCAGCAGACTCTGTTATTCTGTAATTCTTTTACAAGTGGTATAGTCAGGTCTTTTGATTGTAAAATGAGTTCTCAGTACCCTTCTACTTTCTAAACCGTTCTTTTTGAAGCTACTGGTAGCAGTAAGCCTAGGGAGGTGATTCTCTTCCTCTACTGCACTCTCATGAGATGCCATCTAAAGAAGTGTGTACAGCTCTGGGACCCCAGCATAAAAAGACCAATAAATCCAGAGGAGAGTTAAAAAAGATATTCAGTGAACTGGATCACCTTTTCTATGGACACAGCCTGAGAGAGCTGGGGTTGTTCAGTCTGAAGGAGAAAAGGCTGCAAGACCTTAGAGCAGCCTTCCAGCACTTAAAGGGGACCTACAAGAGAGCAAGAGAGGGACTTTTTATAGGTCATTTAGCAATGGGACACAGGAGAATGGGTTCAAATTGAGAGAAGGTTTAGATTAAATATTGGGCAGAAATTCATTTACTGTGATGGTGGTGAGGCCCTGGAACAGGTTACCCATACAAGTTGTGTGCCCCTCATCTCTGGAAGCATTCAAATCCAGACTGGCTTTGAGCAACCTGATCTAGTGGTAGGTATGCTTGCCTAGGGCAGACTGGTTGGAACTGGATTATCTTTACAATGTCTTCCAACCCAAACTGTTCTAGGATCCTGTGATTCTAAATGCCTTGCAGCAAGGCTGCCTGGACATTTTTCTTCAGCAGTCCGATTGCACATTTTTTTCTCTCTACCCTGAACTTAGATACAGCTTTTTGCTCTATGATTGGGTGGAACTCCAGGTATTTTACAAAGTTCTAAACCTCTGCTTTGCATGTATGTACACACATAGACTCATATGGACATATATATCTATATATATATAGATATATATATAGATGGGTTACACTAAAAAGCAGCAAGGATTCATCCTGATGTTATATTAACAAAATTAGGAAAACCAGGGTGCTTAAAATTGAGCAGAAGTGAAAATAAAGGTTTCCATTGAAAAGGTGTGTCCATTGTAATGTATTCTACTACCACTTGTGCACATTTTCCCTCATTAAATGATAAGGAAATGGCTGCAATTCAGTATATTAGAGTCACTAAATCTGGAACAAAGAAAGGGAGCTATCCAGTAAGGGACTGCATGTTCTAGGAAAAGATAGTCCCAAAACCATAGAGTATTGTCTTTTGAAAAAATGATAATATGTATGTGATATGTGTTTTCTGAGCAAAAGCAACAGAACTTATTAATAAAGGAATAAGCAACTGCTAAGTTGGCTATGAAAAATATGAATTTCATATAGTCTACCAAAACATGGGAATAAATGCTGGTGAGGTTTCTTTGACTAGTTGAGGGAGTTGGGATTTTTTTTGTTTGTTTGCTTGCTTGGGTTTTTTTGAAGGGGGAGGTGTTATTTGGTTGGCTGGTTTCAGTTTTTTAATAGTATGGTTAGATTATTTTACCAGTTGGAACTTGAACATGATATGTAAGAGATTTCTGTTAGCTAATCATTTTGTTTCCACAGTGTATGAGAAAACAGAATGAATGATGAATTCTAAGGTGGTTTGGGTACTGAAAAATGGATCCTTTCTTATGGTATTCAGAGACGTAACATTTTTGAATGAAGTATTTGATTACAGCTCCTGCTTTTTGGCAGTTTTTTTTAATAATGGTGCATTTTGTATGTGAAATTAATAACATGAGTTGTCACGGATAAACAAGTGCCATCACATGAACTAAATGAGCCAAGCTACTAAAATGACTGGTAAATGAAAGTAAACAGTGAGTGAAAGGAAGAATCATTGCAGGAGTTAGAGACAAATTATGTAAAAGCCTTTGGAAAGCAGTATAGCTCATATATTAAGTAACCTAAGGAAACATTTGATCAAACCCACCAGCACTGGGTGGGTTATAGGGTCTGTTATTAGGTATTCAAAACTAGCTTCACAATCAGATAGAAAATTCAACCTTCAGCTCCCAGAGCATCTTCTTCATGAAAACAAAATTAAATTTTAGTCATTTGGTATGCTGTCACCTCAGCAACCCCAGGACGAAATGCAACCTGGACACACGCCCTACACATGCTTTTGCACTGCAGTACCACTTAAGTAAATAGTCCTCTGATTTAGACCACATCTCACCAAAGGAACTAAGAGTTTCAAGTAAAAGACTGTGATTCTTGCATACAAGCATACTGTACTTTATGGAAGTTTTGGAAATATTTATGTAGTACCTACTTAAAAGTGCCACAGGTTACTGTACAACTCAAAGTAATTATTCTGTTGTTCTGAAGGACATAAACACGTAACCAGAGATCATCAAGGCTGGAAGAGGTCTTTAAGTTCATCGGTCCCAGCTGTCAACCCATCACCACCATAATCACCCCTAAACCTATCACCAAGTGCCACATCCAGACACCATTTGAGTGCTTACAGAGGCAGTGACTGCACAACCTCTCTGAGCAATTTATTCCAATGCTTACCACTCTTTCAGAGAAATCTTTTGTTTTTCCTAATATCTAATCTGAACCTCACTGGTGCAATTTAAGACCATTTTCTCTCAGCCTTTCACATGAGATATGACAGAAGATACTGATTCCCACATTGTTACAGCCTCTTTTTGGGCAATTGTAGAGAGCAGAAAGGTTTTCTCTGAGCCTCCTCTTCTCCAGGCTCACAGATTCACTCCCTCAGCCACTCCTCACAGTACATGGAAGAAAGATGAGAAATGTTGATGAGTACATGAAGAGGGCACAGTGATGAAGCTGTAAAATGGATGTTGAGGAGCTGGAGATATCCAGCTTCCTCATGAGAGGAAGCAGAACGGCAAGCACTTTTCTCTGTAGTGAGCAATGACCCAAGTGAACCCAAGGGAACAGCATAAAGCTTGGTCAGGGGAAGTTAAGTTGGGATGTTAGGAAAAGGTTCTTTACACACAGGGTGGTTGGGTGTTAGAAAGAGTTTCCCCACGGAAATGGCCACAGCAGCGAGCTTGACAGAGTTAAAATGTTTGGACAACACTCTGAAGTACATGGCAGTACATTGTTGGGGCTGTCCTGTGAAGGTCAAGGGTTTGGACTTGATCCTTGTGGGTCCCCTCCAAATCAGGCTATTCTATGATTCTGTGATACTCTTTACATCCTTCACCAGCTTTGTTGCCTTTCCCTGGGCATCCTCTAGCA
Organism: Chlorodrepanis virens; assembly: GCA_003286495.1. Lineage (NCBI taxonomy): Eukaryota > Metazoa > Chordata > Aves > Passeriformes > Fringillidae > Chlorodrepanis > Chlorodrepanis virens. Next base: position 36,580,268 of record LTAT01000006.1, read on the forward strand.
CTCCAGTCCTTTTTGAAGTGATGGACTCAAAAGCTGAGTCCAAATACTTGAGGCATAGCCTCACCAGGGCTGAGTACAGAGGGACAATCACTGCCCTGGTCCTGCTGGCCACTCAATTCTTGATACATTGGCCTTCTTGGCCACCTGGGCACACACTGGCTCATATCCAGCTGGCTGTTGGCCAGCACCTCCAAGTTTTTTTCCACTGAACAACCCTCAAAACCATCCTTCCCCAGCCTGTACTGCTGCATGGGATTGTTGAAATCCAAGTTCAGGACCCCACATTTCACCTTATTAAAGCTCACGCAGTTGTCCTTAGCCCATTGATCCAGCCTGTTCAGATCCCTCTGAAGACCATTCCCACTTTCCAGCAGATCAACATTCCTGCCCAGCTTGGTGTCATCTGCAACTTAATGAGAAAACATACTAAAAAGTTCAAATAGAATGTGTTTGTGTACATAATGAGAAAACATACTAAAAAGATCAAATAGAATGTGTATGTGAACATAATGAAGGCACAGAAATAGTTATTTTATTTATACTAGAGAACAGTCAGTTATGCTATATTTTATTTTCGGAGAAAATAGATTTTAGTGGGGGAAAAAAACAAACCACAGAAGCATAGAAGAAAAAATCAGTTAGTGGACCTTGACTCACAATGCTAGCAATGACATTTTATTAAAGAAAATATGCATGTAAGAGAAAACATTGATCCAATGTGAAAATCAACCCTTTCACACTACCCATGGAACTGATAATCATAAATGGCTCAAAATTCCCATAATTTTTAATATACTTTACAGCCATCCTTTTTCCCCAAGGTCAGTTGCTCTCATGTTTACAATTTATTGACAACCTCTAACCATGGAAACCAGAATTTGTGCTACTTAGTCATTTTTCCATAAATGCAAATAATAATTATAATGGCCACTTGCTTTCAGTATAAACCAACACAAAGACGAATACTGATAGAGGAAATGAATGTGCAAGAAGCAACATGATGCCCATAAACTATTTATGAAAAGAAATTTAACCCACAAATTAAGAGCTAATGGGTAAAACATTGCTAAGCTTAGTCAGGTGAGTAATGTCATCTATTTCAGTACAACTCATACAAGTACATCTATGTGATTTGACTAAAATGAAACCCTAAGCAACATCCATAACAGCACTAATGTGTGATAGATGCTTGCCACAACAGCAATTAAATACTCTGCAGATCATCTAGTACTCTGATATCTGCTTTATGACTAGAAAACAAATGTGTTCATTTTTCTAGTCCATCTACATTTTTTTTCTTGATTGTTGATTCAATTGCAAAGGCTTCACTGATGTGACTCATTTCACTATAAGTGTTTTTCTCACTCTCTTCACCTCTATGATTAGTTGCCAGGGATTGTTAGATAGAAAGCTTTTTCTGAGGATCTAACATAGGTCCCAAATGGTTGCATGTGTGCCATCTTGTCCATGCTTGATGTGAGGTGTTAATTAGAGAGAGTTACTTGCAGCACACTCCTAGATATAAATAAAAAAAAATTGCGTCAAAACAGCCAGGTTTATTCTTTGTTACTTTTAAATTAATCTCACACAGATTCATTGTGTGATTCAATTATTTACTGTCATCATCATTTCATTATGTTTTATGATAAAAAATAGGATCAATCCTCTGACCAGTATACCTGGAGAAAAGATTCTTGCTGTATATGCTTCTGCTTCAAAATATAGGATAAAATTACTTTGGGGAGTTTTAGCTTGTCTGTTGCCAGAGGCAATCTTCCTACTGCTGAGTTAGACCGCCTTTTCTAGCAAACTATTTAGCTAATATTTCTGTTATGATTCACTTAATTTTGGTCTTGTTTATGTACAGTTCAGGGGTGTTTTGCACAATTTTACACCTGTTAATTTCAGAGAAATTGGTTGTTAAGGATTTTGAAAGCCTAACTTATATTACGGAAGAAACATTTTTAAAATAACTGCTAATTTCAAGTTTGCTGATTTAGGAATATTCATGTTCATGTACAATATTCATTTAAAGAATGTAATCAAAATGTTCAGAAAATATTATTAGTTCACTTTCAAATCACACTTATCCCCAGTGAACTTTAGGTGCGTTTTTGATTAGTGAAAGTCCCCAAAACCTAACTGGCAAAAATAATATTCTGATAAGACAATTGCTATCTTTGATACATGCAAAGTTTAAAACTGCCACTCCTGTAAAAAAAAGTGTGAAAGCAGACTAGAACTTCAGGCAATGTGCATTAAATTTCAGAAATTAATTTAGAGTTGTAGGAGAACAGTTTGCAATGATTCACTAGATGTTAGGCTGATGCATCTACCCAGTCATTCATTCCCTGGAAAAACTGAATATACCCATTGCTACCAAATGTCACCTAGCTCAAACAACAACCTTTTTCTGTGAAGAACTAAGACTCACAATCTATACCTAGAAAAAACAACAATTAAATAAATGAAATGAAATGAAATGAAATGAAATGAAATGAAATGAAATGAAATGAAATGAAATGAAATCCCCTAAACAAAAACAAACAAAACAAGGCAAAAGTACCAAAACATATGGTTGGTGAAGCAGCGCTCCAGGACATATTTACATACACTGGTAACTGACCTAAATGTTCACAGTGTTTCTTAAAAAGCTTAAATAATATAGCGTCTAGTGCACTTATTTAGTCTCCTCATGGCTTTTGTCAAAGTTATTGATTATTGTAATACAAACCACAAAGCTATATATACTAACAAGTCAGCTACATTAATTCAATGTAAAGATTTTTAGTGGTCTTGCTAATGACATCTTAAGGGCAAACACATTGCCTTTATTTTTTTTTCCCCCACCTTTTTATACTTTCTTATAGGTGAAAGGCATAATCTGCAGAGCACCTCTATTTGTACATAAAGAAAAATTTAAAAGATTAATTGACCTGTAGCAATCAAGGATAGGTCTGTTATAAGAAAAGCCAGGACCTCTGAGAAATAAACTTTAGTTTTATGAAGCAATTATTTTCTGACACCTCAGCCTTGGTGTTTTCAATTCCCTCAATAAGCCTGCATGTTTGTCAGTGCCAAAGTGTCTGTTGCAAAACCAACTAAAATGATGAGACTTTTTTTAGCTACATGAAAATATATAGTCACCTCACAGAGATACCAACATTTTTTTAAGTTGCCCATATGAAGACTATGCTGTTTTTTTTTCATTTTAACAGATACAACACTTTATCCAATATCTAACACACGCACATACCTACATATTCTGTGAGCTTTGATATCTGTATTTCTCTAATTAATATTGAAGAAAATTTGTAAGGAAAATCTTTAAAATTAATTTTCTTTAACAGCAATGAAAGCCTATAGGTTTTTGTTGTGAATTCAAAATATTGCCATCGTCCTGCTTTTGCCTTATGCATGCATGACTGGTTTTGATAAGATGGCTGTGAGTATCAAATTGACAGGTACATTCATCACAAAATGCTGATTGAGACCTCCTGGACATAGAAAGCCTTTGAGAAACAACTTGTCGCTGACTGATACACAGTAAGAAGTCTGGGAGCAAAGAACATGGCAGGAAGAGAGTCAGAATTCCTTCTTTGCTTTTGACTTGTTCGTCAGAGGTGCACCACACTTGCACTGAGCTAAGTCTTTGAGGCCTGAAGACACAATTAACGAAGTCAGACATCACGCAAGTATGTGATGCCCAAATGTTTCCATTTAATGGGCTTTAACAAATTGTTCAGAAATAACTTAATCAAGGAGGAGTTTATGGAAACTGCTTCCAGTTGAATTTCCTGTGTCCCTACCTCAGGGCTCCAGTACTTTTGTTTAATAATGCAGTAAGAGCCTTCATGATCAAAGAACATCTAACTGCAACAAACCAAAAGGATGTCAGTCTGATAATACTCAAAGAGGCATTTATGATTTGTTATTCTAGGAAAAAAAAAAGAACATCTGAACCAAAATTTTTGAAAAGACAGGAAATCCATAGATCATCAGGATTTTAACCCTCTCTGGATTTTTTTAAAGCTAAGAAATTGCTTTTAAAATTTTGAATGGTTGACTTAATAAATTTTGTTTATTTATTTATTTCAAATCATACTTTCAAGGCAATATCTTTGACCTGTCAAAGGAACAGGCCTTTTACAGGACTGTGGTAACCTTTTTAGTGGGCATGACTGGTTTCCAAGGTCAGAGAATGTTATAGCCACAGGCATTATTCAGTGACATCAAGAAATACTCTTTTAAAAGAATGAATACTTCTTACACAGGATGGAAATTACCAAGAGAAAAACTTCTATCATTAAAAAAAAAAAAAAAAAAAGATCTTGTTACATGGTGATTACTGCATGTTGTGTAATTCAACACAAAAGCCTTTTCCTACTACATGTTCCATAGACAAATAAATGTGGAATAAACAACAGGCAATCATGGACAGGGGGAAGCTTTGGGCAAAGTATGAGCAGATTCTAGTGGGAATTGAACAACAGAAAAAAAAATTGAGGGGACAAAGAAACTTGTTGTATTCAGAACATAAAAAATCTATTGCTACAATGATTCTCTTACAGAGCAATAATTCTGCATAATCCACTATAGATCTGTATGAACACTATATATCTTTATCTTATACCTACATATCTTCAGGGACAAAATAAATTTTTTTTGGAGTTGCTGAGCTGCAGCTCTCCGTGATCTATAATTGGATTAATAAATATATTCATTCATGAATCAGAAGTCACAAGCTGAAGTCCCAGAGCTGAAGCAGATCCAAAGCAACCCATATAACCACTCTGATATTGCTTCTTACAAAATAAGGATTCAAAAGTATACTGTGGTTGTAAATTTCAGTTTTGTAAATATAGTTCTTATCATATATTAATTTTAATTTCGGCCTCTTAAAAGATCCCACAAACTGAAAAAAAAGAGATTAATACAATTACAACAAAATAGATATTTTCACCCCAAATTTTAGACACTGGGGATATTTCTATTTCGCAGGGGAAAAAAAAAAGCTGTCCTGTATTTTCTCTTCTCTTAAATTTACTCTGCACTTTTGTGAAAAATTTAAAATGTTCTTTGTATTGGGTAGTTTTTTAGGGTTTTTTTTTTGGTTTTTTGGTCATAACTGAATTGTATTACTTGAGCTGAGCAGAACCTGAGAAGAGTAAGCCTGGAAAGGTTATGGTCACTCTGTCTAGAGACATTCATAAACCTAATGTTGTCTTCTTAAATGAATAATATAAACTATTCCCAAATGCACAGATCATAATGTTCTTTTTTTCATCAAGAAATTTTTTTAAAATACTCTGAAGAAATGTACAGCTTTCTTTGTGTATGATTTCATTATAAAAAAATCAGGAGAGGATTTTTATTTTATTACTTTTACAAGACCTTTTGCTCCAAATTATTTAATAAAATCTACAGCATTAAAAAAAAATTGAGAACAAACTGTGACTTACAGAGATTGAAGGGAAGGTATCCTATCCTAATCTTTTCATTAGATGCTCATAAAGACATTATTGAATGATTACAGCAGTCAGGAAGTGCAGTGTGAGAATTGTTAACAAAATTAATTTTTAAAGTATTTATGAAGATGTAAATTTAGGTGTCTGACAAAAGAACAGACAACCCTAAATTGGAGCTGGAGCTTTGTACAGAGATCTGATGATAACATACCTGAATTAACAGCATCAGAATATCTGTTTACAGTCAAGGACTGCTGGTATTGAGTTTATTGTTTGCTCTTTTTTGGGGTTAAGACCGGGCTCATGACCCTGCCAGGCACTACATTATTATTAATGTTTCTCCTTGCACCTCAGTTAGTGTAGTTCAGCTCATCACCTGTGACAAAAGGAGGTTAAATCAGTTTTTTCGAAGACAAACACAAAAGACAGATAGAAGATTTAATTCCTGCTGTTTTCGTACCCTAGATAACAGCTTCATCTACCCAAGGCAACTGGCCCCTTAGAGGCTTGGGTTGAATTGAAGTAAAGAGTGTTTTGGCTGAGACTTAGTTCATTGGCATGTGATGGAATTGTGAGACTATAGACACTTAGCTGTGCAGACCAATAACGATGGCAGTGCGGAGACAAACACTGTACACGTGCCAGGATTTTGTTTAGCTGTTGCTGGGCTTCATTTGTTTTACACTGGCTGTAGTATGACTGGCTGCCCATTTGCTATCATTGCAATGCACCTTGGCAGCACAATCCAATTTTCTACCAAGACAAATCCTGTTCATATATTTCTACACCATGCCAAGAGAGAAAAATCAAATTTATACATGAAAAGTGCTCTTTGAACAATAAATGACATGCATCTTGCCCACTACTGCAGGTATCCTTCTTCCTCTTTCATGAAGACATTACTATGTTGCATGCTGGTTTTACATAATATAATTAGAAGAAGTTATAAGTACCAACCCAGAGTTCTCATTACTAAGTTTATCACAGAAACAAAAGGAAAACACTATTCAAAAAGGAAAGAAATAAGTCTGTCATTCTCCTTTCTCAACTTTCTCAGCCCATGAAACATCCCTAAATGCCTGACATGCATTCAGATCAGTGAGAACTGGGCATACAGATTCTTTTGCCAAGGGCTGAAATGAAAATTTGTGCAGTCTGTTATGACAGAATGGGTACAAGTGCCAGACTCACACCAATGTCACAGAGACTCATTTACTTTCAGAATAAAACTAAAAACTTTGGCTGGAAGTTTGGTTCTCACTGAAAACAAACAAGCATATGCAATCACAGCCTGACACATGCTAAATCCCATTGAAGAATTATATCATAGAGAGGAAAAAATGTCTGAAGACATTCCAATTGGAGATTAGGTCCAATGTTTTGTCATGATATAAATACTTACAGGATTTCTCGTTCTGGAAAGTAGAATGCTCTTATTGCATGAACTCATACTGTTGATTTAGTGCTGTTATTCCCACTCTGTTAAAAGGTTATTTCTCTCTCCATTTTATTTTTCACACTCCAGCATGCCTCTCTACTCCATATTCCAAAATCTAGCTGACTAGACTCCTGTTATTTCTTTATTTTATTCTAGGTAGCTGTTTTTAACACCTATACATTAACCTCAAGGGTAGGAAACAATTGATTCCCTCCACAGTCTTCATTAGGAATTTTTCCCTTCTTGAGAGACAGTGCCTAGACCAATCAGGTCTAGGAATCACCATCAGGAAAAGCAAGTATTGTTGCAAAATGCAACATGCTCCATGTGCCTTCCCATCTCCCTCAGTAAAGCTCAAAACACTCAGGAAATGCAGCAATCATGCTGTCCTGTAACACTTACTCCCAAAATCTTAAAATGTGTTTACATTTAAGATGTGCTGCTTACATATAATTTTCTGTTCCTGTGGATGTCAGGAAAGTAACTGAATCCCGTCTCCAAAATCAGAAAGATTTGTAAAAGAAAAAAAATAAAATATATATATGCATACATACTCCAGATGTCATAAGGGTTTCCCTTTCTCAGAGACAGATTAATAATTCAGGACTATAGCCTATAAATAAAATTCTTTGTCATATCTGATAAAGATGACAGAATGAAATATTTACAGAGTTTTAATTTAAGACAGGTAATTTGTAAGCTATTTGAAATGTTGTTATAATGTAAGCAGTTAGATAACTTGCACTACAGATAGAGCACAACCCACAGTCTCAGAGGCAAGCTCTCTGACCCCAGAACTACTTTGGTGCAGCATAGCTGGGTGACCTTGGCTGAGTCTTAACAAGAAGGTGGCTGCTAAGCTTTGGGAGTACATGAACGGGAGCCACACGAAATAAGTAATAACACAGGCAGAAGAGAAATTGTTGCAATGACAATAGTTGGCAGCTCAGGGAACCACAAGGGAGAAACACAGATGCGGAAAATATACCCCCTTAAGGAAAAAGCAGGCAACTCAAACACAATGAATCAGCAAGATCAAAGGTCAGACGTTTCCAGGACTACAGAAGGTGACCCTCCTGCTATGAATGTTGACCACTTACTGGCTAGCAGAGATCATACAAGAGTCTCAGAACTGATAAGTGCATTAATGCTCAACCTGGCACTGAACCTATCTATTTGCATCAGACACATATAGACCTGCTGTGTTTTTTCACTGTATGTATGTATACAGCTTGCAAAGACCCTGTTTGCATGCAGCAGACAAAAGTGTATGCCTGGAGAAAAGAGTCTCCATGGAAAGAGCTACAGAACTGGAAGAGAAGGGTTACAGACCGGATTCTTTGGGTTGTTTCATGGTTTGACACTAGCCAAACTCCAGGCACCCATGAAAGCTGCTCACTCACCACTCCCCTGCCATAACTGAGGCGGGGAGAGAAAAATTTAATGAAGGCTTCATGAGGTGAGATAAGGACCAGGAGAAAACACTCCAAGGGCAAAACGAGCTCAACTTCAAAGTACAAAGGGAAGTTAATACTTAGAAAATCAGAGGAGGATAATGAGAAGTAACATAAGCTCTTAAAAACACCTTTTTTTCCCAACCCCTTCCTCCTTCCCACTGACAGTGCAGGGACACAGGGCACAGAGGTTTGGTCAGTTTGTCACCCCAGGTTTTCTTCCCCTGGACAGGGAGAGGAGTCCTCCCCCTGTTACATCATGGGGTCTCTCCCACAAGAGCCAGTTCTCCATGAACCTCTCTAGAATGGGTCCACACTCATGAGCAGCAGTCCTCCCAAAATTGCTGCAACATGAGTCCCTCCCAAGGTCCTCCTAAAGCTGCTGTGGTGTGGGTCACTCTTCTACGGAGCACAGTGCTCCAAGGACAGGCTGCTCCAGCCGGGAAGCAGGGGCCCTCTCTCTCTACCAGGTCTCCCACTGGATCACAGCCTCCTCTAGGCATCCACGTTCTCCAGCATGAACACCTCCCCCATAGGCTGCAGGTGGATTTCTGCAGGGGCACAGCTGCTTCACCATGGTCTCACCACAGCCTGCAGAGGAATCATGGCCATGGCACCTGGAGCAACTCCTCCCCTCCTTCTCCACTGATCTTGGTGTCACTGTTGTTTCCCGCACAAGTTCTAACCTCCTCCTCTTGTCTAACAAAAAAAAAAAAACCTGTGCACTTTGTTTTGATTTCCTTCTTAAATATGTTATCAGAGTGGCATTACCAGCCTCTCTCATTGGCCCAGCTTTGGCAGCAGTATGTCCATCAGGAATTGGCTCTGCCAGGCATGGTGGAAGCTTCCAGCAGGTTCTCACAGAAGCCACTCCTGTGGCCTCCTCACTACCAAAAATCAGGTCATGCAAAACCAACACAGGTTGAAATCTAGACAGGTCTGAAGTAGAACAATACAACTTTAGGGAAATACATGTTTTGGCAGTCTTTCTGCACTTGTGCAGTGTTGCACAGCAACTTTTCCCAGTGAAATTACCAATCCCTACTGTCTTAAACCAAGATTATTGGAGAAAGGATAATAAAGAAAAAAAACCCTGAATGTAAATACCAGTTAAACAAATTAAAATATGTCTGCTGAATGATATGAGGACTTTTGCTAGAAAGGAAAAATAGCTTAATCATCCTGTGTTGATTTAAGCATGATTTAAATTCTTGAATTTTGAATATCCTTTATGGAACTCATGAAAATGAGTCCCTCTAGATGCTGGAAAGTCATTAGGCTGCCACATTTTCCTCTCTTGTACTGAATACAGAAAATCACTGATTTATCTTAACTTAGATATAACTCATTCAAATTATGCTCAAAAGTTATTGAATTTGAATAATCACTATTCTCTTGAAACTTAGTAGAGATTTCCTAGCAATATTGTGTTCTCTTTTTTGTGCTAATCTCTTTGTTGAGTCATAGCCTTGTTTTGATAAGTGGCAATGGTTTAATCTCTTTCAGCATTGGAGGATTCTACCATTTTTAAAATATCTTATCACTTCTGAAAAAGTAGAACACAGCATTAATTTAAAGAAACAAAACAAAGCTGTTTTCTTCTAGTTGCCCCAAAGAATTGCAATCCCCAGACTGCTGAAATAGAACATGCCTAGGCTAATGGATTCACCATCCCCCACCAAATCTTAACAATCAGAAATCTGTGACCAAATTTTTTCACTGATTATCTACAGGTGAGAAAGGTCTCCATGCATCTAAAAATTTCAGTTTTAATTTCTTGATCTTAAAAGTAGTTTTTTGTGTAGGAATCCTGGACTAATAGCTGGGAAAGAAATAATTCAACACGGATCTTTTCAGTGCATTGGAAAACTGTTTAAATGAGGATTTTGCAATATTTCACAGGGTGGCAGAAGTTGTGTTCCTGATAACAAAACCCATTTGAATATGTTTTGTATTCTTTATACTTTTTCAGTATGAAGTTAAATTTCAGAAATAAAAGAGCAAGCAAGAGGTTTTTTTCTTTTCTAAGCCTCAAGCTGGAAAAGAAGGGAGTTCCATTATTATGGAAACATAAGTCTGTCAAGCAGACTATACCAAGCCTCAATATTTTACAGTTTCCGCACAATGTTTTACTAACTAGTGAAACAAAAAGATACACAAAAGTTTATTGTTTCTGTGATAAACAAAACAAGGTTTAGAGAAAATTACTTTCTGGCTTTATTAAATGAAAAATCATTTACATTGAAGCGCAGGAAGAGGAAGACTTATTGACTCCACACCATTTCTGGTCACTTCTACATATTTGTCATGTTTTTGTTAGGAGATTTGTTAGTGTAAGAGACATGTTCATTCTGGAAGCATGTTGGTACTGCTTCTTAGTAAAGGAAGCTGCACTACTATTAACATTTGCATAATAAAAGCGCCCAATAATTACTGCAAAACAATTAGGAGCACTTAAGAGCGACACTTACCTGGTCTGTATCTCCTCTTTTTGAATTTGGCTTTCTACCAGAACTAATGTGTTTCGCAAACATGGAATAATTATTTAAATGGGGAGGTTCCCTACATAATGTGCTGTCTGGAAGCTGATTTAATTAATGCCAACTAAAACTCATGACTGAAATGTAGAATAGTCCGCTTATTTTTATTCCACCATTATCACTAAAGCTTAGGGCATAAAATAAGCTAACATTCAGCAGCTTCCTAGTGCCTCTTTGCTGGTGCAGAAATCCAGAAAGGTCACAAGACCTTTCAGTGTGTGTACATTTTTATCTGTTTGTGTGGCTGCACACAGGTGTAACCATATGTGTACCTATCTGTGCAGCGCATAGAAATGTATATATACATATACATGCACAAATATAAGGCATTTTGGCAGACTGAGAATTCCTGCAAACTGGATGAGTTAGAGTACAGATTTCATAAATTGAAGAGATCTTCATGCTGCAAAAGTTCCTTCTTCTTAAAGTTGTTTTTAGTTTAAATCTTTAAAACATTTAAAGGGCAGAAACAAACTGTGGTAACACTGATGGTTGTAATCTTACTTCCAAACTGCCCAACCATATGTATACAGGATGAGGCAAGTAGAACAAGAGATTTTATACACAAAAAAGAGGATTTTAATCTCGACTTCACATTCCAGATGAGATTTAACTCTAAATTCACTGGTTGTTTGAACATGGGAGTTTTGGTCAAAGAAAGGAGAAGAATGGATTAGGGTTCTCTTCCTAAGATAGAAAAGTTGTGGTTTTAATGTAGAGCTAAAACTAACCTTTCAATATTTCTGAGAAAAAATGAATCTGTATAACCTTAATTTTTAATGGTATTAAATAACCATCATAGAATGTATATTGAAACCTTACTTCTTTTCCTGCTATATTTTATTCCATAAATACTTCCTTCTAAGGCTTCATCCTCATTCTTATTTATACAAATGTCATTCCAATTATTTTGTCTATTTTAAGCATACATGAAAATGTTTATAAATTAAGCTTGATGCATATTTAGAATATCCTCTCCTTATCAGAGCTACATAATTGTCCTTACTGGTGATGAGAAGTCAAGTTCTGTAAGAATGCACAGAATCTTGTTCAGCACAGACCCAAATACTATAGTCCTACCACTTACTAAACACATATAAGTATTTAATTTCCAGACATCTTATTATTAATTCTCTTTAACTTTTTAAATTAGATTGTCTAGAGGTGGGGAGAGCAAAAGCCTATATTCACAAGAAAATAATGTATATATATTGCCCCTCCAAATAGAGTTTTAAAGACTCTTCAAGCAAGTATTAAAGTACAGCCAGGAAAAGCATTTATAACTTTGCCCATGAGTTTAAATAATATTTGTTCCATGGATTTAAATAATTGCATTTCTGCTTGGTGTGATAGATATGCAGTGAACCTATCTGACGAGAATTGGGTGCCTTTATTTAATGTCTAACTTTTTGCTTGTCTTGAGAGTAAAGGAATGACTTGGTCATCCTGCCCAGAAAATTATCCAGGGCATCTATATTAGGAAAAAAGACCCCGTTAGCTCCCTTCCTCTCTTTGCTAGACAAAGATAAATGTCTCTAAGAGTTACTAGACATCTGAAATGCATCTCACTGTTTATATATTTTTCACCCTCTTTCCATTAATTATAAAAGGAGTAAGCTCTTAATTTAGGTTAGTCCTAAGATTGTAAGTAATGGATCAGGACCTAAAATCCCTCTGAAAGAAGGGAAGAATATCCCGAAGACTGAAATTACCTGGTGTATTTCACAGTGCATTACCTTGCTCATTTTGAAAAGATGGCCAATGAAGGTGATCTATTAATGATAGCAGCATAGTGTCTCAGACACTAAAAATTTCAAAAAACTTAAAAAAAACCCCCAAAAAACTCCAAACAAAAAACCAAACAAACAAACAAAAACAGCAGAAGAAAACCTTGACCCTAGGTCAAGTATGTAAAGGAATAATAGAATAATGGAGTTGCAAAGTTCTAATAATATCTAATCTTTTACTATAAAACAAATATGAATAATAACATCTGGTTATTTGACTTAGTTCCTATGTAGGAAATAATATGATAGGTGGTGACTTCTGTAATGAACATTACATTACCTGAAATTTTAGACCATAAAGGCTGTAAAGGTCTTTATTTATATCTTTTGAAAGGTCATGCAAATGAAGAGAGATTTAGGGATATAATTTTTACTGAAAATGACTGACACTTTAGGGTTTTTTTTTAATTCCCATTCATCATATATCTTCTTTGCTTTTCATAGCAGCATACTTGATATTTCCATATAGCAGTATTTTTTTTATTTGTTTTGGAGAAGGCAGACTTGTCTTCAGCCACATTTACTATGAAGTAAACTTGGAGAAACAGTGACATGTGTGGATCTCATCAGCAACATGTTGTCTCTTGCTCATATAATGCCTAAAACTACCATCACATTCACTGACTTGGACAACTTTGTGCTTGATAGAATTCACTGTGGTGCTCTTGGAATAGTTGTATTTCTATTTTAGAAATGGCATCAAGCAATGCTTTCTTGCTGCACTAGTAACTAGGTGTTAATAAATTTCAGCCTTGGCCTATGCCAGTGTTCCCTGAGTCTGCTTTTCCTTCCATTGTCAATAGAGTAAGTGTTCACAACCTCCTTTTGCAAAAGTGCCATACCACAGTAGCATTTCTGACTGTGTTATAGCTGAGATTTTCGTGGAATAATCTGGGGAGTTGGACTTCAACTGTTTTGCCCACAAAAAATTAGAGCTTCTCAAATGCTGTTATGTTTTTGGATGCATAATAGCTATCCAGATGATCCACGGTAAATTTTAGGTAAGAAGTTACTGTTTTATTCTCAGTTTTTTGGAAAACTCTTAGACATCTGGTTCAGCAAGCTACAACATAGAGTCCTGCTGGCTAACATTTGTCACTTCTTTTGCTTATGTTAAGTTTAAAATTGGCTTTTATTCCTTTTCTAAATGTTCCTTCTGATGATGGGGCTGTTCTGAATTATTGCAGTCACCAGAAAATTTCATCACATCTGTTTTTCATGTTATTTATGGCTTGCATTTTATATATCAAATGGCAAGTTTTATATGTACACTAAGGCAAAATATATTTTTTTAAATTTAAACTAATTAATAGCAAAGTTTGCTGAAATTTAATGAGCACTTCATTTTTTGACCTATTGTTGTCTAGTAGAATTTGGGTTAGAATTAGCTGCAATTCATTTTACTTTCACTTTACATATCATTACTTAGGTTCCCACCTCCTGCAGCAATAATAACCTCTGGAGCACTGTGCTTGCCTTCATTCCCTTTCAATTATTCAGGCAAAAGCTGATTAACCAAGATTCTGAAAGTACGTCTTTTTTAACACTCTGTCTACTTTGAGCTTAGGTTACATATCTATTCTAAAAACTTTACTAGCTAAATGGATATAACAAATATATTTCTTATGGAAACTTTGTTTCAGTCATAGCTCTTAAGTTCTTGTTTCAAGGTGAATTGAATCAATTTCTGTCAGTTCAAATCAAATTGGGATAGTCAGGCTACTTCAGCTCCGAATGAGATTGTTCAAGATAAATTCTGGATTGGTTTAAATAAACAGTTTACTTTCAAGTCTTCATGGAAACAGATGCAAATTTTCTCATAGTTTTTACGACAACTTAAAACAAAAAGGTATGAGGAGTTCAGGGCTCTTTAACAGCAGTCAATAAATTAAATTAAAGATTAGTAATTAAAAATCTCTGCCTTATATATTCTATAAATAAACATTTTCCTTTTATATATATTATAATTCTTTCCAGTTACTGCTTCAAATTATTTCCAGCTCAGATCTTTGGATTGAAAATTTGATTTTCTGTTTGCTTGTTAAGTTATGGATTCTGCTTAAACCCAGGCAAACATTTTGCAACCTCACCACACTTTGACAAGGAGGTCTGTATGTCTATCACCTACTTAGTGATAAATCACTTTTTTTTTTTTTTTTTTTTTGG
>LTAT01000006.1:36599424-36612791 GCA_003286495.1 Chlorodrepanis virens
TTCTAAGTTGATATCGATCCATATATAAGTCAGCTTTGTCTGTTAATGACAATTTATGCAAATTTGTTTAACCACATTGAAAGAATAAATTTAGCAAAACAATGCAAGTTTGAAGGCAGAAAGGAAAATGAAAAAAACCAATGTGGTACCTAAGAAAGCTTGACAATAATGTTCACTATTATGCAGTGTCTAAAACACCCCAAACATACATTTGAAATTGACTTTTGGAAATTTAAAAAGAAGATACAATCTATCAATTTGTTAATGAAACGCATTTTAAAAACATATATTTGCCCTTTTCTCCAAAAATATGTAGATTTTTCAACAGCGACCTGACGATTTTATATTTTGAGAAATGATGGCAAGAACTCGCTTTGCAAAGGATTTTCAGTGCCAGGTGTGTATGGAAAAATGGTCCCAATACATCGATTTTTCGATCAGAGATGCAACAATACCAAAAAAATAAATATTATGTATATATATATATGTGATTTATCAGAGTCAGGGGATTAAGCTTCATAGGAATATTCATGAAGGTTGGTGCAACTGCTGATATAAATTTTTATACTATGGGTGCAAACACTCTGTGTTGTATCCATCAATGGTACACTGGCCTCAATATCAAAATTGTCTACTAAATGTGAAATCATGAATAGGAAGCAGAGAATGCAGATGCAAAACATAATATCTTTTCCTAGTCTATTTTTTATTTTACATGTCCTGTTCCCCAGTTTCTACTCTGCAAATACTCTTATAAGAAGGTATATATAGCTAGTTCCTGTGAAGTTTCTTCTCTCCTCCTCGCTTCTTCCTTGCTTTATTCCACAGTTCTTGTTGCAGGGAAATCTCACATTTATGTTTAGATACAGTTGGAGCCTGCTCTGAAGATATCTCTATAATTTTTCTCCTGTCTTCACTCTTTTTTGTTAAAGGATTAGACCCCCATAATCAACATGAGAGTGGTGAAAGCTTTAGGCAGTTTTCTGAATTTTGTGCACGGGCAAAAAAAAAAAAAAAGGCAACTGAAAAACATGGCAAAAAATATTCTGTGACATTTTAATTGTTTTCTTTGGTAGAAGTCTGTTGGAGGATATTTAAGGAAAAAAATAATATAAAATTACTATACTTTCCCATTGGGTTGTTTGTTTTCTTTGTGATTCTCAGTAAAAAGATTCTGAAGAAAGACAGTTTGATATTTTCATACCTAAAAGCTACATTTATGACTTCTAAATGCTGAAAAAGAAAGGGGGATCACTATTCCAAAAACACAGAAAAACACTCTTTATCAAATATTTGTATAATGGATTGTCATGTAAGGGTTTATTTGAAGCTGCATAAAGCAGTCTTGTTCCTTGCTCTTCTTTGGCAAGAATAGCAGCAAAATCAGCAAAGCAGGTAAATGCATATTTCAGTGCAAGGAGCTTAGTTACCTGAAATACCTGGTTTTCTTAGAATGGTGAACTCTACCAGCTATACGAGTACAGATTTTTAAGTAAAATTCTACTTTAAGCACTTCTGCAATAATGGCCAGCAATGAGTGGGATTCCTAAGGCACTCAAGGACTCTGAAGAAACTAGCAAATCTTTCCATGCAATGTGAAATAATGAAGTGAAAAACATATCTTTTGATTGTTTGCTTAGCCTCTGGATCACACTGAGGTTTCCCCTGCTTGCATTTCCCTCCCAAGACCAGAAAAAACAATTTTTTTTTTATTTAAAGCTGTTTCCTCCTCTGTTCTTTCATTCTTTAATCATTTTGTTCAAAAACTCACTCAGTGACATCATCCTTTCCACACACATTTTTTCTTCACCAGCCTTTTATGAGTCCTGTGTTTCTGTTAGTCTTTTTGCCCATAACTTTCCATTCATCCAACTGACATATCAGAAATATTGTATAATACTGACCATCAAGCTAGTTGTTTCCTTCAGGCTTCAGCCTGAAAATTTGCTTGAAGAAATACTGAGCTATTTGACATGTGCTTGATCATGGACTCAAGGGCAAAGAACTTCCAGGCTTACATCCAAACTACATCCTGTTTGCAAGCAAACTGCACTTCATTGTATATCCTGTCATGGCGAATCAAAATTGATAGTCCATCTCTGGTGCGGATGTACTCAGCTTCTCGAACTGCCACTTGATATATCCAGTGAGATTATGTTCTTGCACAATATGCACATAATTGCCTGGATAAGACTATCCACATGTCACACAGGTGACATTGAAATACCTCACATTGAAATCTGTTGTGTTTCAAAACACTGATAAGGATGTAATTTTCCTGAAATCTACTCCAGTTCATATATCACTCCATGTAAATATCTTGACTTTGAGTACCCTCAAAGTATAGTGATTTCCACTGCCACTAAAATCTCACAATGTATACAAAATAATATTGTGAATTTTTATTTCTTCATTTGTTACATTATTAAAGGATGCAGGTGAATAATGAGGCATTTTCTAAACAAAGCCCAATTAAATATTTACATCATTCTTCAGTACCTAGACTGCCATTTGTAGTCAATAAAAATTATTGACTTGGGATGATTTTTAACTTTAATGTTACTGACAAATTGCTTTTTAAACTAATATTCTTATAAAAAAAATATGACCAACAGAAAAACATGTAGAAGAAAAAATATATCTGTCAAAGATGTTTGCTAAATTTCTGGAAAAATCTTTGTTGAAACACATTCTTCTACCTTCTTTCAATCATAATAAACTAATTTATTTTCCTATCAAACTTAACCATTTTTAAACAAGAAAAACTCTACACCAAATCCAGTTAAAAACCACATCTTCATCCTAAAAAAGCAACAAAATTATTTCCTCTTATTTCATTGGTAGCAAGAAAGTTATTCAGCGTTTCCACTACACTGCAAGACTTATCACATATTCCTCTGCAGACTTAACCTTTAAAGATGAAAGAAAATCTGTTCTTTCTTCACACCTCAAGTTTTAAAGTGTTAAAATTAGTGTCACACTTCTCTGGTGGAATCCCTGAAGCTTGCCTGCCTCTCACCTCCAAACCAGACAGTATTTCAGTAAAGTTGCTAACTCTTAACAGAGTTGGATCCCCTCTGTCTTTTATAGTAAATTACCTTTCAGTTTGAAACGTCTTGCAAACACAAACCAGTATTGACTTGACTTAAATAGCTTATATATAGCTTAACTTATATATAGCTCAAATTTAATAGCTATATTATCTCATCTTCTGCCTTTTCATTTATTACTTATTTTATATATGTGATTTATTTTTTGGTGGATGTAGCATTTTGCATTTACCCTTCCTAAGTTAAGGGTTAGTTTTTGGTTTTTAGCCAATTTTCCAGATTCACTAAAATTATTTCAGTCAAGTCACATGATGTTCTGTTCCACAGTGTTTTCCATTCATTCTTCTTTAGTGCCAGGACAAGTTTTCTAAGCATAGTGTCTACTGCATCAAGATTTTCCTGTCCTACAACTTAGAAGTTGAAATGTTTAAGATAAGGACATAAAAAAGCGAATATGTTAAGATGATGTCAGTGTCTAGTAGATTATCCTATATGAGCTACCAAAGAGAATCTTAGGTCACTAAAACTATTGCTTTGTATGACTTAGTTCCCTTACATGTTATTCCAGGAAAGGCCTGTTTTCAATCAGCATGATAAACCCTCCCGATACCCTGAAGCTGAAGTAGCCCTTTGTTACAAGTCACTGCAAAAGTAGAAGCTCACAGTCCTCTACCTTGCCTAAGTTGTTCAGAATGCATTCATTTTCAGGGGGTGAGTTCTTATTCCATTTTCAATGTATTTCTTCAATCCACAAAGAGTAATCTACCCAATGGGTGTGCTTTGAGGATGCCATGGAGGAAAAAAAAAATGGGGAAATACTTGACAGGGTTTAGATATGAGATCCAAATTCCTGGCCACACTATATCTAATGTACTTGTGGACATATTGAGGGGAAGATCATCAAAACATAAATATTTAGTGTGTAACTTTGCTTCCTAAGACATCTGCATTCTGCAATGATCTGTTGACGTACGCATGGTCAGGTACCTACTGCCTGGGACCCAAAGGCTGTTTATCTTGTGTTAAATAACTAACACTATGGGTTCCTCTGATCATTCTGTGACCACACCCATTAAACCAAGTCTTGTACAAACCACACCTGAAATCCAAATTTCCAGGTGTTATGTGTCTTCGTAAGTGAGTAGTCAGTATCCCCCTAAAAGAAGTGAAACACATTTGCAAGTTTCAATTGTCTCTGATTAGCTTTGAGTCTAAGCCTCTAGCAAATAATTTGTCTTTTACTCGTGTCTAAATTAATTCAATACATTTTACAGATTTTTCTCAGCTGCTCAAAGGAAAGTTGTATATGATTCAGGAGTGCATCCTGGCAGCCCGGAAGGCCAACCAAGGCTGATCAAAGGAGATGATTTTCCCACTCTGCTCTGGTGCAGCCTCACCTTGAATATTGTGTGTAGGTTTGGACACCAAAATATAATAAGCTTATAAAGCTATTAGAGAGTGTCCAAAGAAGGGCCATGAGGATGGTGAAGGGCTTTGAGGGGAAGCCATGAGGAGCAGCTGAGGTCACTTGGTCTGTTCAGTCTAGAAAAGGGGAGAGTGAGGGGAGACCTCATTGCAGTCTACAATTTCCTTGTGAAGAGGAGGGGCAGGCACTGATCTCTGTGGTGACCAGTGACAGGACCCAAGGGAACGGCCTGAAGCTGTGTCAGGGGAGGTTGAGGTTGGATATTAGAAAACATTTCTCACCCAGAGGGTGAATTGGGCACTGGAACAGGCTCTCCAGGGAAAGGGTCGCAGCACCAACCCTGACAGAGCTCAAGAAATGTTTGAACAATGTTCTTGGGCATATGGTGACTCTTGGAGATGGTCCTGTGAAGGGTGAGGAGTTGGTCTCAATGATTCTTGTGGGTCTCTTCCAACTCAGTTTATTTATGACTTTTTTGTCTTACAATTATTAAAAACAGCTGTTCCTTAGAAGGGATGTCAGCTTGCTCTTGGTTAAAAAAAAATAAATCAGGAGTCATCTTCATTTATTCAAATATGAAACACCAATTTCAGTGAAATTAAAGACTACTCTAAGTGTTCTTAGGTGAAGATCATTGACAGCATGAAATATTTCTCTTTTTAAATGGCAATGTTCTTTGGTGTGTAAATCAAAACTTTCTGGTTTGAAATAAGAAACATAATTATAATAATAAAAAAAATCTCATCACTAGAATACTAGCAAAATTGTCAAACATCACAGACACCTAGTGTACAAAGAAAAAAGAAATCTATACATCTTAGTCAGGGTGGGAAATAAATTACCCTCCCAACCCTCTGTACAGATTTTCCTTGAATCTTCAAAATGGTGGAAAATGTGTATGAGACTTGACTAATAGTAAATTCTATGTGATACTGTCCTTAGGCATATGTGGTCCTTCAATAAAAATAGTTACCCCCATATATTATGTAAAACTAAGGGTTTGCTACACAGCAAAGAAAAGGAAGGAAAGGGATTAAGGGATTCTGATGTAATTTGATAAACTATCACATTTTCTTTTTCCAACAATCTCACCTTCAGTTTTGACTAGTACATGAACAAGAGCACTATGCTTTGAAAAAAACATGATATAAATGCAAGGGCCATTGTTTGCAGTGTCCAAATAAAATGAACTCAGAGATTCTCACAAAACTTTTGGAAAGAGAATGCAACGGACCTTACCATCAAAACAATAATATTTAATACATATAAAACACTGTAAAGTAGGGTTTGACATTCTCCAAGAGAGTAAAAAGAAAACTGTTAACCTAAAAGTCTGCTGACAGTGACACAGGAACTTCCTGCTTTATTGCTGCTTCTTAAAGCTCACAAAGCACATGGAGTTATAACATAAAACACCTTTGAACTTCACACACAGATTGCTCCCCTCTTGCTCACCTCTAGCAATTTTTATTTAGAGATAGGATCTCAGTCTTTATGGTCTTTATAGGATCTCAGTCTTTATCCTATTTAGGATCTCAGTCTTTCAGAAAAACAAACACTCAAGAGCTTACAGGAGCTTGTTAGAAAAGCAATCCAAAAACTTCTACACAAAGCGATTCAACTACTGGGATCAGTATTTAAAAAACAGTAAGTCATCTCTCAGGATCTCCATAAAACTTCCACTGTATACAAGAACTGCTTCTTCATTTTATCAGTTCTGTACTTGACTTCTCTTCCCAGAAACAAAATTCCCCATTAAATCAGTCAGTTAATGTGGATTTTCTGAATTTTTATAAAAACATAAGAAAACAATTCATTTCTACTCACTAATGCCATAAAAACATACAGTTATCTGCCACATATTCTGTTCACTGAAGGTAAGTAAAGCTGGAATAGCAGCTCTCTGTGGAGGATGCTGTTGCTTTTGGAACCAACCTGCTGGTACTACATGGATAAGTTACAGTTCTTCTCTTTATAATGTACCCCTGTTTTGGATTCAGTCAGACATTAGAAGGTGACTGAATGTAATTTGTTAGATAATTTCTTTACGGTGTCTTTTGTACACTGTCAGCGACTGTAGCTGAGGTGTACTACTTCCAAGCAATTTGAGGTTCACATATGAATTGTTGTTCTGTATTATGTATGTAAATAAAAATAAAAAGTAACCTTAATAAAACTTATATCTCCTTTTTCAATCTTTTCCTTTGACCCAAAAGCCAACATTATTTACAAAGCATGTGCATCACAGGATGAAGATACTATTAAGCAGGCATGACTAAATGTGCTTCTTCTTTTTGCTTTCAAAACTCCCAGGGTGCTCAGATTTTGCCAATAAAAAGCTTTCTAATTTTCTAAACTAATTTTTCACAATTGCTGTCAATATCAATGGAAGAAGCAATGGCTTATGTTTACATGCAAGTGATGTCCACCTGCTTGGGCTTTTTATGTTTTCCATTAGGTCAGATGATTAGAATTAAATATTGCCAAAACAACAGAGACAATGTAAAATTGATTTGTGAAATCACCTGTAAATGCAGAGGATTTAGCACAGGTAACAGAGCGTTATGCGCCCGAAGTGTGAAAGATCCCTATGCAGTATCGTTTCCTATGCCACAGTTGATCACCAGGCAAAACTAAGCACTGATACAAACTGCAGGTTTCCTAAAATCTTCCCAATGTCTAGATAATGTAACCAAATTAAAACACACACACACAATAAAAAATTGAAATGTTTTTCTTGCAGCTGCAACATTTCTGTTTTGCCTTCCTTCCTTTTAATTCATGTCACTATGACATGAAAGAAATCTAACACTGCAGTGGGTTACTCAGTAGACTGCTCTAGCAAAAGAAAAATTTTTCAATTGCTTTTTGCTCGCATCCAAGTAACCTTTTTCTTGGTTTACTGTTTTGTATTTATTCCACAAAGGTACCATAAAGCAAAAAACCTCTAATATCAAAGCAAAACATACAGTCTAGTCCAACCTTTCACATAAAATTTTTGCAGTGGTCACCTGTGTCCTTTTAACAGCTGTGGAGAGTACTGGGGATATTTTCATTGAGTTTGTCCTGCTAAAAAATAAAAGGATAAAAAAAACAAATGCATGGATGAGAACAAAAGGAAAAGAAACAAGATTATTTGATTAATTCACAATGTCATGTGAGTATAGGAAAGAGAAGCTTTTATACATGGAAATCTTCGCTTTAGCTTTTACTGCTTCTGCCTTTTCTAATGGAATTTAGGACATTCATTTAAAATAACGCTTATAGAGCTATTTTAAAAATGACTGCACTTTGAAAATAATGTCTATATGTTTCACATAGGTTTCTTCTTAATAAAAATTGTTATTTGTAATAGGAAGAATGAGGAAAGGTCAAAAAGTTTACTCGAAACCATAGACACTTCTTACAGAGAGAAGTGGTTAACCAAAAGAAATGCAGTGGACAGTTTAAATGAATGATTATATATCTTATTATTTGTCTTCCATAGTTTCAAATAAACTTGCTAATTCAATTTTTTTTTTAGAAAATCTGTTTTTCCTTATGTCTTCTGCATATCAGTTTAAATTAATTGAAAGCACACTATTTGAAAAATTTATGCCTAAAAGTGAAAGTAAATATGCAGTACTTAATAAACCTAAGTAAATTATGTGTTATTTCCCCAAGCTACTACATAAAAAAAAATATTTTGAGATGATCCAATTAATATGACTTCTCAAAGAGTATTACTTTTTGTCCCTGCTAAGAGGACATTATTTTTTTTTTAACTTTTGTTCACAATTTTATACTTTAACAGGATTATTTCCTTCACAAAGAATCATGAGATCATCTTGGTGACAACAGAAATACTCCTTCAACAGAAAAAATATTCTGGTGAATGAGTATATCCAGCACTTCCTGCATGGAGGATTGGATTCTGGATAAACTGCAAGACACCAGAAAATTGAAGCAAACTTCTTCATTCTGCTTAGGGTCATTTTTAACAGAATCCTACTTTAGCTTTTACCAGCAGAACTGTGGACTCAGTTACAATCCCTTCTCTGTCATCTTCAATCACACTCTCCCACTAGAAACCTTTTTATCACAGAACTAAGAGAAAAATCTGTGATGACCTAATCTGTTTTATTTGAAAGCAGTAGTTACCACCATCAATGCAAGATTCCATCCAATCCTTCTAGTTCCAGTTATTTTTCATTTTAAGAGTCTAGTTAAAGAGAAGGAAAAGAAAAAAGGCCTTTTCCCAATTAGTTTTCTATCAATAAACTTCCCAAATCAGGAAGGCCAAGGAAAAGCTGGGTCTTTTGGAGAGACAGATATGCAGGAACCTCATCAAAGAAAAGATCACTACAGAAAAGAATCAGAGAAAAATCAGTCCCTTTCCATCTTATCCTTAAAAAATCATTATTTTTTTTGCAGAACAAGAGGATTCTTGGCAACATCAGGAGAATATATCCTCTACAAGCCAGTGATAATGAGAGGAATCAGATTATCTGTAGTATAAGTGGCCTGCAAACTTATGGGGAATGTTTATTAATAAACCTCCCTTACTTGTCTAGGTTCATGACTCAAGAAGATTTGGAAAAGACGGTGCATCTTTGCTACAGTGATCATTTTTTCAGTTTTAAAAATTCATTTGTTGACCTGAGATTTCAGGTTTTTTCACTACACTGCAGAAGTTTGCTTTAAGTTTTTGATGTAATTATTTTTTCTCAGTATTTTCCTGTGTTATATCGAGTTCAAATCCATTTAGAACATAAAAATATGCATTTTAATATTGAACAATATTAGTGTTATTATAATGACTTTGTCACTGGAATCTAATACATAAAATCATACAAAACACTAGGAAACTGACAAGATGCTTACTTTAAAAAAAAGCCCTCAGTGCTCTTTTTCCCCCCTCAAATTTCTTCTGTAACTTTTTATTCTCTGCTGTCAAACTTTATGAAGATAGCTTCACAGACCATAACACTGTCACATATGTTGTCTCTAAGAAGTGAAATATTCTTTATGCTAGCTTATAAAAAAATTATGTCTATGGTTTTTGGACTTGATGCCAAAAAATATTCAACAAAAAACATTCAACAATGAGGAACTGTAATCCTTAGAATCCACAACTGACTTCCTTAAATCAGTAATTTCCTTATAAACTACATGCATCAAAATATACTTGAGAAAATGTGTTATCAATGTAGGAAATTAAAATGTTTTACACTTCTAAATTCTCAGGCGAGAACAGATTTAGTATGTGAATCAAATCTTGTTGGTTTTCAGAAATGTTGACTCATTAGCTGTCTAGGTGTTCTACTCAGGCACTCATAAAGCTACATATCAGACAAAAATAAAGATCAGTCAGATTTGGCAGTGTGAAATCATCAGAAGCATAATTTCCAAAACGTTTAATTTTTTTTATCTATTTATTTTGATTTTCAGTATGGGAAGACTAGAGTGATCATTAATAAAAGTAAATGTGATCAATATATAGATCAATTAGTTAACGTAACTGTAATGAAGAATAATGTTTGAAAGTTGAAGAAACACCAGCCAAAAAAACTTTTCCAAAGTAATTTAAACTGTTAATGATAAGAAATTCAAGGTGGAAAAATATAAGCCAAAACGACCTTTTGAAAGTAATTTAAACTGATTGCTTTCTTATAAGAAATTCAAGGTGGAGAAATATAATTACTGACTTTACTTTTTACAAGGATTTCTAGGCATCTTAGAGCATGTGGATTTTGGCTAACTTCCAACAAATTGCAGTAATGGTAGTATACTGCCTGACATCTGAATAATGTCCATCACAGTTCCCTTTTTGTAATTACTTCAATGGCATGTTACTCAAAACTTTATAAAAGGCATGGAGGTGCCTTCTACACAAGGAGGAGAAAGCATAGAATTCCAAGAGATACAGAAAGAATAGAGCTTAACAAAATGTGGTTAGTTTCATTTCCAAGAGCCCTGTGTAATATCAAGCCAGATAAGCTTGTATGTTCTGATAGTTCTTGGCAATTACAGTAAAAGGTGATTTATCTGGCCAAAGTATACCAGGAAATAGCCATCATTTTCTTCAGATTATGGCCTTGTGATTTTGTTAGCCCTGAATTTTCTTAAATTTGGGTTCAGAAGTTGAAAGAATACCTCACAACAGCCAAGTTCCATCACATTTAAGTCGAAGTACTTTTTTCATAATTTAATTTAAAAAACACGAATCGTATTAGTGTACTATGAAAATGGACAGAGTAATTATAAAGATTTCTGAAGTATAGAAAATGTTTTGAGGATGCTCCAGAGGGCCAAATGACTTCAAGTGAATAAGCTACTCTGCTAACTCTAATTTGGTGTTTGGAAGACCAACCCAACTGTTTGTATTTCCCACATAAAATAATTTAGAGCTAAAAGTGCCACTTTGAAGATGTCTGAATATTTGTCTGATGCTCTTTTAATTTCTGTTCTCTGATGATTTCCAGCAGGAGAAGTTGGGATTTTTTGGTCGAAAAGAAGAATTGAAGCATATGCATCAGAAAAAGCCTACAGTTTGACTTGAAGCCTGTTCTCAAGGTTTGTCTTTTGGTGAGCATTTGAAATTTAAATTACTGTCAAAATTACCTCATGTTCTTACTTAACAAAATCTTTTGTGCTAACAAAAGACTTCCTCTGCTTTACTGTAGGTCTCTAAGGTAACTCTTTCACAAGGTGCCATAGTATAATCATAAATACCAAGATGACAAGCATAAATACAAGGTGGTAAATGGATTAGCATTAGATTGTGGCTGTTTATTTGCTTTGGGTTTTATTGTTCTAATGAAAATCTGTCCTGTCATGTAAATTTCCCATATTCTTAGGCATCAACAAGTTTGGGTTAACAACTTTGTTAAGTGTGTAGGGTCCAAAGGGCCCAAAGCGAGATTCACGGGAAACAATGGCAGAGAGAAGAAAAATGTCTCTGACTACAAAGTCTTGGAATGTAAACTGTACTAGCAGAGATATTTCTGGAGCACAGAAGAGTCCTCTGTGATGCACAGTTACTATGTTTGAGGCCAAAACCTCTCTATATCCCATTTCACAGCAGTGAGGGAAAAGGACTGAAGCAAGAAGCTGCACTGGTCATCTGTATCTTAACCACGTAAGTGTTCAGATAGCCTGTAGCATTCTTCAAAATGTTAGTAGATGGTATCAGAGACCTTTAACATGCAGCCCATCAAAATAATTCTTCAAGTTATTGCATATCCTCAAAATATGAATGTGCCTCCCCTGACCTCTGTGTTCTTTGCTTTCCAACTGCTTTGTGAATTCTTTGGAGGCACATGGCATTATTCTTTAAATACAGTGAACAAGAGAACAAAGCTCCTGCTAGTGACCCCTAGTCTTCTTTTAATGATCTTCATAGGCACAGTTGTGAATTTTTTGTTATATATGAGAGAGGTCAGAGTTAACTTGCTCACTAGGCTGAATTTAAAGACCAAAGTATGTTTAGCTTCATGGTAGCAGTTTTCTAACCCCCAAAAAAAGCACATTGGGATTATATATAACAAAAAAGATCTTCACCTTCTTCAGTCTGTCAGCTGGCCTCTACTTGTCTCTTTCAGATTAAGTTGGACTCTTTCTCTAGTTGGAATCTCTTTCTCTTTCCTGAACTGATTCTGTTGGATAAAATGGTCCTTGCCTTTCCTCTTTCTATTTTTTGTAAGAGGAAAAAAGGTCAGAGAACAAATCTGTTGCTTTTCCTGTAGCTAGCAAGAATATAGCTTTCTTCCTGGTGTGAAGACTTTTGTCCTTGAACTCCATCTGGTTATTATGAGGCATCTTGAACTTTTAGAAAATTACGTTTTGCATTTCTCATCCACTGCTGTTATTGCATAACCTAGCAGACTCTGGATTTTGATCTGCTTACCCATTGCATTACTAACCCTACTTATCAGTACAGATGCATTGATAAAACTCTTTATTTGACTTCCTGGATTATTTTTCTTTGCTCATCAAATGAAGAGAAATCATGAAACTGTATACACTGAAACCAGGAATAGGATAACAGCTATTACTTCCTGGTGCAACTCTTCCCTGCATAGATTTCTTTGTTGCAGAAAATTGAAGATAAAAAAAACCCACCTAAATTTCAAAATCTGTTTGATAGAAATGAAAAATACACTAAAAATGTGCACATAAGTGTTTCAACCTTCTCTTTTGCTGAAAAGAACTAGTGTGTGGTATTAAGTTAACACATGACATATTTAAAAGCAAAATAAATAAAATAAAAAAAAATGCAGCTCAACAAGGAATATATAAAAACTGTCCTGGCACTAATTTTCAAAAAGTATTCCTAATGATCATTGCTCTCTATAGTTATTTAAGTCAACAAAAACTGAAGAGGCATGTAATGCTAAACCCCAAGTCCTTAAACGTACAAGAAGCACATTTTCAACAATTTTATGTTGGACCAAAAAGAATTTTTCCCATCTTCGCTTTCTGAACATTCTGCCTCACAGAATTTTGTTTTTCACATTTAGTTTCACAAGGACAAGATGTTAAAGGAAGCATTACAGCCGTGAGAAAAAGGAAATGGAAGTACAGAAACAGTCTAATAGCAGAACTTTGAGCAAATATCAAGTTTAATTAACAGAGGGGAAAAAAAAGGGAAAGTAGTAATTTCTTGTTTAACTTAATAGGTAGCACTGCTACAGCACTGTAGCAAAACACTGCATGCTAACAGCTGAGTGTTAGGCTGCCAGCCATATATCCTGCTCCATCAATTCTCCCTATTTCCAAATGAAAGAATAATAAAAGTGAAAAATATCAAAGGAATTATAGGTTTGTTATCATAATTTATAATTAGTATATTTTGTTTATCAACAGTGAAAACTGTTGAAGCAGAGGAATCGCAATTTTTTTTTTTTTTT
>LTAT01000006.1:36612801-36630896 GCA_003286495.1 Chlorodrepanis virens
GATACTTTTCGTATCCAAAACAGTCAGAGGTATGAAAATTCTTACAACATTTTTGAAACAAATATTAAACTGCATGTCTAATTGGAAGATTAATATAAGAATTTTTAATTCTGTCTGCCAGTTTTACCCAACTTATTCTCTGAAATATCAGCCTCTGGTCATGATTAGAAATATGGGACTAAAGCAGACTTCTGGTCTGTCCAAGCATGGCACCAGTTGAGTTCTTCTGACTCATTAACTCAAAGATGGTGTAGGATTCAAAAGAACTAATTGAAAAAGCCTTTTAAACCACTCGGTAAAGTTAATTTTTACAAAATTGTGTGGACTCTTACTCTTTCACTTTAATCTATAATGACATTGGTTTACTTGCATCTTCAAAGAGTATGTTTGCTTTTTCTTTTTTCACCCTTTTCAAGGGCTTTCTTCTTTTAAGAGATATGAAGTCATATGAAGTTCTGTCAATGTATCAAACACAGTAAATCTATGCAGAAAAATGTGTTTGAGCATTAGTTCTCTCCAGTCTACATTGTTTATAATGAAAGACAGCTCATATATTGCTTGTTATTAATATCCAAGAGAGCTGAAAAGCAGAGAAGGAAATTTTCCTCTCACAGAAACCTTTTATCTTGACTCAGCTGAAAGTTAATATACTATAGTCTCAGTTAATAGATGATCAAAGACATAACCTAGTGTGAGGATTAAAGAGATCTCTGCTGTGACCATCTTCATATATTCTGCACAGCAAGGTATTAATGCAAGCAAAGATAAGTCCAAAAAGCCAATATTGATTTTAAAAATGAAACCATCTTTTCATCTAAAATAGGTGAGTATGACAAAATGTCACCATGCACTTGAAAAACAACAATGAAAAGATAACAGCAGGAAATTAATTAGTTTAGAGAAAAAGTGAGATTTATTGTATCAGGTTTTCATTTAGGAAGCCATTCCTAGTCAGCAAAAGACTTTCTTGTATGTTTAACTAGAAACATATTCATAAGTTCCGTGAACTTTGATGTGGTATAACGCATTCTTACATTTTAATATTAAAGCAGTGATTAATGCCTAATATTGTTCTTGTTAAACTCAATAACATTTGCTATGAACTTCAAAAGGAGAATTACATGGCTTGATTCATTCTCATAATTTCCCTTATAAATCTAATGTGTGCCTACTGTTTCTGTTTAGTCTTATTCTGTTGCTATTTTTGTTATTTGAATAGGAAAATAAAGTATTATTGCAATATTTTCCTGTCCTGGTTTACTTCTACACATTATGTTTTGAAAAGTAAGGCCTGACAAGTGTATGTTCATGAGTATGGAATGCTGGCTTGCAAGATGATCCATATTTTTAAATAAAAGCCTGGAAGATTTTTCATTCTAATAATAATTTCCTCCTTTATGTGCTTTATAAAAATTCCTGACCACTTTATTCATAAAATTGGAGGGAGAGAGTGGGTCTGAATAAATGAGACTATCTAATGCTTATGTTTTATGTACATATCAAGAACAGAGACTCAAATATGTAGATTTTAGGGGAATTACAATCCGGAAATAACTATTGTCGAGAAATACTACTGGATATGGAAAGCAAGGAAGTCAGATTGGAATACCAAGGGCATGCTGCTATGGAGAATTTAACACGTGATAGTTATACTGTGAAGGGCTTTATAAGAAGCACTGATGCTGTGAGTGTTCTTATGTCATGGCAAATGAGAAAATGAGGCAATAAATTCCTCACTGTAAATGTGACATGCTGCTTTTCATTACTGAAGAAGATGAGCAAATGGGCAGACAGCTCTTTTGAAGTAACCACTGCATTGAAAATTCATACAAATCTTTATCTTCTTTTCAATGACTAGTCACAAAACCACCTTCTAAGCATAGCTTGTCAAAAGTTTCTATTCTACAAGGTTTAGGTCTTCCAGTCATATTCAGCTGACTAATAAAAATGTTTTAGAACATGTAGATCCTCTTAAATTTTTGTTTATGTTTAAGTAGATTAAAGATACACACAAGCGTGTTTATATATATACATAATGTAAAATTTTTGTAGGTTATGGGTTACATTATAACATGAAGCATGACATAAATCAAGTAGGAAAACAAAACAACTGCAGTGGCGCTTCTATATATGAACGCATGTAATTGGCATTTCAACTTCAATATACAGTAATGATAGATGTAATACACTTAGCAAATAGGCATAACTAATGCTAGTTGAATATATCTAAGAACATTGGTACAAAATAGACAAACATATCTAGGTTGCCTGTGTTTTTAAAAGCTAGAGGAGGTCAGATTTGTAGTAACATCCTTTTTTTAATTAATCACCCTTTGTTCCTTGTAATTCTCAGTGATGCAGCAAGGTTCCAGAAAAGTGTAAAAGTTGCTAGAATTTTCCCAGGGAAAAGCTGTGAGAACAATTTGCATGTATATATTTGAATTCCTTTCTTCACAAGACAGTAACAGTTGCTAGACACTGCCAGGGGAAAATTGTGCATGGAACATACTAACATTTTGTACACCAGGCTGCTTACCAGTCCTAAACCAGAACACCAGCAGATTTTTCTGCTCTGATTGGAGATATGTGGATTAAAATAATGAAGTTTGCATGTTGGTAAAATTATAATTGATCTGGCTTTCATTGCATTTATGTTGACTGAGACTTTCTAAGCTGCTCTTCTAACAGAATCCACATAGTTTGGAGACTCCAGGATATGCTATAATAAGGCCATTATATGACAAGGCACATTAAATCTATTATATACTATTTTATTGTTCCAAGGAAAGCTTATAGTTTTACACGGTTACTCTGCTTGACTTGTTTTACAATAAAAATGTATAGTCAGATGTCTGTTCGGATTTAAATGGGGCAGCTTAAGGAAGCAGGGAGTCCAACTGTTCCTGTTGACTTGGAGAAAGCCCAAATATAGTTAAATTTTATATTGAAATGAATGGAGATGATTCACATAATAGGTTACTGCAGGTAAGTTGCCAAGAAAGAAGTCTTCATTTTAAGTTATTGCAGTTTTACTAAAATTACTGTCTTAACCACATCTTGAATTTCAATAATTATACATCGACATTTTTGAAACCTCTTGTGTAAGAGTAAGGTTCTGTTCCTATACACATATACATGCTTATGCTGCCTGATTTTTCTCATTAAATTTATGTTCATAATTCTCTATTAATTACAACTCTGGACAATATTTTCTGGACACAAATATCATCAATGGAAGTCCCAAAAGAGATTTTTTCAGATTACCTCTTAAGGTAACATATTGATAAATTTTCAGGAGAGTTAATAACTGCATCCTTTATATTCTGCTGGTGGAAATTAACAAAGCAATAGGAGCCTTCTCTAGTAAAAGAACTTACTTCAAGCCAAGTTACAAGAGCTGTAGTTCTTAATTTTTTTCTACAATATTTCAATATAGTTTTCATCTTTTGAGTAAAAGTTACCCATTAAAAGACCTCTTTTGTTAATGTATCTTTGAGAAAATAGCTGATTAACTGACTATATCAACAGTAATATTCTGAGGGCTTTCCCTTCGCTGTGCCATGATCCATACCAAAGTTTATGTAAATGTGATTTACTACAAAAGTCACAAAACTATCAAATTCAAGGCAAGGAAAAGCACTATCTCCCATATTCCTTTAAAACAATGTTGTCCTACATATACTGCCAGATTTTTAATATAGTTCTGAATGTGTGATTTTTATGAGACCAGCATGTATAAAATTAGAATTGTAGCTCTTCATTTAAGACTCCTTTCTCTAAAAAAATCACCTGAAATTATCCTTATTTCCCATTATGTAACATCCAGTTCGAGAAAATTAAATAAAAAATTCCTGCGTTTCCCTAATGGTTTAATGAAACCACTGGATATTTAATATTTTGTACTGCCTTTACATCTTCGTGGGTACTTGCAGTGTTTTCAAACTTCTCCACACATTGACCTACTTCTCTGTTAGCTTTGTACTCAAGCAAAATAGAAGCAAACCATGATCCCTCTGAATATTTGGATTATATAATCTACTGTCCACTCTGAAAGTGACTGAAAAAATGAAAAGAACAATACTGAAGTTGTTAGAATTTAATGAAGATTGTGTCCATGTTGTCTTGTGCAGAATTTCATTTTTATTCCCTTTGTTTTCCTCCTCCTTTTCCCTAAAGTATTATTCTAAGTGTGACTGTTTCCTCTTTGTGTATATGAAAGCAAAGAAATGTCAGTGTGTAGTTGCACAACAGAGGTATCATAAAATGAAAAAAAAAATCCCTTAAGTAGTCTCATAATAACGAAATAATTATTTGGATTTAAGCAGAATAAAAATATTACATGACTATGTGCCAATTTGAGAAATCCTCAAATTATGGGAAATATGGACAACTAGAAATCAGAAAAATTGCCTAGATGAGAACTTGAGATTTAAACCATATATCCACCTAGTCAAAGCAAGACTAGGAATCCTTAGATGATTACCAGGAAATTTTAGCTAGTCTTTAATTGAAAATTCTAACTATAACATTTCAACAGCTGTAGACTATTTCAGTCTTATTTTTCCTAAGTTCAGTGCTTAGGAGTATTTTCCTAATGTCCAATCTGAATGTTTTTTATAAGAATGTGAAATTATAATTTCACTTTCTTCCTGTTGTGAATGAAAAAGAAAAACCCTTTTTGCTTTCTCTTTGAAGACTACTATCACATCTCTTCCCAGTTTTCCATACTAACATAGCTACAGAAAATGGCACAGCAATTTTGCACTTATTTCAGCAATAACTTGGGGAATCTGCCTTTTTCAAGCATGATGCAAAAATCTTATAGAATCTCTGAATTTAAATCCAAGCATAAGCATGAAAGATACACATTTGAAAAAGTCTTGGTATTGTGCATGAAATTAAATTAATGCAGAAATGTGTTTATTACATGAACTCTATGATGATAAATTGTGAGGGGTGGGGGGAAGAGAGTCAATAAATAACACAAATCTGTTGTTGAAATTAAATGAATGGTCAGTGTAAAGAGGGTCAAAAGATGTTCACCTTTTCTGCCATCTGCACGCTGATGAAGATTACAGTACTTCTGTATGTATTTTCACTGCCTACTGCCACTGAAATATGCATGTGCTTCTTTAACACCACATGTACTGTCAAACAGCAATGCAAGTGGGGGACAAGACAAGTAGTACAAGCAGTTACACAAGAATGGCTCAAAGGTTTTATCAATAACTATTTTATTTTCTAGGAAATTAAAGTGCTTTGAACACTCTCAATTCTTCCTTTTTTTTTTTAATTTTGATTTATGCTGGCTTTGGTCTTACAGCAAATAATTTTTATAGGCTATAATATCTCAGCCCTAGTATTGCAATACAACTTCCTAACTACTATGCATCACATTAAGCACACACATTTACCTCCATTTTTATTAACCACACATGTGACTATCAGTCTTCCTGAAAAGCCTCTGCATAATTTTTTGACGGGTTTTCTGTTTTCTTTCCTTACCATGAGAAAAATGATTTGTGGTCGCCTAGTGAAATATCACTTCATTCAGCCCAGTGTTAACCAGGAGGTCCCTGAAGAGAGCTGCCCTAAATTAAGAAGTCCTTTTTTTTTCCTTTTTTTTTTTCCTTTTTTTTAATAAAATAATTTTTTTTTTTATTGCATACCAAAAGTCCTTTTAAAAAGTTATTAAATCAAAATATTAGAATAGTCAGCTTAAAATGTCACAAAATATTCCTCTCATGCAATAGCCAAATTAGGAGCTTAACTTCAAATATTTGGACTTAAAATACTTTAAAATACTATTTACTACTTAACCTCTGCTGTCATATTGCTGTTGCAAAATGATATTGTTAAAGTACAGGCACTGATATATTTTTATAAAATACTCCGCTAACACTCAATTTTGAGATCTTGTAATATTATGAACCAATATTTTTTTCAGATATTAGCAAAAAGGAAGAAAATGTTTAGGCACATACTGTGTTGCCTCTCTGGAATTGTGATCCTAAAATTTCTATTCACTAACATAATTTTATCTGATGTTCAAAAGCCCATACTAAAAGCTGGACTTCATCTCTTTGAAACCTTAAATCCAGGCATATTAAATGTATATTGAATGAAACAAATACTAAATAAAAATTTCTGGTTTAAAGGATGCATTAAGTTTCTAGGAGTCAAATGAATTTGAATAACTTGGAGGTAATTTATCTTGCGAGTTGCAAGAGACATTGAGTCATTTGATTTTTGTCTGAATTATTGGGGTACATCTGACTACCTCGGAATAATTGGAAATTTCCCTACATGACTGTAGATGCTGGTCTTTTAGAGAAGACTCTGCTGCACTTTTGTAAGTCTCATTAAGAGAATTTCACTGAAGTATCCGTGTGATGAAAAAAACCCTTTCTCTTTTCTAGACAGCTAATAAATAAATGTATTTTCTTGTAATATGAAGTTAAATTTAGTGATGAAAATTAAGTTAGAATTGACATTTGTTTTGCATTATCAACATAGTTTCAAGACTATTGAGAGCACAGGGTGGAGTTAAACTGACATGTGACAGATGAGGTGGAAATACAAGTCTGAGAGCCATTGAACACCATGAATTTTTACAATATATCATCATTATGAAAACACCTGTGCTGAAGGACATTGTGCTGATATACAGAAAATAACTTTTCTGCAGTTGATAAAACTTTCATTTTTTCCTGCAATGGTTAGAAAGGAGAACAATACTCTCTGCTAGATGGAGTATTTGTAGACTACATGAAAAACATTCTACACTGATAAAACATTGCAGATTTTTCTAGCAGAAATGAGGCTGGACTAAATCTTCCCTGTCTTTCAAGTCATTGAACTGAAAAAGAGCCCCTTCAGCAACTATTTTTGAATGACTCTGCAGTTCTAATCTTCTGCCTGTCTGAGAGATGAAAGGACTAAAGGTATCAAAAAAAAATTATTAATGAAGTACATGGGACAAAGTGCAACCCCAGAAAATTTTCAGATGATACAAAGCTGCCAAGGTTGATACACCACATGGTTATGCTGTCATCTGAAAAGACCTCAACAGCCTGGAGAGTTGGCTACCAGGAACTCCATAAAGGTTAACAAAGGGAATTTGAAACCTTGCATCAAGATCCATTGTCCTGCCTGGGTTCAATAAAGAATTTTTTGCGGACTTATGCAAACATGGTCTGCAATTGCACGTTTTGAGACCTGCACGTTGAAAAGAAGACTGTCAAGTTATCTACTTTCTCCAAAGTACCTTTTACAAAAAGATCACAAACTAAGAAATAAGGAAGAAAAGTAGAGACAGCAATATAAATAAACATGAACATTTTTCAAAGCTTTTTATAGCTGAGTGTTCAAAATTATTCCTTTTTTGGGTACTGTACTGATCAAGAAGTGACATAGTTTCTTGGATTTTCAGATACTTGTAGCACAGTATCCACTGAAAGCAATGTAGTGAAGATCATCTATTGTTCCCAGACTGTCATTGCTGGATATGATTACGTGTTAAGCTAAAATTTTTTCCTTTATACTAAAAAAAGTTTTGCTGTTGCTTCATAGATGGCATTTCCTTTATCAGTCATCAATAAAAATGACATGTGCCTTACTTTGGACATGCTCAGCAAACAATTTCAAAAATAATTTCTTTTACAGGGTGTGAAGTTGATAGAGAACACCCTTTCTTGGAAAGCAGAATTTTACAGACCTGGGACAAAGTATTCCCAGCTGTAGTACAGAAAAAACAGTGAGCCAATTGCTGCTCTATTTTGTATACCTACTGTATTTAAATTGCCTTGGTTGATGAACTGATCAGGACGACATCAGAGAGTTACAGCTATAAGGACAACAGAACAAAAATCTGCAAACAATTTTAGATTTCACTGCTGAAAGTGCTCGGTTATTAAGGATGACTACAAAATAAGACTGAAGAGAATTAAATGACTGCCTAGCTCAGCCCTATATGTTGAAAGGAGGAGGGCAATTATACATGAGCTCAAAATATAATGTGTACTTATCAAAAATATTAAAGGGTTATAAAGCTCTGCAGTCCAGAGTTCAAATGAAAAAGCTTTACATGGACACAGATGACTGTAAATATCCACAAGAATCTAGTACTTAATTTGACAGTGAGAGACTTTTTGCTGTTTTATGCATTGCATAGAGTAACATCAATTCTGTGAACATATATATCACAATTTTGTTTCTTTTTTTCTGAGATAGAGCCCTAACATAATGACAAGTAGTCTTCTCTTTTTTTCATTTTATTTGTTATGAAGAATTGCATTTCATGGGTTTTTTGTAGTTTATTGTCAAAGAATCCAATATTTCTCAAACTTGCCACCAGTTTGTGAGACTGCTATCTAAAATTATCCTACACTCAAATCAAAGCACAGATGTATTGAGGTTGTGTCTCAAATAGAATCATGGTCCTAATGTGAGACACCCAGGATGTAATTTTTAAAATACTTAGTTCTTCTGCTTTTCATTGCACAGCTTCCATTTTTGCATCATAGGAAAGGGGAAGGGTATGCTTTGTGAACATTTCAGATGTGCTCAGTGTCACATAAGCACTTTCATCATAGGCAGAAATGAATTCCAGTTTCCTGCCAGGAATCAGTAGGAAAATGAGGAGCTGAGCCTTTTCAGCTTTTTAATAGTTTCATAGACCAGAATGCACAACTGCACCTGGCAAGTCAGCGAGGTGTGTTTGACTCCTTCTGAATTGAGCCTAGGAACCAGGTCTTTTCCAAGTTAGTGCTCTAATGACTACTCATTTGACAAAGGCTAGATCCTGGACTGCAGGAGCCTGAATCCTGATTGAACAAGAGATGTTACTCTTTTTGACTCAAAAGTTTGTCCTTCACTGTGTGGCAGTAGGCTAGACAGCTAAACAGCTGTGGAGTTACCACAAATTTCTGAGTATTCTTCTCATACGTAGAGCTCCATTTATTCATTATAAATTACTATTTGGGTGCACTTTTTTCCCAGTTTGACTGTTAAGGAAACTAGCTCTCTTTTCTTCTCTAGCATAAGACATTGTGCCCCATGACTTGTAAATGCCAGCAGATTCATTCTGTAATTTTGTGTAAGTTCTGAAATCACCATTCTACTCAATCAGAATCTATTGCTTTAGACAAACACACAACCAAAAAATTGCACTTTTAGAATTCTCATCAGGACTGATTTTATATTTGAGAAATCAAGAATTGTCAAGCTAACTATATTTGGTGTAATCTCTTTTGCCCAAAGCATGCTGATTGATAGTTTCCTGATTGTGATTTTTACATTTTAAACACCTCATTCACTCAGAATAGGTTTATAGGCATAAGTTAAATTACATTTTTTCCCTGTGGCAGAGATCCAGCATATTTTACAACTGATTCACAATAAAAGCTCAGAACACATCTCATCCACATGCCACATTTCACACAGTGTTTACCTCATTAGTGCCAGCGGAAAAAGCCCAAGAGCCGAGGAATTTTCAATATACTATATTTCAATAACTTTGCACAAACAGATTTTTGACTAGTATAACATGTAGAATTAATGCATGTTGATAGCCAAAATATATCATTAATGCTTTCCTAAGTGCTTCATCCTTATTATCCTAATGAGCTAACTCCTAGGTTACTGAATTTCCTTGCCATCGCACAAGCAACTCTGGCATCACAGATTTAAATGACTCTGTAGCATGACAAGCTGATTCTGCTGATAGGAAGGGGGAAGAAAGATTAATCATGTACCAAAATATGTTGACAGAACCATTCCCACATGGTATGAAGGTTATTTGAAAAAGAGAACTTGTATATCTTGGCTGAGTCAACCCTCTTGTTTTCAGTTTGTGTTTGTAAAAGTCAAGACCAGTTCTGCTAAACACATGCTCTGCTCCTACTGACTTCAATATTCAGCATTTTTTCAGGATTAAAAAATAAGGTAACAGAATTAAGTATTAAATCCAGCACAAAGTTTCCTGCTTTGATTTTTCTTTCTGGTTTTTTTTTTTTTTTTTTTTCTTTATCTTTTTCTAGTTTGGGCTTTCAGCAAGGGTTAAAATCTTCTTGAATTTATTTTTCATTTCATATATGTGTGTATATGTTTATATATACAGACTTCCTAAATATGCATAGATAAATCCTTGCTAAATAATACACTGAAAATGAACTAGCTGAGGAGACCAAGCAAGAATATAAGTCACTTCTGATTTAGCAAATTATTTAAACAGAGATTAAGGCAAAATGAAAAATAATTTTCATTGTAAAGGACTGTAATATTTTAAATCATGTCTACTGTGATACTGTCAAATAAATTTGTCTTTGCAGTTCTTTCAAACATTTCAGCTGTCTGAAACAAGCATGCATCTCCAGCTAACTGACAATAATACCCGTAGAAATTGGACAAATTGTTAAAAACACAAAGAAATGGGGATTTTGGGGGGTGTTTTCTTTTTTCTATTTTTTTTCTTGACATATTTTATTAGTGCAGATATACTGAAAATGTGCCTTATAGGAATACTTCTAGGATGCTACCTTTTACAGATGATCAAGTTTCCTTAGGTCTGTGATCTCTTTACTGATGAATTTGAAAATAGAAAGATTCACTGCACCAATGCAAAAAATGTATGGTTCCTTTTTAATTAAAGCTGAAAATTATTTTTATATTTTTAGATAACTTGCTCATAATACATGAAGTCAATTCACAGAACACAGTAAAATAGAGTTTGGGTGGCGTCAGGTTTAGCTATAGGTAAAAAAAGGAAACGGAAAAAAATGTACAGTCCTCTCCAGAACAGTGGATGCCAGCTATGGATAAATTAAAAAGACTATCAATTCCTCTAAGAAAAATGAATTAACAGAACAGAGCATTTAAAAATGTTCTACATGAAATCACATCTGACTGATCGCATCTAGTCAAAAAAATTGGAAACACCTCTCAGAGATTTTAAATTTATGTATAAAAGATGCTTTTTAAAGCATTTTTATATATTTTATTAACACAGTTTTTATGATAGAGGTGACTAAGAATTCCTGTGTCTGTTTTAATCCTTTTCACTTCTTATTTTCTAGTTTCAATATTTTCTAAACTTTCTTCATCCTTCCCATAAGATTTGCTAGGAAATTCGAAACAATTGAATATGACTCCAGTTTGTTAAGCAGGCCTTTGAATTTCCTCTTCAAAGGATAAATTTTCACATAAGGGATGCTGACTACAGAGAATAGTTAGTTTAATCAGATCTATGTTTCATATCAAAATTCAATGATGGAGGGCATGGACAAAACTTCTCATATGAGCAAAACAAGGTACTTTCAGAAAAGTTCATTGTCTTCTTTAGAAACACTTATTGCACCCACCATGAAACTTCACAGGTCGCTGGGTTGAGTCAAGATATAAAGTCCTGAATTATGTTCATATAAAGCATTGTGCAAAATTAATGCAGAAAGACTTTTGCTCAATACCTGTCTCACTTCAATATAAAACAGGTATCTAATTTGTAGCTTCTGTACTGAGCTTCTATTAACACTAATTCAAGGCTAAATTAATTTAAATAACTCTTTGTGATTCTCTCTGAAATATTCAAAGTCACTATTTGGGTACAGAATAGCATGGTTATATAAGTAGTATTGAAATAATGAAATTAGTATCAGCTTGTCACATTAAGACCAATTTAAGAACTTAAATAAGATATCTTCTCTTATAGACTTTTAAAAGGATTTTTTTCAAAGCAGTAATTTACATAATAATATACAAAATATTGAAATAACTATGACTCCTTTGAGAAGTCAGACATTCCTTTTATTCTAATTTTTATTGAAATTTATAGAATAATTCCTAGTGTCACTTAAATATAAATTATTTTTAAGGACATATAAAGTATTATCATCTTTTTTCAGTGTTTCTCATAAGAACAGCAGCCAAAGAACAGTCATTCAGAGAATTATAAAAAGAAGGCAGCTTTGATTAAAAAGAAAAAAATCTTTAAAATGAAACAGATTGTTTGTGTGTGGTGTTCAGGGAAGTGCTAAACTGTATTTTCAAAATATATCCTCTCTGCAAAGCTTTAAAGCTAGTGCGTCATATGGATCTGAGGACTTCACACAATCAATTGCACAAAACTGAAGAACTTTAAGGGGAGAGTTAAAAATGTCATCTAGACTCGTCTGAAGTGGTCTTTGCTGTATTAACTGTAGCATTTAATTAAATAGAATTGCTGCTAAAAATCTGACTACATACTTTCTAACAAAGGTTTCAACTTTTTAGAATAAATCAACCCTGAGAAGCTTTCTTCTTTTCTCTTTTAGTTCACATCTTTCTCTCCCTTTAGCTTACATTGCTAATATATTATACTCTTTTACTTGAAATGTAAGATACTTCAGCAGTCATTAAAAATAACATGTGACAAATTAATGTTCAGAATTTTCCCAAAATCCTATCCCAAACAGCATAGATGTGGAAAGAATCCCAAAACACTTGAGAAAAATTGCTCAATATTTTTTTGACCTCCACCTTATGAAATCTTTCTTCTTTCTAGATGTGAAAATTATGCCGGTGCAAAAATGGATTATGCAAAATGCATTTTAAGCCCATAAATTTAACTTACCAACTTTTTTTCTGATGCATTTCTCCCTTTACTGAAGCTAATTCAAAAAGAAATTATCCTTGTTTCAGAATCTTCATTGTTACTCACACAGATGCTATAAAGACACAACAACGTTAAAAATTAAGAAACCATTTACCATGTCTGTTGCATCTCTAGCAACTTTTTTTTTTTTTGACAGATGGGAGGGGGCTTTTGTGAAAGTCCTGTGAGACAATATATTCCAGTTTCCTAAAAGTCATACCCAAATGCAGTCACAGAAGTAGCTCCTATTAATGTTGTTCCATTGCGGATCCTATATTTGTTTTGTTTTTTTTTTTTTAAACTACCCATCTCTTTAGCATTCCTTGTGAAAACTAGTTATGAGTCATGAGAAAAGCTGTTGCAAAAATTTTCTGTATTTGGACTGAAATGTTAGCATGATGTGACCATATATATATTACATTCTATTTTACAACCCTTAGATCTTTGAGTATCCACTTTTGGTCTTGGAGGTGGGAGGAAATGCTTATCTGGACTGTGAAATTATTACAGTTTTCTAGGAGGAGTGCAGCCCGCACATGCTGAACTGTTCTGATCTTTGTGACTATTCCCACTGCAGGAACACTTATGGCTATATATGTACTGGGAGAAAGCACAACTCACAGAGAAGGCTAATAAAGAAAGGCAATGGTGAAATCAACATAAAATTATATTTCAAAACAGTGTTTCTAACCTTGAAATATCTGAAAATCTTAGACATGTTAGAAGTTTACACCAATTGACACCTTTATAAATAAAATGCTGCTAATTCCACTGATGGAAGAAGGAGGCATTCCTACAACCCGCAAGGCCATAAACAATGTCAATGTTCCCACAAGTTACAGTAATTTTCTTTCAAAAATGTCATTAAATGCCTATTAAACATGGGAAATATTTTTAAAAACTCTAGAAAGCAGCCATTTAAAAACTCAGTGTTAATGGTCACACATGGCAGCTGTGCATATTAGAAGATATGTAAGTATTTGAAGGAAGGGCAGGGTGAAACAAAGCAAAGAAACGTGGAGATAAATGGGAAAATTTTATCTATAACTTTATGAGAAAATTTGAGTCTTATGCGATTGGGGTTTTACAGAACTAGGAATTAGAGAAGGATTTTGTTATAATCAATAAAACTTTAGAAGGCTTTGTATATCAACACCTTATTAAAGTCAAGGATCCTCATGTGGGTTTTGTTGATATCATTACTCTTTCGAGAGTTATGAGTTAGGGGACAATGCAATCTCACTCTACCAAAGCTCTGCTGCCTTTTCAGTGGGACTGATGAATGAAATATTCATATGCTATAATTGTCTTCTTAGATAAAGTCCAAGAGCATTTCAATAAACCACACAATAAACAAATTATCATGGAATATTTTTGAGCCTTCCATAGAATAGATGTTTGCACAAGAAGCAGAATAGCAGTAAGTTTCTAGTCTGGCAATTGATCCACATTATTTTTGCTATCTTAATGGTGCAGGTTATAGTTTAAACTTAATTCTATGTGAGCATCATTTTAGCATGCAGTATATTATAGTTAAAATAAATCGAGTGTTCAAAAAATTAAATAAATATGTAGCAACTAAATAATGAGTTTATAACTGTGTATTAAGCTATATATTAAAACTGCTGTGCATTACTACTGAAAACTTATCACTTTTCATATTGAAGAAATGAAAAAAGCCAACAAACATATGAATTATAGAAAGAACTCAATCATAATTGGCCTGCTCATTTTTTGAATGCTGTACAGGCTTGACAGATTTGTTCTCCAGTCCAAACTGCCAACTGTATGGAAAAGTTTTTGCTGTTGGCTTTGCCTCAGGAAAAATAATTTAACTGATAAGTCTGTCTGAAAATTCATACTTTTCAGTTTACCACGGACTATATATTTTTGTGGTCATATAGACAAGATCAAAACAAGATTCAGACATTTAATGCTTAATTTTTTTCTTTTTTATTTTAAAGGTTATTTTCAAGCAATAAATGAGCAGGAAGTTCTTAAAGTATTTGCTATATCTCCTGGAATGATTGTTGTTGAAGGATGTGAACATTGGCATCCATTTACATCAACTTAGTATGTACAAAACTCTACAGTGAGGGTCTGGATAGTTTTAATTGTCATGAAACAATCTTCTCTGTAAAATTTCCTTACATTTTGCATCTATTTTTAAAATTGGAAACAAGGATTACCTTGAGGACTACTTTCTTCTTGAAGTAATCCATCTTCACTGGTGTTTGCCCAAACGACTTTTTCATATAAGGAAAATATAAATTGATAAACCACGTAGAAAAATGTACTTAATAATTTCTTAAAAAGATGCAACCCTTTTAAATTTTGCTGCATTTTCTTAAAATATCTGCATCTCTTATTGCCCTGTACTTAACTCTAAGTCATACGAGTATGTCTACTAAGTTGTATAAACTTATGCAGAAAAGGCAATTTTGAGATTATGAAATCATTCAAGATTATTCTTCCTGAAAATAGTTTAAAAAGAAAAAATCAAAATTAAAAGCCAAGCCATGTATCTGTGGTTTCATTTGTCCATAATTGTAGCAGATTTTTTATAAGGCCAGTTTCCTTTGCTAGAAGCCTCAAGGCCCCCATAATGTGAAGCTTGAAAAATTTTTCCATGTTATCCATCAACCATTCAGGCTCAGGATGTTTTGTCCCACTGTGTTGTCTCTTGTGGAAACAAATCTTCATCTCTTGTCTGCTGCATCAATGGTAAAGTAATGATAGAATCTTAGGAAAGATGCGTGGCCGTGTCGCCTATACAACAAACTGTTTCAAAATAACTCTTGCATGACTCACACTCAGAGATCTCTTCTAGGCCTTCCAACGAGCTTAAAGCTTAAATTAGGAAACTCACTTGATCAAAACTGGTAAGGAACAGTACCACTGCTGGTCCTGTGAGCAGAAGTCCTCAGGCAGCACAAAAGTTATTACAAACGTGTGCCTTGGCAATGCACCCAAGTGTATATACTGCAGAGGGGCCCTGCATCCTACAAAATTTATAAAAACATTTTAAATGTTTTGAAGTCCTACTGCAGCTAGAGACCACACTGAATTGTATTCACAAAAATTACTTATCTCTGAAATTTACCTATCTCTAGGTATCTAAACTTTTTCTGCTAGAGAAATACTTTGGGGTCAATGTCAAGTTCTACTAAATAAGTAATACA
Source organism: Chlorodrepanis virens (assembly GCA_003286495.1). NCBI lineage: Eukaryota > Metazoa > Chordata > Aves > Passeriformes > Fringillidae > Chlorodrepanis > Chlorodrepanis virens. The sequence goes on from LTAT01000006.1 coordinate 36,628,612, forward strand.
AGCTTTTCTTTCTCTCCACTCTTGAAAGGAATGTGGAGGATTTGTCCTCCACCTCCTTCATATTCTTTCTGTTCAGCTCTTCAAATAGTTCTTATAATAATATTTATTCTTTTATTCTGAGTCACAGCTAGTTTCCTCATTTTGCTGTTCCATAGAACATATAGAGAGATGGCATTAGCTATCGACAGGTACTGTTAGACACCCCTGTATAGGTGACATTTACCTTTTCTTCAGAATATGAATAGAGAACTTCAGTTCAGAAGGATGTGGATGTCTTCGCAGAGCTGCCCTTCTTCTGCAAACAGAATCCACAGTAGCAGTTTTGGTCAATTCTCATTTCAAACTGTGCCTTTTTTTTTTTTTCCTTTCATATCTTTTTACAAACCAATAACCTCTTGAAGAAAATACAAAACTGAATACCCATTGAGCTATGGCAGTCATGTAAATAAACCAGTAGTAAGTCTTTAATAAATGTTTACATTCACCTGTATTTTGTCACAATATGAAACAATACAGAAAGGAAAAGAGCCTATAAATAATATTTAAATAATAAAGTTAAACTAAATACTCATGTTTGAAATATATCTTAACCATAATATTTAAACATTAAAAGTAAGAAGATTGTACCAAATCATACGGAGCTTTAATCCAGTGTAATTTCAGAACATTTGAAGAGAACTAGACTTACATTAAAAAAAAAATAAGTTTTTAGTTAAGCACTTTGCATAATAAAATGTAGTAATTTTCTTGCTACATACTCACTTAAGATGTGAGGATTTGTAATTAAAACCCTTTGTAACATGAAGAGATCCTTTTTCCTCTGTGTTTCTTAAAGTAAGCACAAATTTTGGATGTCCTACCTATTTCATAACAGTATGAGGTTCCAGGTGCCAAGTCATGGAAGCATTCTGTCAGTAGCCACACACTTACATTATTCAGAAGTTGTATCAAAGACTCACTTTTCTGTGGGTGTGTATGTTCTAGACTGATAGGGGTTACATGGTTTGAATTTTAATCTGCTCAATGTATTTTCTTTAGAGAGAGCATAACTTTGGTTCCAAGCAAATCCTCTACTTTTAACTGACCAAAAATCAATGATGCAGTCATTTTTTTTTTCTTTTTAGCTTGGAATAATCCAAAGGTTCTTAATCTATGGCCAGAGGGTGCAGCTGTCTGTTGCACAATAGGGTAAAGAGCAATAATAGTTTATTTAGCTTTCTGATATTTAGCTTTCTGAAAACACTTCTAAATACCAACACTTCTAAGTACGGATAAAAATTATCATATAACCATGGAAGTCTTTGATTTGGAAGGGACCTTTAAAGATCATGTACTCCATATATCAATTTACTACTTTAGTCTTTGTCAAGAGTAGCATCTTGATTTTTGTTACTGTAGCATATACTAAAACCAAGATTGCATTCTTTCAATTTGACCTTAATAAAATGTAGAGATTCCTTTAGTGCATTTCTAGATGAAGATATTTCAGTAAAACATTTGAAAAATCTGAATATGAAAGACATTTAGGATTATGTTTTATTTTAAACTTCATGGAATAGTCCTTGGCAGAGATAAAATTCTGTTTGGGCCAACGCTTACTGTTTGCAAAACACTGACCAGGACAGAGAGATGCTTTCTATTTATTTTCTATTTATTTAGATCTTTAGTTTTTCTTCATGTTTAAGATGAGGAATAATTTGCTAAATAAAAATTATGCTTTTTTTTTTTTTGATCATTCATTATTCTAAGGGGATTAAGAACTGTAATAAGACACAAATCCTACCTCATTTTATTGTACATTGCTGCTAGGACTTTACAATGACATAAAAAAATTAACTATTGTTATACATATATCCGGTATGTTTTCTTCAGAACATCTAGTGCGTGTTACGGTATAGTGCAGAAATTAGATTTTTAAAATCAAAATGAAAAACAGCAACAATAAAAGAGAAGTCTTCACATACAACCATATAATTTCCAAAGGTCAGTAATACAGTAACACAAGAAACACACAATTCTATCTCAGCATAGAACCCCCTCCCTAGCAGCCCAAGGAATGAACTTTGAAGTACTAATAAGCTTTGTGAAGTTAAGGAGTCTGGGGGATGACAGACCAAAAGGGACCACAATGAAGACCCCTCCTGGGAACACACTGCTAGCATTCATCTCTCATTTAGGACAAAGTAAATGGTTTGATGTCCCTTCATGAAATTCAGAAAAATCTGGCTTTCTTTCTCATAATTACTTTAAATAAAAATATATTTAAAAAAAAACCAAAACAAAAA
>LTAT01000006.1:36636234-36666633 GCA_003286495.1 Chlorodrepanis virens
AAAAAAAAAAAAAAAAAAAAAAAAAAAAAAAAAAAAAAAAACAGTAATCTTTGGACTTAAATGCTTTTTTGACAAATTTTGTCCCTTCATCTTGAACAGCCCCCTCAAAACTGTGAGGTGTGAACGAACTGGTTGAAAGGAACAGAAAGAAATACCTGTCTTCTCAGGCACTGGACTGAGATCAACAGGTTCTCTTGAAGGGATATTTGGCAGCTTAGGCTTTGAAAGGTCCTGTTTAAAAGTTATGCCTGGAGATTGAGTGTTACCCATCAAAAAAAGCACATTTAAAAGTAACTCTCCTGGCATTAGAAAAGCTTATCAAGAAATTCTATTATAAAGCTTTACTGTATACTATCAGAAATCTAAGTCCATGTATAGATTAGGGAGAAAAGCAGAAAGCAGAAGTAATAGTGTGTGAATGAAAAAAGTATTAGCATCTGCTGTCTTGTTTTATTCCTCAGTCAATAACAAGACATCAACTAATGTGTCCTCAACAAATTTAGAACTTCTAAACAGTGCTGAAAATTAAATTAGTTATCACTGACTACACACAACACAGTGGTTTTCTGTAGTTTTAATGAATGATAAAGCTATTTAGTGTAATCACATGGCTCATTTAAATTATGCAGCTCTATATATTCTAGAAAGTAGCTGGAAAATGTTTCTTCAGATTAAAGAGTCACATTGGATAAATACATATGTCAGATACAGTTATAAGCCTCCAAAATATGAGTGCTTAAGTGTTGAGTAGTAATGTACTAATCTTTGGTACGAGATCTGAATGCAGAGTCTCCAGATAACAATAGAAAATCTATCGGACAGCAATGATTGTCAAGAAATTCACATTGTTCGAGCTCTGAGAAACACGAAAATTGAAAATCTTAAATTTACGACTTCTTTCTTTTTATAATATTAGATAGTATTTACAATTAGGAAAAAAATGCTGCTGATGTTTTCCTTATGAGAGTGTGCAGTTGTCAAATTCTCAGTATCCCATACAATGAGACAATTGTGAGCAGCAAAAATCCAGCTAACTTACTCTAAGCTATTCTGAGTTCTGTGTTAAGAAATACTGAAATTGTATTGCATCTCCTGGGCAGAAGATCATTACATTTCAGTGTTATCTTCCATTTTTTCATCTCCTTTACTCAGGAATATGTAATGAATCAACTATTCATATTTAGGCTCTGTTAGTCAAGTATAAAGCATAACCAGATGTGATGACTCTGATGTGTTTGCCATTTGTTCATTCATGTTTGTTGCCTAAGCCAGTGGCAAACCTGTTTTCCATTTGGGTCTGTTTTTTACACAATTGCTTTTATCAATTTCACAGCTGGTCTGGATGGGGAACCAGGAGGTCGAACATGTCAAAGCTTGCATCGTCTATGGCTCAGTTAGGATTATAATTTGCACTGGGTAACGGGTTCCTCTGTGTTCTGCACTAAATGTTAGATAATGGGCACACAGATATTTTGAGATGCCTGAATATACTTATGGATCATAACAGGAGAGTTTGGTACTAATTACTTTGCTACTATTTTACATTACATTACTTTGTGTCTTGTCTAACTCCATTTCTCCTGAGCTGTAATTTGTGTGTATGTTTTATTCACACAATGTTGTCACATCAAAATTGAATGTAGTCACATTAAAAAATGTGGATCTAAATACAGAGATTGTATAAGTCATCTCCATTCTTCCTTTTCACGATTTGAGTTTTGAAAGGGTAAAAATTGGATATTTACATAAGAATAAATGTCTCCCTACTTATCCCAGGAACAGCAATATCCTTACTGGTGTTCAGATATCTCTGTCCTTAATTTCTGATGCTTCGATAAATTCCTTATTCTATAGGAATGCAAAAGGCAAAAACAAAGGCAGTTAGCAACTTAAACCTCAAAATAGTTGAGGGAGGTGTCCTTGACTTTCTGTTTTTTACATTCAGTTCATCCTTTCATGATCACTTTCTGAAAGCATTCAGTTGTCTAGAGTTCACTGAGCATACATTTGGCTTGATTGCTTGAGTATTTGAGGAAAATAAATTTTAAACTGAACATCTGATTATCAAATTTTTGGTTTGCCTCCATGCTGGGTGGGTTAGATACCATGAATCGTATTATATCTGGATTTTGATTGCCTGGCATACATAGCTAACACCTATTATAATCAAACACAGTTGGAAATTCAAAGTGAAATGCTTAAGTTAGTCAAATACATGTGCTACTGCACCAAAGTTAGAGCACAAACTGATTGTAATATTCATAATTCACAATTAAAATGACTCACTAAGAATTATTTGCTAAAGGAATTACTGAATCACTCTGAATAATGAATAAATTTGAGAAATGAATCACACTCAAAGAGAGAAAGGCAAAATTCATCAAATTATTTGTTCTGAATTACTTTTGATTTTCAATGTTAAGACATCGTGATAATGATATAGTTGAATCAAATAAAAGGTAAAGAGTTGGCTGTATACAATGAACATAATATTCAGAATACTCTAAAGGACAAGAGCGGAAGTCAGAGACTGACAGCAAAACTACAGAAAATCATAAATATTTCTTTCTCTGAGCAACAATTCAGAAGTTTTAGTAAGTATCTCTGGTACTTACCTTTTAGCGGGTGATGGATGACATTTTCTAGTCTTGTATAGACTTGTATACTTCCTAAAAATTTTTATCTGATATGTAATTGGTTAGAAATACATGCATTGTGCATTTTTATTTAAGACCCTATACGTAAAACTGCAACTTTGCCATTGCTGTCTTCAACAGAGATAGCTAAACTTTTATGATAGAACATCTGAACAACTGGCAACTTGGCTAGAATCCGTAGACACCTGTGGCTCTGTCAAGTTTATGGATAAAGCCAGAAGGGGGAAAAAAATCTGTACATGAATCAACTAATTTTTGACTGACAATGGGATCGTTAACCAAAAACATAATGTTGCAAAGAAACCCATGATATTAAACTGAGCCTACACAAATGATAACTTCATCATCAACAAAAATTATGTACAGTATCCTGTAGAGTTATTCAGTCAACAGATTTAGGAGGTTGTCTTTGTTATAGAGTATGAAAGATATGGGAATCCTTTCCTAGGATGTTAGGTTTTATGGAGCAGCACCAGCATGTTTGCAAATATTTGGTATGAAAGTGGCATTCCTTCAAACACATCAGGGAGCACATTCAGCACAACACACTGATATTTAGCTGTCTGATTCTCATTAATGTTAATAGGAGTTGTGTGCTGCATCCCAGTAGACTTAGTTAAATTTTTGCCCCTCCCAGTTCACATTCACACACCACATGCCTGTGCAATGTATTCTGACTACTGGACTAGTTTTTTCACAGATAATACAGTATCAGATGATTGCACTAAACGTCTGAATTGGGGTAGAGATCTCATGGAATTAAACTTTAAAAGAGTAATTAAGAAACAAAAGCCAAGAATAATGCAATAGGAAGAGACATCCCCAGTAAATGTGGAGTGTTGTACTTTCAAGAAAAGTCATTATTTGAGGCAGTGATTACCAAGAGTAGCTTGGCCACTGTTTAGAGAAGTAGGCTCAGGCTAGGATGATCTGCCCTAATGCTGTGCCACTTTGCATAAATAATTTTTCTTTCTCTGGTTTAATTTCAATAGTAGTGAAACAGAAATAGTTGAACTCACCTCTTCTTCAGTATTGCTTATCAGAAGACAATATAAAATAAGTATTATTTATCCGTAGCTCAACTGAATAGCCTAGGATGAAAAAAATCACATATATTTAATGTCAAATATACAGAATCATTGCTCAGTTCTATTCAGAAGTCAAACTTCTCTCAAATGAAATTCATATACAGTGGACACAGAGCTAGGTTTTAAGAGATAGTCAAAATAAACAGTATGAGCCAGATAGAATTCTGATTACTGAAGTGAACAGAACCTTGCCCAGGAGCTTTTATGTGATGCTTTAATTCTGCTATAGAAAATTTCATCAATAGAATAGCACTTTGACCAATCAGCTTTCATTATTTCTCCTTTGTTGAACTACTTCAACTTCTAACGTATTTTGCATAAATTTTTAAATGCTTCTAAAACTGCATGGATCGACATAGATATCATTTACATTGGAAATTTTCAATGATGAGGCAATTATACCCAAATTATTCCTAGCAAGTCATATGATTATGCTTTCTTTTTTTTTCTTTTTTTCCAAAAACTGGATATTCAGAAATGTAGTATTGTATCTGATGTGGTGTTATTGATTCCTAGACAGGCAGAAAAAGGCTTGTGTGATTTAGGATTTAAAAGTTCATCAAAGTATACAGCATCACAAAGCGAGCTTGGGAAAAACTGGGAGCTTTTAGCATTGGATACTCCTGCAGAATCCATGACCCAAAATTTAGTTCTTAGGGTCTGGATGAAAGTCATGAGTCAAGTTACGTGCTAAGATATTACTTACCAACACATTTTTTATGAATATGGAACTCTCTAGCTGCTACTAATGATGCGCTTGGATGAGGCATGTTGGCCTCACGTCCATAACATGCATTGTATGATATATTTCCCTCTATCACCAACTGTCCAGAACTGACTGATAAACCTAAGCAGCTATGAAGTATTTTTTAAGAAGCAGAAGAATCTACTAGTATTTAAGTGTAGAGAAAGCTTCTGTTTCTCATATAACCCTGACTTCTCCACACATGCACACATCGAACTTGGGCATAATTTGAACTAAAACTACTCAGCTCAGCAATGTCATTGCAGGACTAAAACGATTCTTGCTTCTTGTGAAAAGATAACTCTAGACTCCTAGAGAATCATAAATATGAAAAGTAGCACTAAATTACATCTTATATTCAGTTGCCTACATTCCACTTTCTATTTTTATTTTATTTTTATCTGGTATTAGTTATCAGAGTAAGGTCTCATTAGGATAGTTAGGATATGTTTAACCTTCCAGCTTTCAACTTGAAAACTCATTGCAAGGAAATGTAATTTATGGTATAACATTTGATATTTAGTATCAAGTTTGGTGCATCATGTCTATCCTTTAATTGCATGTGGAATATGTTTTAAGAAGTAAATGAAACATCTTGAAAAGGTGCTATCTTTACAGTAGTCTACCCATCACAGCCACCTTTAATACAGTAAAATGTGTTAAAGTAAATTTTGCAAATTTTGAGATATGTATGCAGACCTCCTACTGTCCCACTAACCCAAAAAATCACTGAAGATAATTTGAACTAAAAACCGCAGATACCAAATCAATTGCCAATGAAACATACTCATATTGTTAGACCCAAACTGTGAATTCTCAATAACAGAGATAGAAAGAGTATCCAAATACCTCTTCTATTGCACTTGAATGAAAACTCTGAATCTCAGATCTATAAGAGATTATGTGGGGAAATAACAAAGTATTTTGGCCCTGAGCCTGTGTACATCATGCTTGGATGTCTGTATCGCATTTTCCCACCTCAATCTCCACCCATTTTAAAGATCTGATTACATTTTGAAGCTGCATCTTCATTTAAGGTCAAGAAAAAATCTCTAACATGTTAATCAAAGTGAATTCTACTGGTCATATCTCAGTTCTGACATTTAAAAGAAACTTCATGCAAATGAGATATGTGACTGTATTACTAGAGAAGGCTATCAAATACTGAATACAGAAACAGAATGAAACTCATCATATTGACTGAAGTCCTTCATGTGCATCCTCTAAAGTGAAAATTAGACTTAGATTTGTAAACTTTGAAGCTTAGGAACCCTTGGGTATATGCTCCTTAGTGCATCCTAATGTCTCTACTACATAAAATTTAAAAGTATAACATTAAACAAAATTTCCAGCCATTGCATTTTCTGTTCTTGTAAGCTCAGAAGTGAAGGGCTGACAAGTTGAACAAATTCCTCTGATAACCCTGAAGATTGCCTTTTAAAACAAAAAAACCAATCTACATTATTTTATGATAGATTCCTTTTTAATATTTGGCTTTATTACTTTCCTCTAATCTGATTTTATTAAAAAGCAATATATTGGTTAATTCATAGGCCACCTCATTCAATAGATACTTAATTAAATATGAAAGCTAACTTTCTTATTTCAGGAATGACTGTGTACTGAAAATGAAAACCTATTTGTAGTAGTCAAAAAAGGGCAACATTAGTAAAGAGGTGTAGTGCTATACATGGACTAAATAACTTTACATTTTTGAGGAATACACACAGCTCAGTGCTCAACTGCAGCAAGGAATGCAGATTGAACAGTGGGTGATGGGAGCTGGAGGCAAGAGGCCATGAACTGGTACCTATCCAGTACCACTCTGTTCATATCCAAGGGTCTGAGCACCCAGCCAGGTGAGCAGACACTGAGACTCACAGCAGGAGCCTCTGTCTCAAACTTGCACCACCTCAGACTGTAAGGGTATAAAAGCTCAGGTTTCCCTTTGCTTGCGGTCTGTCCTCAGAGGCACCCAGATCAAGAAGTTGGTTTTGTTGAACCATAATTAATTTCAAGATTCAAAATATTTGAGAGTCTGCTCTGAAAAACCTGAGGTGGAACCCATAAGGAAGCCTGGTCTGACTGTGAGTGTGGGGTGTGTGGGGAGTTGTAGGACCCCAAAACTTACTCTCCGAAGCTCTTAAAAGGGATTACTCTTTATTATGTGCTCTTGAGTTAGACACACAGGAAAAACATAGACGAGATAGTCTCAAGAGGTCAAAACTACAAAATCTTTACTGATGCCTTCAGAAAATCAGAGAACTTTGGCAGAAGTCTAGATCAGCAGTCAGTCAACATGAAATATTTCAAAAAGCATTAACTTAGCCCATTCAGCTTAGCAAATCCAAAGCTTATCCAATTTTCATTTACTGAAAACTCTGAGAAGAAGGAATTGGAAGAAGAAGAAAGAGTGAAAAAGATAAAGATAGGAGCAAATTCTGGTGTTAGGGTAAAAAGGGCAGCAATGACAGCACATTTGCTCTTTGATACGGCTGACCAAATTTCTGTTAAAAGTTTGCAAAGTCCTGTATCTTCAGCAAGATGATTGATACTAATATTCCTGTATCCTTTTTTGTTGTCTAATCTTGCAGAAGACCTCCTGATGAATTCTTGCCTCTCACAGGTGTCAGAAGTGACAAACAATATGCTACAGCTCATAGATATATATTCAGTAGCAGAAATATTTCCCACATCTGGAATCCAAACCAATTTCAAATAGAAAATAAAATAATATAAACCAAATAAATACACATTCTTGTTCAGCACCCAATGAAAGGCTTTAATGAATTAAAAGTCCTTAAAAACCCTCATTTCTCAGGCCAATATACTCAAGCATCTACCTCTCCTTTGAGCACACATCCTTCTCTTTGGTGTTGCATATAGGCCAAAGAACTACATTGAAAACTCCTCTGTAAAACAGTTAATTCAACGAAGACCTAAGTTCAAATCTTTTTCACTTGTTACCTCTATATAATTTTTTATTTGTTCTGAAGGTCTTATCAGCAGGTAATAACAAAGGTCACTTTTCTCTAACTAAATTATGCTTAATCTACCTAAAAGTCAATTGTTTCTAACTATGACCATATTATCAGCAGTCAGTTACACTAGGTGTTTGGCAATATTTTATTCTATTTAGGAACAATAGAAAATACAGATTCAAGTCACATAAGTGTCAGTTGCTTAAGAGGATTTATTATAAAATATTTCTATATTTTCTTGAGGTATCATAGCTTTTAAATTAGAAGACTTTTACTCCTTCAGGAGAACGAAATATTATTTCTTAACAATACTGTTGTAATGACTGAAATTGGAGCCAGCACACAAAGAGAAATTGACAGAATCTGTGAACCTGTAGGGCTATAGAAGGGTTCTGATTTAAATGTTAGCTCTTTCTTCAATTGGAGATTGCGAATGTGTATGCACTGGATTTCAACCTAATCAAATTATGTACATTTATTGGTAGTTGTTGGACCAAAGGAATTAACTAGTGTTAATATATATAAAAAAAGGACTCTTTTGAAAAAATAACAAATCCTCTTTACCAGTAGATTTACACTTACATCTCAACATGAAATATGTTACCATGAGTAGGATGAGAGGAAGTTAACAAAGTTTTTTGTAAAGACATTGCACTGAACATGTAAAAAGTAAGAAAGTCAGCAAAAAAAAAAAAAAAAGCTCAGTACCATTAATAATAGTAAGATCTATTATTAATGATACTGAGCTTTTTTTTTTCTAGTAATGCAAGAAAAAAAAATTATTATATTGAAAAATCTAAGGCAGTCTATTTTTTACTATTACAAAGTTTAATAGAAAATAAATGCTATTATAGTCCTAATTTTTAAACAAGAAAGATTTGTAGTAAGCAAAAAATAAAGTCCATCTCTTAAAAAAAAAATAAAAATTCAGAAGTCACTAATCTTTCTCTGGATGAAACTGATTTGCTCATCTGTAAATTTACAATTCAAAAATACTTTCTAAAAATTTATAAATTCATTAAAAGATGACAAGCAAATTCTAAATGTGTTTATCTATTTTCCTATTCTTTTCAGACAAAAAAGCTACAGATAAAGCCATTAGAGATATGATGGTGGAAGTTAATTTAGAAGACAGAATCACTGGCAGAAACAGACTGAGGCTTTAAGGCATTATTACACAGATGGCTAAATATTGTACCAGTACAGATGTGTTCTCACTAACTCTACAAATAATGAACATATTTATCATATATGGGTGATAGAAACGTAGGCCAATACTCCCATTTCACTCAATATCTAGAATGACATAAAATCCTGGCTCTATTTAAGTATCTGATGCATTCCATCACTACCACCCTTCTTTTAACTGCCAAAAGCCTCATATAACCTTAGTCATCATGATTTACAGTTTTAGAGGCTTTTTTGGTAGATCATCATTCTGTGATTCTGTGAAAAGTCTATCTCTGCAAAACTGATCATGATATTTCTTTTAACAAAGGCAGAAATATCTAATACTTTTATCTGAATGTGCTAGTTTGGGCTGGGACACAGCAAGTTTTGTTCACAGTAGCTATCATGAGACTATGTTTTAGATTTGTGCTTAAAAAAGTGTTGATAAAGCAGGGATTTTTAATTATTGCTGAGCAGTGTGTGCACAAAGCCAAGGCCTTTTCTGCTTCTCACACTACCCCTGTCAGTGACGAGGCCTGGCATGCACAAGAAATTGGGACTAGGCATAGCTGGGACAGCTGATCCCTGCTGACCAAAGGGACGTTCCAGACCACATCACATCACGCTCACTAATAAAAAAGGAGGGTAAGTGGGAAGGACACGACACAACAAAACATGACACGATGAGACACACAACATTTAGAGATGTGTCATTTTTCTTCTCAAGTTATGGTTTTCCTGGAGAAGACTAAACACCTGTCTGAAAATAGTGAATGAATTCCTTATTTTGCTATGTTTGCACATGTGGTTTTTGCTTTACCTAATAAAATGTCTCTATCTCACCCCATAAGTTTTTTGCATTTTCGCCTTTTCAATTATCTCCCCAGTTCCCCAGGTAGAGTTGCTGTGTTGCCAACTGGGTTAAACTGGAACCCCAGAAAAATTCTGAATTTGCTTATTTTTTTTTATACAAGTGGCAATATCAAGACGTATTAGCAATAGTCAGACATATTAATACCTTTGAAAATAGAAAGAGGAAGTCAGATTTTGTTCAATCAAATGGCAAAATACTCACTTGATATTACTTAAAAAAATAAAGTATGCCTGTTAGAAAGCAAGCAATATTGACACAGATCACTATTAAACTAAGCTATTAAACTGTACTATCCATGCACACAGTTGAGAAAATGACAAGTTTTGATATTTTATAGCATCAATTTTTACAGTTAGGCGTGGAAGGAATCCGTACATTTTAATATGGAAGAAACAGTTTCATATAAAAAATTGATGAATCAAGAATTATTTTATTTACTAGATCCATAAAAGAAGAATGGCTCTCCAAAAAGACCTGGCTGCAGCTGCACAGGTTTAAAGTGTCTAACAAAGTGATTGTTACAAAAAAATCTGAAGTACCTCAGCAGTCAACGGTTACCGAGAAGGTAAAATTTGGTAGAAGGAGGATCATGTTTGAAATTTTCTTGCCTTCATATTTCTTTCCTGTCTGGAAATAAAATGATATTTCATCTGAGCAGCACATCTTACATAAATAAAATTTTACACCAATGATGACCAAGCTTTCTACTTAGGAACCAAATAGACTTTTCTTAATTGCTACAAGAGATGTATGATATTTACCTCAAACTTATTCCAAGATAATTGGAGGAACTTAGAACTAGTTCAACTGATTCATGGAATCATCATAGAAACATGGAATGCCCTGGGCTGAAGGGGACCATGAAGAACATCTAGTTTCAACTACCCTGCCATGGTCAAGGACACCTTCCATTAGACCAGGATGTTCAAAGCCTCATCCATCTTGGCCTTGAATACTTGCAGGCTTGGATATCTACAGCTTTTCTAGACAACATATTCCAGTCTGACCACCCTCACAGTAAAGGACTTCTTCATAGTATCTAATCAAAATGTCTCACAGTTTAAACCTATTCCCCCTGTCCTGTCACTACATGCCCTTGTGTTATATTGCACTAAAACCCTTGTATATACTCTCTCACTGACTTTACTTGCCTTTTTTAAATTCTGGAAGGCTGGAATTCTTCCTGAAGCCTTCTCTTCTTCAATCTAAACTATCCCAATTCCCTTAGCCTTTCTTCTTACCAGAGGTGCTCCATCCCTAATCAGCTTTGTGGCCCTCTTCTGGACTTCTTCCAACAGATCGATGTTCTTCCTATGCTGAGTACCCCAGAGCTGGATGCAGCACTCCAGGTGGGATCAGAAAAGTGGGGCAGAATCCTCTCCCTTGCCCTGTTGGATACACCTCTTTTGATGCAGCCCAGGACATGTTTGGTTTTCTGGGCTACAAGCACACATCTCCTGCTCACATCCATTGCCTTCTCACCCACCAACAGCCCCAAGTCCTTCTCAGCAGGGCTGCTCTCTATCAGTTCATCCTGTTTGGCCTCCGTTGTCACAGCCCAAATGCAGCACCTTGCACTTGGCCTTGTTAAACCTCAAGAGGTTCCCAAGTGCCCGCTTCTCGAGCTTGTCTAGGTTCCTCCAGAAAACATCCTGACCTTCAGGAGTGTCAACCTCATCACTGTAAACACAAATGATAAGTTTCTCTCTAGAAGATTTTTTTGGTACTAGGTAGCAGCTGTCCTTCATGATTTAAAAAAAAAAATAAAATAAAAAAAGCCAAAAAATGACAGACTTTATTAGATTTAATTAGTTGTGCACCATTGCTACTGTCATGTCATAATAAAATTTTTGACAATTTACGCTATGACATGTCACTGGAAGTACACCACCAGCTAGATCAAATGCACTGCACACAAAAATAAAGACAACATTGCATTACAAAATTCTTTAAAATTTTAGGACAAAGCATTCTGGAAAGCAAAAAGTGATGACATAAAGATAAATAATTTCTGCACAGGTTTACAAAAGAAGTGTAGAATTCTAAATCTTGAATATTTTAATGAAAACAGAATTTTTCATTAGGAAAAATGCCTAACTTTCTGACACAAAAAAATCAAACTGCTCCATTGAGAACTACTTTAGGATTGGCTCTACAATCAACAGAGTACGTGTTGTTTTACACACAAGGTAACACACATTAATTAGCTGATGTAATATTATGACTAACAGATGGGATGCATAAAGCACTGCCAACAACACTTCAGCAGTTCTTATTTAACACATTCACCTTTAGGAAAGCTATGAAGATTCAAGGATAATGTCATTACCTTTTCCTTTTATGTCTTCAAATGCCCTGCTTTGATACTGATGTTTAAGTGTGAGACTGATGTTATTCAGGACATTGCCTTTTTTCTTCAGTCTAGCTGGTAAATTATGCCTGCAGTATAAAATACTGGTTACGAGAGCAAAAAAAAAATGCATTTTAATATAATACTGTAATTTAAACTCATATTTTTCTACGAACATTACTTTCTTCTTCACATTAAATATGAATGCTTGTATAGACTTCAAATGCAGAAAGGAGTCTTAACTGTAAATCTTGAATGGATTGTGCTTAGTCTACTACCCCTTTAAAAAGTTTCTGATATTTTTTAAACAAAAAAATTCCATGATTTTACTGGCAGCTATTGCTGCTTTACAGATGGTCAAGGACATATGTGGTTAAAACAGAATGAAATGAATTAACAGAAATGGACTGAAAGCTGTAAATAACTACTCTTCTTGAAAGCTTTAGATAAAAAGTAAGCTCCATGGATGATTTCCAAACATGTTTGTTGCATTAAAATATTTAGTAGAATAGTTAGTTAATTCAAATTCAAACATTTGAATTTTAGAAAAGTAAAACTCTGAAAATGCCTGCAAAATCCTGGCAAACTATGATCTTCCCAACTGACTACCAGGAAAACCAAATACGTAAAATAAAACCTGGGGGCAGAGATTAGACTTCTGCTTCCAAACTGCCGTCCACAAACTAAATGCATCTTTTTTCCTGGGCTGCATGTTCCAGCCCCAGTTGCCAAACTGACAGAGTGGGATCAGTAGAGTGCTCCTAGCCTTGCTTTTTACGAGCTCAAAAAATATGACAGCATCACCAACCTCGTGCATGCAAGCTACAGAATAAACTGCTTGAATTACCCCTACAATTGCATGCAGCCTTGCTATCAACGTAAGGAGCACACTCTATATGCAAGTCCTTGTATTCTAAACGAAGAATTTGTATTAGTTCCCTTGTTATAACATTAATATTGGTACTTTAAATTAGGCAGAGTTAAAATTATTCAAACAAAAATTGTCTAGTATCTACCCCTTCCTCTGGTGATCGCTGTTCCCCCTCAACTGGCTCTCGGGGTTTTTTAAGGTAAATGACCAGTCTAGGGGAGAAGGGTGTATAGCTCAGCATCAACATCCTGGTTCCATGGGATTACATTATAGAAGATGGAGCTATCTTTATTTCTCCCACACAGAGTGTTTTATGCATGTAAATACTTTTGTTTCAAGAATATGTTTTAAGCATATTCAGCAATTGTCCAGTTTTTGCTATTTCTTAAATATTGCTTTAGACAGATTTGGTCTTGTTGAATCTACTCACAAATAGGTTCTTGTTCGAGACACAAGTGTTAGATTTTGTACATCCTACAATTTAATCACAAGTTATAATCCATTGTAAAGATTCTCTACAATCATTTTTTTTATTGGTATCAACTTCCACGGTATTCATTTCCCTGCATTACTGCAATTAGTTCACAACTATTATTGTTTTTAAAAACTCTGCATTTTTACTTTTACGTTCCTTTTACATGACAAAACAATGCTGATTAAAAGTTTAAAGAGCTTTATAAAATGAGATTTTTTTATTAAGATGTAGCACAACTGCAGAGATATAATAAACTAATATTCTTTTAAGTTGGTCCTGCACACTGACTTCAGTGAAAAAAATATAGGGGAATGAACATTTAAGATTATCACTACAGTTTATAAACATATATGAAATGCTTTATAAATCAGATTTTTTGAGCAATTCACCTTGTTTTTCAAACATAGACAACTTTTTCAACCTAAGACTTGCATGAGTGGAAGAATCAGTATTCCATTTATCTGAAGAGCCTCTTGAAATACCATTTAGAAACTTTAGTTTGGGTAGAATTACATCATTTATGCTGAGTTAAATAACTGCTTTATATATTGATTTGGGTTTTACCCCTTTAATGCTCATCCCATTAATGAGGATCAAATAGCAGAGCATTTAAAAGAGAAAAAGAAGGGGGTAGAGATACAGCTTTCTTTCTTAATGGTAAAAATATATTTATTTTAAAGTCTAAACTGTACTTTACTGAATGAATTTTGATTAATGATTTATATAATTTTGAGCAAAATTAAGAAGCAAGGCATACAATTAAGACATTTATTTAATGTATTTTTCTTAATGAAAAAGTATATATAATTTTCTTAGAATGGAAGGCAATACAAACCAATAGGTATCAAATATTTAATGGAAGTCCCAGTACAATTTTCTGTTATGACCCAATTCCTTATTTTAAAGTCCCCAAGTCACAGATCATTACAGATAATCAGAATGTGCAGGACTTTTCCCAGTTCTGGCTAAAATTTATTTCTATTTGTGCAAGTTAGACTTTTGAAAACTATTTCTATATGAGGGCAGAACTGGTCAAGTTTTTCACAATTCATTGATTTTTTGTGTGAAGAATAGGTCTGCACTTTATACATTGACTGGAGGAAGAGAGCTTAAGATGAACAAAACTTTTGGAGCTTACACTACACAGGTATAAACAACAACATTTGTGTCCCCTGTGCTTTTACCAGTGAATACTTCATTATCTAAAATTTTGATTTACATTCAAAAGGATCACTTCACAGAATTTATTTTAATTCAATTTTTTGCACATTTTTATTGATTACGGCTGCTAACTTCCTTTTTTATTTTGTGTATTTGATTCCTTCGAGGCAGTATTATAGCTAAAAAATAGATGTATCTTTTAAATACAAAAGATACAAGAGTCTTTTCATTTATTAAATCCAAGAATTATGTACAGGAAAATAATTATATATCTAAAGACACATTGAAATATTTGCCAGACACATGAAAAACATTTCCCAGGTTTCCTGAGCATCCTGTTACCAAGGCAAAATGTTTACTAGAAATATGAAATAGTCTAGGAAAAATCGCCAGTTGCCTCAAGACCTAAACTTTAAATTCACAGAAAATGTGAGCTTTAGGACCATATGTTTAGATCACATAATTAATGAAGCTCTGATGCATTAAGATGTAACTGTTTTAAACGGATTTTGAAGTTTACAACGGGTACCTCTCCCCAAATATGTCTAAGGTCTGTATGAATTTCCATTTTTCAAATGTGATAAATGCCCCAATATTTTCTTCAGCAAACATGTCAGTTTGCTGCGTTAGACCTATTCTAGAACTAAGATCCCAGAATCAGACCTTTGTCCCTCAGAGCAGGCGGGAAAGGAAAGCCCAGTTCAAGGGGCAGTCAGTGAATGTTGGCCCTACATTAGCATGGCAGCTTCCAGGATAGTTTCCCTCAGAAGGGCAAGTGCCAAGGGAATTCATTTGTTTCTAAATCTATCCACTTCTTCCTCACAAGATGCCCTCATTTCTCTTTTGCTGCCCAATGAATCAGGATTTCATTTATTCATTTGGGATTTTGTTTTGCTAAATGATTTGGCCCCAGCAGGATGGGCTGACAATAACTGCCCGACACCACTGGTGGTGCTGGGAGGAGGCTGAGGAGGGTGAGAGAAGCAGGTCTGGCTGAAGCACAAGAGCCCCCTTTTCACCCAAACTGCAGGAAATCACAGCCCTCTAATCTCGCCCAAGTACCATCACAGCACCAATCCACAGTGCTCTGGGCACTCTGATGCTGTTCAAGCAGCCCAATTAAAATCTGATTTGTTATGAATACTTTGCAATACTTTGTAGGCTGCTTTCTGCATTGTGCTTTTTGTGGACTCCTGGCCTAAGTAGTACTGCGCAGCCAAATCCACAAGCAACAGGAAACTCTAATTCTTAAAGTTTCCCAAATGTCTTTATGTGCAAGAGCATGGGATTAGTTTCTCAATCATGCTGGCTGAGAACTAGATAGTTCTCCTTCCTAATGGCTGCCCAAGTACACACATGCTCTTAGAATTCAATTCTGCAAGATTAACTAACAGCACTGAAGAAAAGCTTTCTGCCTCAGAGATGCCCAAGACTTGGGATGATCCAGGCAGAGTAGCTGGACAGGACATCAGGAGCAGCAGAAGGGTTGGTGCTTTCTATGGTGGGCAGGCATGAGGCAGCTGGGCTGTCACCCCAGTCACTGGCAGGGTCCCACAGCTGGAGGCAGGCAGTCAAGGCACCCAGCTGGCAGCAGAGGGGTCAGCCAGCATTGGCAAGGATGGCAGTAAGCCACGTGTGAGACCAGCACAGGAAATCAACCTGCCCAAGGACAGGGTAGGGGCAGACAGCCCTGAGACATTGCTGGGGCAGGGATTGGGCTGAACTGGCATCCTGTGCCGTGGGGCAGGGCCTGACCTGTGCTGGGAAAGGACATGACTGCACTGAGAACCCTGAAAAAAGGAAAAGGTCTTGCACATATGCCTCTGATGGTCCTAATGGAGGGTTTGAAAAAGATTCCAGGTCAAAGAATTGTGGAAGCAATTTATTTAACAGACAGGATTTCTGTCCCCCAGGTATATGCCTCTTTGACATAGGTAATATTGTCAGTCAAGCAACCCAGCCTCTTTTCTGTTTTGTCACTCAGACACTACTTGCTGAAATAGCAACTTGCCTTACTTGCAAATAAAAATCTAAGTTATCTTTAGATAAATTTTCAGTAAAGGTACATAAATATATTTCCTTCAAAAGCAATTACTAACTAATGCATTACTTATAGTTATTTAAATGCAGTTCAACAAGGTGTGGTGGGGCATCTGTTCTTGTGCCTGCTCTGTGACCTCAAGAGCTCCTGATAATCCTTGACCCAACCAGCTGAGGGGTAAAGTGTCTCTTGACCATACCAGGAGCTCTTGCATAGTAAAGTAAGGTGGGAACCATAAGGTGGGAACCATTCTGGCTGTAACATGAACAACATCAGCTGCCTGACCAAGGTGGGGAACGAAGGATAAATGACTAACTACATTGGTCTTGGTAAATAATTTTCCTGAATCTTCACCCCAGTGAAATGATACTGTTGTTATGAGACCCTCTGAAAAAATTAGTCAAGTGCAAAGGTACCATTGTTACAGAATTCTGAGCAGTTTCAGGAATTATTGACTTGAAATAAAGCCAGGATGAAGCTGCTGACTAAAGCCAATCATCTTGCAACCCAATAGAGAGCAGACCTAAGTGAGGCCCTTTGAGCTCTCCTGGACTGCAGTGAGCTGTGCCAAGGCCTCCCTCTGAGTGGGACATTTCTCAGAGCTTGAAAACTCTCAGGTTTGCAATGCTTGGAAGGCCATCAGTGACAACAGGGCCCAGGCTCACACCCCCACACATGTACTCTACTCAAGGTTCAACCCATGACTGCTGAGAAACACCAGGAGGTTTGATGTGAATATTTCATTGAACCCAAGGGAAACTTTTGGCATCTCACATAGATATAGATGCATACATCTCTGCCTCTCTGTGTGTGCATGAATTGTTTATGGTGTGTTTCTTGCTATCGTGAATCTGTGATGAATTCACTCTCAAAACTGTAGAAAATACTATTGAATCCATTTGGTATTGATGGCAGACCAGTGTATCTTACAAGAGTGTGGAAAGGGAGGGTTTAAGCTCCACTTCTCAATTCCCTCACAATTCTGTTTCAAAAATAAATACAGAGCCTGCATTACAGATTATTTCTAAGAATTAGGAAAAAAACCCTCATTACTGAGGGAGCTGTATAAAGGGCTGGCTCAGGATCTTTTGACTCTGAAGATACATGTTGCAGAGGTTCCTGATTCATAGCTTTCACAGAGACTCCTAAAGCAAGCAGAATTTACATCTGCTATGAACTTAAACTGCTATCCTTACATTTTCCTCTACTGCAAACACAAATTGATAACACTGCAAACAAAATTAATTATTTTCCCAAAGAAAAAATTTAGGAGTTTTCAAAGCCAGATTTCAGGAAGCAAGACAAGTTTCCTGTTAAACCAGACAGGTCTTTAAATACCATTTTCATTAGGGAATGTTTTAAATTAATAAAACTAATTTGACTGAAACTCAGAACATTTTAATGTCTTACATTCCTATTTAAAATGATAAGTGGCTAATTGTATTTCTTTTTGACAAGGCAAACCTTTAAACATATGTGTTCAAAGAAATTTATAATGAGTTTGAAAAATTAGTTACTCCAATTGGAAACATAATTGGTAGCTCTTCAAATACAATTCTTACTTATACTGTAATTTCCACTATTAAATCAGTGATCCAGATTTACAAATATTCATTCCTGTGTTCGGCGTATACATAATTTATATCCTCATTTGCTTCTGTCCTTAAGGTATGCCATGCTTCTCTCTTTATTATGGCCTGAAACACATGGCCTGACTTTGTCTTTAGTCTAAGGCATCTCATCCACCTGCAGAAGCTGATGAAGCTTCTCCTTATATTAAGCTTTAAACTTTGACCCTGGTTTAACAGCTTAATGTAAAAAACAAGCCAAAAACCTTTGTGCACCAAACTTGTAAGTATGATTCTATCCAGAAACTATTAATGCCTTTTCTAAATTCCTCACATTTATCTTTCTAGCTTCATAGACATATGTTGATAGACTACCTTAAGTTGATGAATACTCTGATCACTATTGTGTTATTTCTCCATGTAAAAGTACTGCCTTACTAGCAATCAGATAAAATGCATGTGACACAATATAAAAGTTATAAAAATTAGGGTGTTATTACATACAAATCCTGTAATAAAATTACTTGTCGCATATAAAAATATTTTTACATTCACACCTGAACTATTATGTAATATCTGGAATCCTGTATCCAGTTCTGATTCCCAAGTACAAGAGAGAGATGGAGTTACTGGAGAAACTTCAGCAAAATTGCACTAACATAAGAGACTGGACTATCTCTCAAAATCAGAGAAAAACGTTATATTGTACTGCTCTCACCCTTTGACAGCTCTATAGCTAAGAGACTCTTATTGCCCTTAGTTCTGAACTCTGATTTGAAAAATAAATTATAATTCTTGATAGGTTAAAAATCTAGCATTGAATTATTGCTACAAGAGAGAAATTATTAAAAAAATAAAACATGCAACCTTCTGTGTACTTTTAATACAATATAGAGGAAAGAAAGATGGTACCAGTGTATTTTGGCCCTAAACTATTTAGAAAATCTCACAAGAGAGCATATTTCATGTATCATGTAGCATTTATATTATATAATAGCAAAATATGCTATTATGCACATTCTTTTTTTATTTTCTTATATCTTCAGAACCAAACAAGTAGGATAGGGTAAAACATAGATCATGTTAAATAATAATAATCAGAACTGCAGAAGCAATTGCATACTTTACCTACTAAATGTGCACAGTTTTTACTCCATGTTTGCAATTTAGAAATTTTTTAAATTCCAGTTCTGTGGCAATTGTTTTTCATGTGCAGTGTATGTATGTATGTGCACTCCTAGCTGCCCCTGAAAATGTGCCTTGTATTTATTCCTGTGGCTAATTGCATAGTTATATCAATGTGGAAATGTTTACAAAATCAGACAACCCTTTATATATATAGATATAGATATAGATATAGGTATAGATATAGATATAGATGATCTAGATGTAGATATAGATAGATATAGATATAGATACCTATCTTCCAACTACTTTTTAAAAGGACAAATATTTTGCATATATTTAAGGAAAAAAATAAGCTAAAAAAAAAAAGGGTAGTATACATTCTTCATCAAAGGAACTAAAAATCTTATGAGGCCAGAAAACTGTTTCATTTACTTTTCTCAAATTTTTTCAGCAAAAGTCAGACTCAGAGGGGCTACAACTGCTTTTCTAAATACATCATTGGGTAACCACTTAGGAGGAAAAAGAGCTATACAAGACAAAGCATATTGTTGGCATGAAAATAAATGTGTAAGCACTAACTAAGAAAAAAATTATGCTAGAAATAAGGGAAAAAAATCTCTAGTCATCAAGGAAGGGATTCTCTGGAACATTCCAAGAACAATACTTGGTGACCCAGCAGAACACTCCTTATCCTCAGTCTTCAGTTTTCATATGTTTAAAATATTGTGGGCTGCAGTCTCAGAGCCCTCCCCAACAGCTGTGACTTCTTGCTACATTAGCTAAATGTCACTTTAAAGAGTAGAGAAGAATGCAAAGGGAAAAGAATTCCTGCTGTAAAAAGGGAAAATATATTTTTAGAATAATACTAAAGCAGAAAACTTCCTTTTTATGGATTTCCAAACGCAGTTTTTCAAGGTTTTCAAATATTTTTCCAGTTTGTCAAAAGTAATGTTGTCCTTGAGGATTTGCCCTGCAGTTTTACAGCTATGAGCTATTTCTTATTTACAACTGTGTTAAGCAGGTCACCTGGTAGTAGCATAAATGGGTATGAAGCAGTGGTGGTATTTAGTCATTCCTAATAAGAATGCCGACTAGGAGAGATGTGTTGCAAGGGGTCAGGAGATGAATTGTGTTATGGAATACAGAGCATGAAAACCACAAGCTATCAATTAAATTCTCAGCATTTCAGTGGAAAGAATTGTGGATTATCAACAAGACTAATTATTCGGAAATGCAAATTTTGAAATCTCTGGCAGGCTATTAGGTGTTGTCAGTGTTACAGATGTATTTACGAACACAAGGAATATGTTTGTGGATAAGAGAGAAGTTTACCCCTCATGCTATGCCAGCTTCTGACAGGGCTGCAGAGCTGTTTAGGCCTATGCATCAGTAGCTGACGCACCAGTCTCCTCTTTATAAACAACATTTATTTTATCATAATCACCACTATTTTTCTTTGGTTGCTTGCTTGCATATTTATGTATAAGGGGACACAAGAGCTCCAAGAGGATACTGAGAAGAAAATAATTGGAGATTGCCTGCACAAGCGCTGCAACATCTCTTTCAGTCTCTCCATGTAGGAAAGCACATCCAGAGGTCAGGAATGGAGTTATGGAGCCACTTGATGCAAAGCTGTAACGTCCCTCAACAGTTCACTCTCAGTCTAGGAAGCACAAAGGTTATATGAAAGCACCTTTTTGTTCCACCCACACACATTCCTCTCAAAAAATATGAAAAGAAAGTTAGCATCACAGTTAGTTTCTTCTAATGTACAATATCTGCACATTTCGTTCCCTGGGGTAATTTTCAAAGAATTACGCTTCCCCACCACCACTACCTACTTATATTTTCAGATCTAGAAATATGCAATAAGAACTGTACTTACAATTCTTAACTTAATTGGCACACTTTCAAGTGCAATTATATCTAAAAGATTGGCCTTTATTCTTGTCTCAATGCTACTTAAAATGCCTGATTTTTTTTAATACACTGACCATATTCACTCATTTTAAATATCACTCTGACAGCTCTATACAACAAAAATCACTGGGCTTGAGAGGTTCATTCAATTAATGGTTTTAACATTTAGAGTAACAAAAAGTAGATATTTTCCCTATAAAAACTTTATTGTTTGGTTCTTTTTCCTAATTAGGATGAAGTCAAGGAAAATAAAGAACTGAAAATATACTTCATCTTTTATCTAGCCTACTTTTGAAAATAGATCTTTTCCTTATGTTCAGCTAACTTTAATTTAGTCAAGAAAGATTACTCATTTCAGAAAACAGGGTTCCTGAGGAGGTCAATTCTTTCTTTTCCAACTGATGGAAGCAAAGGAAAAATATTGCTACTACTCATGGTCTGGCAGTTGCTGGCAGTCTCTATACTTTGATCAGATTAAACCTAAATACACTATCTCTGTGCTTCTTGAGTCAGTTTTTGCATCAGAATGTTTTCTTTAAAAGAAAAAAGGAAGGAATCCTGAAGCCCTGATTTTTGAATTTTTTTTCCTCTTCCCTAGAGAATATATTTAATTTAAAGAGGAATTTAAACCAGAAAACAATAGTTTTAATGAATTACATTACTTAAAAAAAATAAAGACTCTAAATATAAAAAATTAAAATCTTTACAGACCTTAAATATAATAGTCCCATTTGGTTTTATTTATGAAATTCAAACAACAGAAATATTTCTGAAATTTAAAAAAAACATTCTTGAACAGCTCAAATAGTTTGTATGACTAAGGCTCAGCTAGAGGTACAGAAAGTCAAAAGCCAGTAATTCTGCAAAGTGTAAACTGAAACATTTGCCTCATAAGTATGTTAGTTCTTCAGCCTATTAGAATTCCTCATCTTATTACAGCATATTACAAGCCTCCCTAAAATTCCAATAAAGAGTGTCATAAGGAAGAAAATAAAAAAACCAAGATGAGTGACGTGCTTAAGCAGCATGCTGATACCTCTCTGCCTTTGCAAGGTAGAGGCAAACATATACACCAACAGATGAGAAGAAAACTGAAAGTTCTTGACACAGATTGATGTATGTCTGTGCAGGTGGTATGGTAAGTGTAATTTAACTTTTCAAAATACTCAGAAACTAAAAGAGAATATATCTAGTATGCACAAAGTTGTTGCAGTTTTGTTTTACAAGTTTCTTTTCAAAGACGCCTTATCCTGGTATTTTTGTGACACATTGCCCAATGCAAAATTATTGTGATGGATGTTGCTTTTAAGCATTGAAGTAAATAATAATTTTAATCAACAGGTACATATGATGTAAGGGATCATCAACAGAGGTTTGGTTTGGAGCAGATTATTCTGCATGATCCAGCATGTACTAAGAAATTCAAATTTAAAGTCAAGTGAAATGAAGTAACCTGAGGGAAGAAAAATGAAATATTTGAGAGAGCAGGAGTATATTATAATGAAAAGGAAAGCATTCTTAATTTAATAAAGGTGAATTAGTAAGTGTTCTGACAATTGTAGCATCCTTTTAACATACTAAATTTACCTTCCAAATAATGTGTACAATGCTGAGCAAGAGGTGTGGAATGACTGGTTTTATTCCATATGCCACCATTCTGTTTCTTCTTAAATTAAAATTTTAGGGACATAATGAAACTGTCCTAATGTCGTACAACAATTTAAACCCAAAGTATGACTTTGTGGTTCCATAACACATTATATTTGCTATGAAATTCTAAAACTCCTTCTTCTTGTAATCTTACTTTGTTCTCTGTCTGAGTTGTTTAAAGGAATATATCCCAAGGCGCTCTAGGCTGTTTCAAAGGATCTATTTCTTCAGAGATTTTGATGGGGAAATGAGAAAACTAGGTAAAATCATGAAACCTATCTGTCCATTTGCCTAGGAGCTGGCAATACATGGGTTTTCTGTGATTAAGCATGCTCGTTCTCAGGAAATTTGTATCTTGAAAAGCCATTTTCTTTCTTGAAAGCTCAGATTTCAATGGATTCTATAATTTAATCATATTTAGCCATGTAAGAAATTATGTAGAAACTTTCTCCCATAATGATTCCAAATGTAATGCCATATAGTACTATTTAGGATATTGTCCTTGTCCCAGCTAGGGCAGGGTTAATTCTTGCAGTAGCCAGGAGGTGCCTTGGAGATTGTTTTACATCAGCTCACATCATTGCCAGGGGTGGGGAGAAGGGTTCCCTGCTGGGTTCCTTCCAGTTTGTCACAGCATCATGTATGGAGCAGTGGGTATTGTTTCCATTTGAGTAATTCATCTCTTTCTTGTATCGTCTCTGATTACTACTGTTGTTGTTACGCTTTTTTTCCTATCTCATTGCTGTTTTCATCAAACTGTTCTTATCTCCACCCGTGATCCTTACCTTTCCTGCCTCCAATTCTCCTGTCCAGCCCTCTGCAAAGGAAGGAGGAGGGTGGGAGTGAGAGAGCAGTGCATGGTTTCAGTGGGAACACGAAAATGGAGAATACCATTCCTAAACCATAACAGAAGACTTTGTGATCAAAGAATGAAAGGGTCAAGAGGATAGGCTGCCAGACTTGCAAATATCTCAATACATACAGCTACATTTTTCTTGAATAGTTTTCCAGAAAGTATCAAAAAGACCTTGTTTTGGAAAGTCAACTAGTCTAACACAATTTCACTCTTCTTAATTGTCTTTCATTCTTTAATTTTGTTGTTGACATGCCAACAAGAACAGACTTCACATCCTAGATGATATGATTCAAGTAGTCTGACATAATGCCTTCAAGGATTTAGGTTGTCATAGACGTCATAAGCTCAGAAAGAACAGTTCAAATTTTCAGTAGGCAACAGAGAAAACAGATAATGTTTTATTTATATGTAGTAGAAAAAATAAGATGCAAAGTGTTATATTTTTATTTTCCTTTAAAAACAAACAAGCACATCAATAGTGGTGACAAAAATGGATTAAATATTGTAATGTGAAAAAGCATGCTGAGAACCAAAACAAAGAGACAATATTGTCAGTGTGAGGCTTTTTTTTCAAGCTTTATAATATTTGACATGTTTCATAAATGTTCAAGTCCTGGGATCACACAATCATAAAAGTCTGTTGTTTTTAACTTCTATATTTTCGGCAAAATTAAGCTCTTAAGCTCTCATCATCATGAAAACAAGCTTGAAAGAGGGGACTATGAGGGATGAAATACAGGATTTCATTGAAAACAGAGGGCAAGTGAAAAGATCTAAACTTTTCTGTCATTTGGAGTACCATGAAAATAAAATATTTTCAAGAAGGTAGGGACTTGACTTACTGTGTTCAGCACCAATTCAGTGATGTTAAGGAAGTTTCCCTGTCTGACCATCCAGAACCCACACTGTCAGTCACACTCGCACCACCCGAGCTGGGACCAAGGACCCTTCCCAGTTTCACCTCCCACACTAACACCAGATTCCCGTCCCAACAAAACCCCAGGTTTCTCATAGCAGGCATCCAAATCCTTCAAATAATTTAATCCTAGTGCAACAACTAGATCATAAAATAACAGCTCTAGCTGGTGCCTCTGAGGAGGGACCCAGAACACAGAAACTCCTGGGATTTTCAACCCTCACAGCCTAAGGGGCAGAGAAGTCTGGGATCCTTGGCTCCTGCTATGTCTCCCAGTGCCCAGTCTCCTGGCTGGGCTACAGGCCCCTGTTCCCCCTTGTTATGCAGTTCACAGCCCCTTGGTTCAGGCTTGGTTCCTGGTCCCCAGAGCTCAGCCTGCAGCTCACACTGTAGCTGTTCCACCAGGCTACCTGCGCTGAATGGATTCTCAGCAATGTGAATAGCGGTAAACTTCTCAGCAAGTGCCTCTTATGGGCAGGTAGGCTTGAGGTTCTGTGGACCTTCAAGGAAAAGAGTCTGTCTAAAATATGTGGATCTTCAAACTATCTCTCTTCTCAGAGACTCCTGGTCCAGTATTTAGCTTCCCGCTTTTTCTATGTGTAGTGGCTAAGTTCAGCAGATCCAGAGAAAACTCAGAAGATGAGATTCTGTGCAGTTTTTCACCAATCCTTCTCTATTTTGTGAAACTCCTAAATGCAACTGCATGTAGTGAGCTGTTCTAAAGTGCTGAAGAGATGCAAAAGTTTACTGCACTGAAACTAGCAGCAAAAAGCTAATGGTTTACTGCAGTAGAAAAAGGAGAAATTTTTTCTTGCTTTGCAATTTTTAACTAAGAAAAAGGATGAATCACATAATGTGTGATCACTCCAATTATTAAGTTTTATTGAATATTGATGATGTTGGTGTGGATAAAATGTCCTCAAAAGTGGCTTAGTTTTGTATTATTTAGAAAGTACTGCAATTTTTCATAGAATAGCACATTCCCTTCTAATTAAAAAATGTGATCAGCTTGGAAACCAAACGCGTTTAATCTAATGATGTATTTGAGAACAAGAGAAGTCATCACTGAATGTTTTTATTGTGAAAGTATTCAACCTGTCATATTTAAAAAACATTCTAACTCCAGAGAACATTTTACATATGCAAAAACTGTGGTCATTGTTTCTGTTACTATTCAATTGTCTTATCAAAAATCTTACATAATATTTAGTTAAAATGCCAGTCCAAAGGTTGTCCATAAAGCAATGCAAGAAGATTTGCATAATAATTACTCATCAATTCAGCTGAAGAAATAATGGGTCTTTTAAAAACCTGAAAATTTTAATAAGGTTATAAATCCAACTTTGCTAACAATATAGTTGTGCTTTTCTTCCAAGGGTGATCAAAAATCCTTTTGGAAGTAATAGTACAGTACACTCATAGAAAATAAACCAAATAACTATAATAGTTCCAGTCTTGAAAGATTCTTTTACTTAATCAATAATGGCAATAATCCTTGCTTCTGTATTTTTTCCCTCTATTATTAATCACATACTTCATGGGTATTATTAAATTAAGTCTCCCAACACCCTGAGAGATGAGTAAATACTATTATTCCAGATACAACATACAGTAGAGAATTTAGGTATGGAAAGGTGAAATAATTTGCCTAACACAATATGAATAAGGAGAACTATTAAGAAATTCAGAATCATTTCCACTCCTAGAATTAGGATATATCGTATCCTAAAATCATATGATTTCTATTTCTCCACGGTATTTTTAGTTTGCTTTTGTTTTCATGGATTTTGGACTTCAGTTGTTTTTTCAATAGTTCTTTTTAATGTTTGCTCTCTACAGCCTAGAGAAGGTTTTTTTTCTTAAACTAGACCAAGAAAGATAAAATTCGCACATCAAAACTCATCCCCAGTGGCCTAGACTTCAAGCAGAGCAAAAAATTATTTAACAAAAAAACCACAAAAAAGCAAACAAAGGAAAAAAACTTGATAATTCAACACAGCAGAACTAAAATAAAACATTTTTCCTAATTTTTTTTACTTTATTAGATAAAAGCGAGCTTTTACATCCATACTTATGTGTCTTGCCTACACAAGCAATTTGACTTTTGCTAGCTGATTATATGCACAGTGGTTTTTCTTGAGTTAACTGAAATTTAATAAACCCTCAAAACAACTGAGCACCTGGGTTATTTTTTATGTGTGTAATTAGAGTGTTCTGGGCTGAACTTTAGTTTCCAGTTTTGAAAAATCTTAACCTGTCTCCTGACTTTTACTCTTGTCTTCATGGAGCATTTTTCTTCGTAACATTTTTATTTATATTGCCCTTGTCCCCCTAGCAGATTAGGGCAAAATAAATTCCACAATAGTTCACCAAAAGCTGTGAGTTCTATTTTAAGATTAAGACCAGTTGGTTCATTAGAAAGCATTGCCATGTTAACTGCACAGTCTAGAAATTGATGTAATTATTGTAACAATAAAATTAACACTTTTGACACATACAGTACAAGAACCATAACAAAAGGAGAAGGTAAATAAAAACCATGCTTCCTGAAGCTCTAGATGCTTTGTGAGACCTTTGTTTAAATAGTCCTTCTTAATGGATTTCTTATTCCAAAATTTTTTTTAATTAAATTCACTTTTTCCTTCTACAGTGTAAACAAAACACATATAATTTCAGTAGGTTTATGATAACTCCTTTGGCAGAATTTCTCAGCTTTGTGGTGTTCTTTAGCCTCAGTATTGTCTCCAACCTTACTATTTAAAGCTTATGTGAAATGAGGAGCAGATATCTTAATATTTTTGACCTCCAGCAGAAATTTGAATGGAAACTACGGAAGGTCAAGCCCAATTAAGCACTAATATAATTGTCTTCATATAGCAGAAATAAGTTGGCCCTTCACTGTAATGCTTCTATTTTATATTTGAGAGAAAGGACAAAAAGGGATAAGGGATGATTGCTTCAATGATCATATAGATCAAATATGAACTTTAACACGCAAGTAAGCACATAACTAAAGGACTGTGCTCTTTGACTGACTCTAGGGCCCAGCACCATCATAAATATAAGGTTAGTCACTTTTTCAGTGTCTGAACAAGACTTTTTTTTTTTTCTTTATGAACTGTACACTCCATTTGTGTACTGCACAGGTCTAAGCCTCATTTTTTCTCTGTTTCTCTGATAACGGCTCTGAATAATTGATACAGAGCCATTATCAGAACAGAATCCTTTCACAAAAGGATTTTCCAATTCAGTCCCTCCACATGCAATTTGACCTGCACTTGCAAAATAGTGAGATAATTTGTAAACCACCAGGGTCATTTTCCTCTTTAAAATAAAATTGTTTAAAGACAATATACTTCAGAGGAAAGCGGCAACATCTGATAGTAAAAAAAACCAAAAAACCTCTATATATTAGAAATAATTATAATTCCTCAAAATCCATATTTTTAACTTGATTTTGCTTGGAAAAATATGCTGCATGCAGCAACAGTACAATGCAAAGTTCATTTCCCATAATCAGTATTTAAACAGACTTTACCTAGGGATTTCATAATTATCTTCTAGGATTTTGAGATGCATTTTCCTTGCATTTTAGGAAGGTGGGTGATATTCTGAAGCCATTTGTATGGTTTTTTTGGATGCATTTCTCAGTGAGATTAGAGCTTTTTCTATTTCTTTTCTTTCTTTTTCTTTTTCTTCTTTTTCTTTTTCCTTTTCTTTTCTTTTGTAGGGACTATGTGGCTATGAATAGCAAGCTGTATTAGCTCAGATGTTTAGAGAGTGGTGCTAATAACAATCAAGGTCATCGGTTTGACCCCTTTATGAGCCATTCACTTAAGAGTTAGACTCAATGAACATTGTGGGTCCCTTCCAACTCAGAATATTCTGGGATTCTGTGAAATTGAACTGAAAACAAAGAGGCTGTCAACAGGCAACCTCTCAAATAAATAGGGGGAAAGCACACTTGACTGAGTGAAACATTTATCATCCTGTCTTGATCTTTCAGTCATGTATTTCTTCCTTTGCATCATTCCATGTTCTGTTTTCACATTTTGATTGCATTTGAAGAATGGTACTCTTCCTCCAAGCTTGGTGTTTTAC
This sequence comes from Chlorodrepanis virens, assembly GCA_003286495.1. Taxonomy (NCBI): domain Eukaryota; kingdom Metazoa; phylum Chordata; class Aves; order Passeriformes; family Fringillidae; genus Chlorodrepanis; species Chlorodrepanis virens. The sequence continues at coordinate 36,664,787 of LTAT01000006.1, forward strand.
TAAAAGGAATAATTAAATATCATTATACCCCCATTTTACAAAAAATTCTAATTTCTCTGCATAGGCCCCAATAGGGACTTTGTGTAATGCTGTAATGTCCCCATACAACTTGCAAAATCACCTTCTACACAGGCATGCTCATGTAAGCCCAAAATGTATTTCCAAGATATGCAGAGATACATTCTCCATAATGACCTCAGAAAACAGAATTAAGCAGTTTAACCTCTGTGAGTGATACTACAAGGGAAATTTTAAAACTGCAATATTTGAGTGTTTCTAAATGTCCCTAAACCATTTTCCAACTATCCCATGTTCTAACTATCCATACTGATAAGAATTCAAATAAGGACTTAGTTTATGGCCTTATATACATATATTTGTTTTTCTCATTTATGTTAAAGATCCTGCAGTTAAAATTAATGTGTGGAAAGGTAATACATAAAGCAACATCAATAACTATAATTCTTATATTCTGCTAAAGGCCAAACCACTGTCAAAATGGGATTTCATATTTCAATTTCCTCTTCTTTCTGATAAAAGAACTATCCATTTCATTTTTGCAGCACATTTATTGTCATCTGTTACAGCTCTGCTGCATGTGCTACTGGTGCTATTTAAGCATTATCTGTTAAAAGAATAATCTCTTTTAATCCCATAAGAGTAATGGGATATATATGCACATGCTTATAAACTATTTTATTGTGATTTAGCTATGCTTTTTTCTACCCAGAATAAAAGGAAAAGGTAAAATATAGGATAATCTTACAGATGTATCAAGAAACCAAACTAGATTTTTCAAATACTTGTACATTTCCAAGTGCTTTTACATTAGGAAAAAAAAAAGGCAGATTTATATATATCCTTATTTTCCCTGGGGGGATAATGATTATTAATAATCATCAATGTCTTTGTATTATTTACACATGATTCAATCAAATAAATAACATTGTACAAATATGAAGGGAAGATATGTTACATCTCATATAACTTAAGATCTGAAAGAGTCTAGAAACAGAGGCTGGAGAAAAGACAGTTTTGTTAACATATCTAGCATATAATGAATACAGTTTGGATCAATTAGCTAACTATTAATTAATAATTTTCTATTGCATTTGGGGTTTTTTTCTTTGCATAATGTACCTATTTCTTTAGTTAATTCTGATAAAAACTTACAGGAAAAGAAGGGTAATGGTGATAGCAGATGGGCATGGCAATTTCAGGTACTGTGAAAAGAGGGAGGAGAGAATAAAGTCTGTCAGCAGGAACTCGTCTGCTGCTGTACTTCAGTCCAGTTGTAGTTTCTGTGCACTGTAAATTTTTCTGCTTGCATTGCTATTGCTCTTCAGTGCTGCCAGAAAAACTCAAACTCGTTGAGATTCAGCTTTTTTTAACATGGATAGATAAAGACAAAATTTGCTCATACTTCACCAGTCCTCACCTTCCCCAAAGTCTTTGCAGACAGACAAATGAAGTTATCTGCCAAAATGCATAAATAGCGAGAAGGTGTTTTTTCATAACTACCTACTATCATTATGGAAGAAATTTGATGTATTTAAGACTTCATATAAACTACAGAGAGTGGTTTTGACACGGTTTTTGTGAAAAACATATCTCTTATTTTCACCTACTAAGGACATTAAGAGAAATAGTCCTTTTCCTCTTCCATGTAATCAATATAAAAATATTGCTGCGTGTCTTTTCCTATGACCTACAGCAGATGTTCTTCACTCTGCAAACTTAATTAAGCTTCTCTCCAGTAGCAGAAAGTCAAAAAGTTGTCATGTGTATATATATATGTGTATATATATATATATATATGTGTATATATATATATATATATATATATA
>LTAT01000006.1:36666646-36702877 GCA_003286495.1 Chlorodrepanis virens
TATATATATATGTGTATATATATATATATATATGTGTATATATATATATATATATGTGTATATATATATATATATATATATATATGAATGACATATTGGTGTGTAATATTTTACTTATTTTTAAATCTTAAAATATTTCACAGTGGTAACTCTTGCAGCCAGTTCTTTCACAGAAAACAAGATATACCAGGCAATCAAAGACCACATTTCATTGCTAAAGCATGAACAGTAGAAATTAGGATAGGTTAATTAGTATGTCTGTTTGCACATGTTGACTTCTCTGTAGCAGGTATCTTGGAAACTTTCTGAGTGAGATTGTGTGGTTCAAGAAAGCAAATTCTGTAAGAATAATATCACAAGACTGTTATACTAACACGCCATTATTTTTTTTCTAAGTTATTCCTCTATAGTTTAGCAGCATTTCTCTGTCATGGAGACATGGTCAGTGGAAAACTAATCCACTAGCAAGAAAACTCCTGTTATCTTCTACCATGGCATTTTCAGAATATCTATCATGCTCACAAAAATTTTGTATGTCTTTACAAGAGTGATCTTTTCCAAGACATGGTCGATGTCCTGCGCAAACTCAACAACATCTGTCAACACCCTCTGTCAAAACGGACAATATAATTTACATATTAATATCTCACATAATGGCTATATCATTACCCATCTGAAATATCTACAAAGGTAAAACAAACTGTCAGAGTTTCAATCCAAACATACTCAAACCAAGAATCATTCAAAATTAACTCTTAAATGTGCCATCAGCAAGAAATGGTTTCTCTAAACAAAGAACCACAGCTGGGACCATGAAGATAGATTTATAGTGTGACAGTATTATCATAAGTTCCCTAAATAGTTCAATGTACTTGAGTACCAAAATTACTCTTTATGTAAGACACATAGATGACATTTTACTCATCATAACTTAAAATTTGGAATTTCTCAATTCAACAGAAATTCAGTAATTATTATTCCTATGAAACTGTCTCTAGAAAACAAATGACCTTTCTAAATATCCTGTGCCATATCAAAATGGGAACCTAAAAATATATATATACACATCAAAAGCTTAGAATTACAGATGAAAGGCAAGATGAACAACATCAGGAAAAAGAGCACTGCACAGAGGAAAGTACTGCAGAATTGACTCTGAAGTAGCCTTTGTGACTGTGAAAACATATTATGAATCACCATGAACAGTTCTTTCAAAATGTCACCTAAGCACTTAGCAGTAAGCAAGAAAATTAGAAAGAATATTAGGAAATATCAATAAATTCATACAGAACAAACCAGAAGATATAATCCCATTTTATACAAGTATAGTGGAATTTGAAAACATCTAGGCAAGCACAACAGAGATTATCAGAAGTGTTATTTTTTATTAACTCTCATGCACCTCACACTGATTGCTTGGATTTTGTGGGTTCACTTGGACTTATTGTTTTGTCTGCTTTTTCCATAGTCAGACAGACTACCAAACTACCTTTAGAGACACAATACTAGTTGTGTCAGAAAGTTTTGACCTATTCTCATGTTTTACCTTCCTTCTTTATTGTTGACAACATTTCAAATTGGAAAGTAAAACTCCATATTGAAGTGATGAAAAAATGACTGTTGTTTGTTTGTATAGACAATAAGAATAAAAAAAATTCATAATGTGCAAGCTTGAAATTATGGTCTTACAAATTATTAAAAATTAATTTGGAACGTTTCAACAAAGACATATACTTAGCTATTTGTTTCAAAATCTTATAGTCCATTCTCACAAAGTTATAAACCTTTCTGAAAAAAGAAGATTGCTAAAAAATATGAATGGTAACTGAAGTATTTATTTTAAAAATTCTATTTTATATCCTGATGTCTAAGAAATATGATCATTGGTATCTAGTAATCCTTAACTAAACATTGTTGTGTAGCTACAAAAAATATTAAAATATATTCAGAGTTTTTTGATTATTTAGTTTCCGAACGTATGCAGTAGTTAAGGTAGAACAGTACAACACCCATTTATTAACCTTAAACTGCCCCAGCTGAACCCACTGAGATACATTGTTCATAGTTGCCAGCATAATACCCTAAAATCCACAACTGAAAGCTGTTCAGTTTTATTTACTTGGTTTGTTAGATATTCCTTGGCAAGAACTTACCATGAGTATTTTACAAAGTATTTAGGGATATGGTTTTCAATTTGAGTTTGATGATTTCAATTTGCGTAATTTCTGTCACTCAGTAAGGTTTGTCCTGCCTTTGAAATGTAGGAAAAAACTAGAATTTCTTCTGTAGCAACAGGCTGCTGCATATAATAGCTGGTACTTGGTTTTGATTTGTTAAAAATTCATGTCACAGTTTGAAATGGCCCTGTGTGCATAGACATGACCTTCTGGTCCTACTCAGCCTCACCTGGAGCTTCTCCCCTCACCCTCTGCCCCCTGCCGATGCACCAAGCACCCCATTTCAGCAAAGCCTGGGCGGTGTCCTGCCTCCTCAGTGGACCTCAGTCCTGCCTTGTGGGTACTTGTAGCCTGGATATTCCTGTCAGAAGCCTTTGGTCCTGCCCTGTCGTTGGTCCCAGCGAGGTTTGCTCCTGGCTGGGCTCCCTGGATGTCCCATGGGCCTCGTGCACAATTTGCTGCATCAGGGTCTGGGCCAGCCTTGACTCCCAGCTCGCCTTCTAAACAAGCAGCCAGCCCTCACTGCTCCCTGGCACTGTCAAAAGACAGTCAAAAGACTTGAATGCTTATGTTGCCAGAATTCTTTTTCTAGGTGCTGACCCCAGGTATTGAAAAAGGAATAAACCCATCTAAGAAGTATTTGTAATTACTTTTTCAGTTTTGTTCTAGTTCAGCTTATAAAACTAATCTGGGGTTTATTGAACTTCTCTCTTGATCTTAATTTGAATAACTAAACCACTACCAAATAAAGAGCCACCAGATTAGTCACAGATTTATGGTCATTTCTACATGTTTACTTTCAGAACAGATTATGCACTAATATGTACTTAATCGTGCAGAATACACATGCACTGAAAATATGCAAACTTATATTCAAATATTAAACTATCTGAAATCCTTGAATAAAATGTTAAGCATGAAATGGGTACTTAGAGGGTTTTTTTGTGGAGCAAGTACACCTAGAAAACTATATTAGTAGACCCATATTACAGAAAATTCTAATGTCAGCATTTTCTCTTTTCTGTCTAGAAAATTCCTTTTTCAATTCCTATTGCACTTTTAATTTTCTCCTGAAGGATTTTCTCTCAAGATTCTTTTCATTCTGCTTTTGTTTTAACAAGTGCTACAAATTCAACCACCTTCTCTGCAGTTGATACCTACTGTTATAATTCTACACTTTACGGTAATCAATATAAAAATTCTTTATTGCAGATACTGAAAACACACAAGTTGAGAGTACGGAGATGGAAAAATAGCTCTTCCAGTATGTTTTTTTAGGTAGTTCATGCTGTTCTCCAAAACACAGCATTTCTGCCTATTTTCAAAGTCAAATATAAGCAAAGCAGCTTTTACAGTGTCTTTCATATGATTCAGTAGACTCTGTTACTAGGCAGGTAAGCTTTACCTGGTCTAATCCAGCAGTAAGAGTGGAATATTTTAACTCACTGTTTTCATTACACATAGCCTGATTTTAGTCCATTGTTCCTTTTTCTAATCTTTGCTTTATATGTAACATATTTATCACCATTTATATATCCAGAAAGATTTCCCATGCTTGCGAAACATAAACTGAGTAAATTCATCTTCAGCTTTCAGATAATGTCATGAACCCAATTAACCCTCCATGCAAAAAGGAGGGGAAAATAATAATTTTGGACATTAGGCCTTATTTGAATATCTGTTTCTGGCTGGACAGAATAGTCTCATTATTTCCACCAGAAGGCTTTGTTTAACTTTAATTGTGTTAATATCCAGTTTCCCTGGCAGCTACTGTAAGACTGCTAAAAAATCCCCCAATATTTTAATTCCACAACAACTTCAGTTCAATGATACCATTAACCATGCTCTTAAAATTGAAAGTGTCATGGATTAGAATATTCTTACACCATACCTCAAGCTTTAAGATTTTGTTAAACCATGGAGGTATGAATTCACATACATAAAGGACAAATGAGCAAAAAATTGTTTTCAAAATTATTTTTCTATTTGAGATAAATTTCTAATTTTTAGTGAAATACTTCAACTCAGAAAAAAAAGTCACCTTTCTTAAAATAAAATTCACTTTCTTAGAAACTGAGATAAAGAATTGGTGACATCTCTGAGGAAAAAGGATTTGCTGCTCTCAGTTCACTGTCTTTTGACAGGTTTTTGGTGTAGATCCTTGGCTTATTTTCGCTTACAATGCACTGTGCCAAATAAACAGGGGCATTTGGTAGAGAAGCATCAGTGGAATCTCACTCGAGTTGTGCAGGGACACATGCTGCTCAGCATATTCATAAATTATCTGGGGAAAATGATGAATTGTGCTGTTAGTCTGCTGATGGTAGTAAATTAGTCCAGGTAGCGAAGATGAAACCTGAGTGCAAGACTGCAGAGCATTTCATGCTCTTGCCTAACCCCGTAGGAAATCTGAAGCTGGTAAGCGATGGGCGTGTGCAGGAAGCTGAGCCCCCAGTTGTGTACGAGGAAGATCAGAGGGCTGCTCTGGCTGGCAGGTACCTCGGCAGGCACATAGTTTAACCTCCTGCTCAGAGCAAGGTCTGCTCTGAGATCAGAGGTCAACTATGAGATCAGTTACTCAGACTCACCACTGAGATCATCCAACCATTTTTCTTGCCTCTTAGATATTCAAGAGACTATTCACCGTTCTCGTGCTCCTCTTGGGATTCCAGGAGTGTGCTTCCTTTATCAAACAATGCTGTAATTCAAAACTAATGTGTTTGTTCTCTAGTCAAAAGGGCCTGACACAAGAGTGTTTGAGGCAGGTACGCTTCATGCCACCATTTCACACTTCTATTTTGATATGAGGCAGGGTTTTGTCATCTTAGTCATAAAATTTTAGTATTCAGAAGTATGAAGCGCACATTTGCTACTGGCTTTATTTCTATGAAATATTGTTTATTAGCCCAAGCATTTCTTTTGCAGGCACATTTGAAGCCAGTATGCATGATGCCTAAATTTCTGTCAGGTCTCAAATATTATGGTATTTTTAGGAGCTCTTACTTGAAATATCTATAAGTTAAGATTCATAAAAGTGGAAAAGCTGAGCTTTGATATGACACAAAATGAAACATTCTTGTTTCTGCTTTTAGCAAATACATTGTCATTTCAGCAATGAAATCTATTCCAATTAATGATTGAAAACCACTTGCATAAAAAATATATAAAATCAAAATTTACAAAAAACTTAATATAAAACTAAGTGACTGATGTATGTCAAATTTAAAAAATACTTCAAAATGTGAACTAAATGTTGCTTGGCAACAGAATGTTTGACTGATGCTAGGGGTGTCTATTTATGCAGTTATTAAAACAGTGCTCCTTATAAGCAGGAGGGAAAGCACTGTAATAAAATATGAACACCTCAATAATCATTTGAAAGTCCCACACTCTTCTGTTGTTACTAAAAAAACCCCAATAACTGTGAAAATGTAACAGCCTTAAAAATCACAGTCTATTTCCATTGAGATAAAACTGCATTTGTGGCAGGTATGAAGGTGGGCATTTTAGGAATTTTCTTTTCTTTTAGGCTTTGGTTTAATTTGATAATTTTGTTTGCAAAAATACCTTAAATAACCCACTAATATTTTATCTACTCAGATGTAGTACAGATAACTTGTCTTCCAAATTATCTCAAGGTAAGGAAACTGAATAAATCAAATTTTTTTTTGCCCAGCACTTAATGTAAGATATATTTTTAGACTCCACACCCACAATTTACATTTAATTTCTAGGCAGAAACTAAGAAATTAGGTCATTTGCACTGTTGGAATATTTGCATTAATCTGAGAAGGTGCAGGATCACCCATAACTGATATGAACACTGGGTGAAGCTCTGTTACAGGGCCAAATCCAAAACAAAACATTTTAATGGACAATTAAATTAATTTTAAATTGACTTAGCTCAGAAAGCAGAAAGGCTTCAGTACACATTTTTGTTAGACATTTTACCTACTTTGCCTTCCAGAATTTAAGACAAAATTTTAGCCCTAGGGCATGGGGGTAGCTACCTATGCAAAACTGCTAAAATTAGACTAGTTCTCCTAAAATGCATAACAAATTTACCTCCATGATATTGAGTCTGTGTATTTCTACCCGACTAGCTGAAATAACTAAATATGGTCCAATTTAAAAAGCTAAAAACATTTCCCTCCTTAGATACTTTTAATTTGAGTTAAAAAATATAAAAGCTTCCTTGGCAATGAGATTGTGTGTGACTCTAGAGTAACACTCTTCTATGGATTTGTAAGATACATCAAAAAGTAATACGTTCCCACAAATGATGAAAAGATGCTCTGTATACCATGACATAAATTTCAGGTGGGTTATACGTGTACACTGTCACTGTGATGGACTAAGGATTGCTATCAGAAGTTATCTTTTCTGAGTTTATGTTAGGAAATCTGGTTTGCATTTCTTCCTATTACTTCAATAATTAATCATATTTGTTTTGTGCATGTTTTAATTAGGCAGGGGGAAAAAAATAAATGCATTTCTGAAGAACTTAGTAATTTGGGGCTGAAATGGAAAAGCCAGTCTTCTTTAATGCTACATCATCTAGAGTGATACATACCTGATGTAAAGTATTGCAATATCTAGAAGCAGCAAGATCACTAAAAGCCAAAATTTTGATTTCATCTCTGATCTTCCTTCTTTCCTGTTATAGGCCTATATTAGCCAGTGTGCAGTATTATTTTGATGCATTGCAGGTATTTTTGATGCTTCAGTTGTTAAGTGACCACATGTAAGTGCATGTATATACAGCAGAACTATCCAGTCACAGATTACATACATCCGTCATTCCAATAGCTTCACTTCCAACATCAGGGAGGAAATGAAACCATCACAGGGAAAAGCAATAATCTGAGGTTGCAGCAAATATTTTGCTCTAAATACAGAACTTTCTTGTCATATACACTAATCTCTTCTTTGAAAGGAGGAGGAATATTCTGCCTAGGTATGTTACCCTCCTCCACCCTCGGGTCATTTTTCAGGTGTTTCTAACCCTGCACAAAGAGCATCTGCCAGCAGGATAGTTTAAAAGTATAATGCAGTTATTTATTGGCTGATGCACACAGAGATATCTAGGATTTAAAACTCTCCTAGACTAGGGACTAATATTCACTCTGGCATGATAAGACATCCAGAGGCTCCACTGGCCAGGCAGGCACCAGCCTGGAGGGGAAGGGCCAGTTTCCACTGCCCCTGAAACAGATCCTTTTTCACTGACCCTGCTTTTTCCTCTAGGGTTTTATAATATTTCATGCTGATGTTTTTCCACTTGAAAACTCGAGCTTCTAATCATCCACTCCCAACAATCCTACTCTGTCCACAGTTTTGCCTTTCTTATCTCGCATACCTCTACTCCATGGAGTTCCTCTCAACTCAGAAATTTCCTTGGAGGTCTGAGCCAAGGTTATGAAGTTACATATTATCCGTTCTGGGTCTTCACAGGCAGCCAAACCCTGTGGAGAGTGAGGAGGATGCTGCAGAAGGGATCACACAGAGGTGGGCCTAGGTGCCATTCAGTGCATGACTAAAGACAGCAGCAAAAGCAGGACTGACCCCCAAAAAAAGCTGTTAAAACTGCACAGATTTCCAAAGTGACCCCAATTTCCTACCATCCAATTCTTTAAAATAGTCAACCCTATACAGCACTCTCCACCTTGCTTTCATCCATCCCTGCACCCACACTGAATCTCGCTCAGAGCTGGAGAAAGGGCTTGCCCAAACCCTGAATTTTAGCATAGCAGATCTCTTACTGGATTCTATTATTTCTGTTTCAAATAGCTTCATATGCAGTACAGCACCAGAGATAAAAGTCTGTGTGGGAAAACATGGCTTCATTCCTTTCACTTCAGAGAAAATACAGAGAAAATATTTTTGTTCTATACCTCCCATATTGAAAAGATAGTTTGAAAGTAGTTACATCTTTCATCTTTCCACCATTTTACCTCTGATAGAAAGCAGGGAAAGGAAAAAATGGAAATTCTTTTTTTTTGGAAGAGTTCTCAGTCATCTCTGAGACAACTACAAATCTGGAGTTTCTGCAAGCAGCATAAACACATCACTGTATTTCCGATTTAAAATATTCCAGATAGCAGTTTATTCTAGTTAGTTCTACGGTACCCACTCTTGAAAACTCATTTAAGCCTGACCATGAGTTTAGTGGAGGGGATTTGAATGGCCCACATTTTCCAAATGAGTTTAAAACAATCATGTTAATTCCATTAGGTAATTTCCATGCTGATTCACCATGGCCAATACAGGTGAAAAATGAGCGCTCCATCCCAGGTGTACTTGCTTGTCTGGGTTTGAGATTCTGAATGCTGTCCAGAGACTGGGGGAAATTCATGCAGCTATTGTGTAGTTAAATTATGCTCACTAGGCAGGAAGCAATTTTGCTTGTTTACAGGAGTATCTAAGACCAAATGAACTACTACAACAGACCAATCAATTTTCCATACCTTACCCTTTCCCAGTTTTAGCAAAGGCCAGACACTTCAGACAAAGACAATTGTGCAGATAGTACTTACCCACAGGAAGACAGCAACTTTAGTTCATGTGTTTAGCTCTTTTTATAGGCAATCAAATAATTATTGTATTACACTTTATTTTATGTACACCCAGTTAGGGTTGGTTTAGACATGAATAAGTGTTTATTGACTAAATCAATAGTCTTATCCATGTTACAGAGCACATAAAATAGTTACAAGAATAAAATCAGTTGTTACATTAACCACTAGCAAAGAATACTCAAGCTAAGCTTTAAACTAATATTGCCTTGTTAGATTATATTCTAGAAATACAATATTTCTAGAAAAAGAAATAGACAGGAACACAATGAAGCAATTTTTTTAGAAAAACTTAGTCTGCCATTTCATTTCCACACTTCAGGTTAATTAGAATTTACCACTATAAGACCCAGACAGTACAATTAAGTTTTACAGCAACTATATTAAGCTTTTTAAAAATTGATCTTTGACTTCCCCATAAGTCCTACGGGTACTTACAATCAAATTAGCTTTGTCATCTGAAATGACAGAATGAGATACATAATATTCCCCACACTCTCTGGTACGGGAATCAAGCTAATCAAGAGGGTCACCTAGCATATTGCTTCTTCAAAAATACAGGAGCTGTAAAAAACACAGCATTTCTCTATTCCCATGTATCTGGAAACACCACTCTACTGAGAATATACACCTATAAAATTTATTTCATGTGCCTTCTCCTTGGCATCAGTATTGAGCTAGAGCAGAATCAACATTGCATGACAAATAAGGTATGGAGTAGATTTTGTGTCTTGTCCCCTTCCAGTTGTAGCATGTCCCTGAAATGGCCAAGTTGCTTCCAGGTGTATTAGGTGTTAAAGAGGATGTAAATAATTTCCCTCCTCTGATGTTTTATTCTGAACTCATTGCCAAAAGCCTGCATTGCATTTTTAGTAGACAGCTCTGCTCTTCACCAACATAATTGTTATAATAACACGGTATTTCACAGACAATACCTAAATTAATAACTCATTAACAGAATTATTTTAGCAACTTAGAAAGTTATTTGGCTGAGCTATTTTTCTGAGAGAATCTTTTGGTTACACCCTGGGTTATTGACCAGACCAGATGAGAAAAGTCTTTTTCATTGCTTCTGCTTAGTACATATTGGGCTACAACGTCTCTGAAATTAATTCATGAGTGGTCTGAAGTGTATACTGGCCTCTATAGCAGAAAATTCATTAAGAATTTTCTTTAAGTGTCCCTGAGAAAATTCATTAACCCAAAACAATGACTCCAAGGCAGCCAATAGGAAGCACTCTAAGTTCATGTGAAAGCCCACTCCCCTTTGAGAATTAGGTGACTTCACCTAGTGGTAAAAGTCTTTGCATTTTCCTCCACAAATAAAGAAAGAAAAATCATATATTTCATTAAAAATATGGCCGCAAAAAGATTGTGGGGATAGTATGGCCCCAAAAAAACATTAATCACTTCCAAACACGATAGCTAGAGCTGCTCCTTTGTCTGATGAGGAATTACATACCTCACAGCTGAGTAATCTATTTTCCAGGTTAAATTATGTAGAATTAAAGAGTTTTGGGATGAATACTCTCCTGTTATTCAATTAATCTTTTCTTTTGATTAAGCTATTCAGTAAATATTAGCTTAGGCACAAAGAGGTGTGAATGTATACTTTATTAGGCATGATATACCTGTGCTGACCTGCTCATCTCGAGCGACTTTGAGGCATGTCTCAGTATGCCCAGAAATAAAACTTTAAGCTTCTGGACAAATGTACAAACATTGTAAAGTGACTCCTGCAGTGAGTTCTGCAACCCTGAAACAAAGCAACGGTTCTCGATTAGAAAAAGTAAACAGGGCTTCAGAGAGACAGTCTGCATGTTGAACAATCTCCAAGAAAACAATCAGGTGTTCTAAGTGCTATTTAGGTCCTATTTAAGCCTTTAATATTTGATCTGGTTGTCTGGTTGGTTTCTTCTCTTTGTTTTGTTTTGGGTTTTATTTTGAGAGGGGGAGTGGATAACTGTGGGTTGTTTGCTGATTTTTTTTTTTTAAATTACTGTATTGCATGTATTCTTGTGACATTAGGCATGGAATTTTCTAGTAAGACAAGTGAATAATTTTCAAAATTTTGGCATTATGCAGTCTCACATGTACCATCCCTTTGTCCAAACATCTCACTCATCTGTATTTCCAGGTACTTTTCTTTTGTCTTCATGTTATCAGAAAATAAGCACTCAAATCCTGTATTCCTTGAACATCAATTTGTTATACATGCTCCAGAAACAACTACTTATTGAAGCTGGTTTTGCTGCTACTGCAAAACAAATGATACCAGGGCGCATCAAATGCAGGTTAGTTTCTTCAGAGATGTTAATGTAGATTTTTCAAAATGTTCTCACAAAAGGACATTTGCTTGCAACTTGGATGCTAAATATTTTGAAGGCAGACTGCTGCAAAGAAACTTTTAACTCACTGACAGTGGGTGAGTGAAGTGCTGGTGAAATATAGCAGAGATTCAGTGCATTTTACTCCTCACAATGACATTACAGTCCAGACCTATTCAGATACCTGACTGCAGTATGAAGAAATATTTGCCCACTTCCATAATTTTGAGCACAGTTTGACCCAGGCAGCTCCCATTCTAACAAAACATCAGCAGCACACACTGATAATTGGTATTAAATTTTAAAGGAAAAAAATGTACTGTAATTTCTGTGTTGACTAATAAAATATACAATATATGCATATCTATTTTCATTCATATTAGTATGAGTACTTGACACTTCACCGATTATGGACTGTTTTAAAAGGTAAATATCTATCACCTGTGAAATTAAATTTGTCTTACGGCATCTGGCACATCTCTCATGCTTTGCAGTATCTTTCTTCATTTCTGCAACATCTGCAACGGATGGAAATATGCTATCACCAATACTGCATCTTCAAAAGAACCATAAACAGGCACTTAGGGACTCAATGAAAGATTAAATCACTTTCTAGTGGACAGAATGCTTAACTCCATTAGTGTCACAGGATGATTAAATCTTCCTGCATCACATTTCAAAGGCACTGCATATACTACCTTGTAGCTCAATACATCTTTATTTTGCCATGGTCCTAAATACATGCAAAAAAAAATTTCTGAGATAGCCTGATAGTGAAATGACTTATTGTACTATAGTAATGCCTAACTCGGTTTTGTGGAAATAAAAGTGATTAAGACATATCCAGTCAGGTGGGGGTTGTAGAGAAAATAACTGTGAAACAAGTCTTGATTGTAGGCATTAGAGGGTTTTGCTGAACCACAGCAGCAAAGTGAGAGACTGTGTGAACCAGCCAGTTGGAACTGAGAAAGGAATAAGATACATTCATTTTCAGTCGGGTCCCTATTGAGGCAACATCTTGTTACTTTAATATTTCACCTGAATGATAACATCACCGAACCAACACTGAAAAGGATGAATTTGATCCCTAGTGTAGCATCTAGCTAGATCCATCTAGCCAGCACATTTCAAAACCATTTCTGATTATTTGGTTGTTCAGTTTATTTCCACATCTCTAATGTCACACAGATGCTACACTAGTATCACAGAAATTACTGAATGCTTTCAGTAGTATCTCCAGGATTTATCACATGCTCATACTGAATGTTAGTTATTATGGGTTCCTGACCAAAATGAAAAAGCATATCCCATCTGTACATACCAGACTGCCAAGGTAGAAAGTTTGCTGTTAAGAAAGCCTAAGTTTTCTGACCCAAAAAGAAACCACCAAAAATCCCCCACCCTAAAACAAAACATCACAACAACAACAACAAGAACGACAACAACAAAAACAAAACCAACAACAAATTTTGCATTCAATACTTGCATTTTTATGGGGGATAGAAATGTTTAATATATCCACTGTCTCTTTTCTTTTGCCATCAGCGAAGGATCACCTTTTAAGACATATCAAGACACTGTACTGTACTGCTCAAAACAGAAACAGACAAAATACATTTCTGTTCTTAGACTGACTTCCACTACTTTTGAGATCTTCCCAGTAAGGTTACTGAAATAAACTTTTTGCAGGATTTCATTCACAAAGTTCTTCAATTTTATGTAGAGATGGACTGGATATTGTGTTAGTTAAAATGCTGCTGCTTGATTCACATAAATACCGTTGTTAAAATTTTGCCTTTTACAACACTTGCCAAAGCGTACTGGGTTTGGATGGGATGTAGTTCTTTTTCTCATGGCAGTCCATATGGCACTTTTAATTTTAAATTTGTGACTATAACAGCCTTGATACCACCTCAAAGCCTCAGCTATTACAGGGCTAATATTGATTCTCACACACCATCAAAGCCACCTGTTTCTCACCCTGCTCATACAGAGAGCAGGCTAGTGGTGGGGAAGAGGTTGGGTGGGGACAGAGCTGGGAGAGCTGAGCTAAATGGACCAAAGAGCTATTCCATGCTCTGTAATGAGTCATCCAGCAATGAAATGGGGGAAGTGAGCGAGCAACTGGTGGGTGCTTACCTCTGGCTGGGGTCAAACCCCAATGTCAAGGACCTGAATCTTCGCCCTGTATTATGTATCCCTGTATTTCAGTGGAGATGTTTATGAGGAAGATCTTATCCTTTGAGTACATTACACCCTACCCGAAACTCTGAAATTCTCAATTATGTAGTGATAGACATATCACCTTACACATTACAACCAGAAATGTAAAAGACAGGGAAATAAACAGGAAGGTGAGATACACACAGATTAGATACCCAATACTGTCTAAGAGAAATTCTACCATCCCTGAAGCTAATGACAACATTCAAATGGAGTCAAAATAAGCCAGCATTTCAGCTATGAAAATTCCCATCATTCTTATAATTCTATTCCAATACTATTAGAAGCAGACAAGTAGGGTGGAAATGTCATGTGCATTAATGCTAATTCCTGTGTCCTGGAAAAGTGAGAGCAAGTAATTTTCTTGATTTCCAAGATGCATAGTAGCCTTGGCAATGTTGGGATTTAGTAATATATTGCCTGACATATGAAAGGACACAGAAAAATATCTAATCACGGCATCAGCATTCAAAGCAAAACTAGCAACAAAATAGGACATTTTCATGCTGCATTTAAGTAGTATTATGTAAGTATTGTATAAGTGGGTCTTAGTGGCAGATAAAATACTGGAAACAATTTTCTTTGTGGAGGTAGGGCTTCATTCAGCCTGCCCATTTTCCCCATGATTTTTCTGGGTTTATAACTGGAGGTGCACAAATTACTGTGCTGCAAAGGTAGTGATAGTTTCAGGGCAAGATTTCTTTAGTTTATTATTTATAGTTTGCACTGTGGGCCAGGAGAGAGAAGGAAAAAGGGAACTTGCATACTAAAATCAATACAAATAATAATAGCCTCTTACAAGACAAGCCTCAGGGGCTGAATATCTCTGGGTTCCTTTTTTTGCACAAATGATCTCAGTGGATTATTGTTTCAATGTTTTGTGCTGTCAGTCACAGTCAGCCACCAGCTCTCCTTCTTGGTCCCATGGAAATCTTCTCACTTCTGTGTGCCAAAATAAAACAAAATTACACAGCAGCAGGTAGCCCATGGTGGCTCTCCTAAATGTCTTCAGCAGAACTGTATTACAACAGAAGCAGTAATCCATGCTGTTCATGGCTCTTTTTCAGACACACATCCTGTCAGTCAATGCTGAAGTGGCCAAATGTGTTTCCACATTATACCTAAAATTTCTCATTGCAGAGCAGCTTGAGACTGGAGCTCAATTATTTGTCTTATTTTATTTTCACTTATTTTTAGCAAGGAAAACACACCACAAAATAAAAAATATTCGTTTGGGTCACAGGAACATTCATATTTGATAACTTTGTGTCAGTTTAATAGGAATGTGCACTAGGATTCTGCAAGATTGATATTAGGTAAATCAAAGACATTCAGGTATCTCAGTATTCTCAATATGTGTGTATAACATTTCTTGGTGCCTATATTTTTTCATACATTTCTTTTTCCAAAGCAATCGACTTACTTCTGTTACTCTGCATTCCATTGTATTATGTACTGAGAAAAACAGACAATTTTTCATAATTCTTTGGCATCATCATAATAGTTTTTCCTTATTAGTCATCTTCATGTATCTACATAAATATTCAGAAAAAATGCATTTAAATTGTTTTTTAAATGTTTATAATTTTTATAATTGCATAATTATTTTCAGACAGTACGTCTTCCATAAAATGAATTATATATCTTTTTAAAAAATAGATTATTATGATCCTGTTTAATGAAGTATTCAGTGGTAATAGAGAACATATTACAGTCTCTGAATTTCTGCATTTTTATTTTACCATTCTACTAAAACAAAAGTATTTTTTTTAGTTTTTGCTAAAACATAGGAATATTTTTCATTGAATACCTTTTGATTTTTTTGTTCCCTTTTACACTCAAAAATGTTTTAAGATCATAGGAGGGAAATTGATTAAGACGTCTGCATTTTTTAGATCTTAGAAGGAAGATAAGCAATTGGCATTTGACTAATTTTTGACAAGTAAAAAGGTTTTTTCTCTCCAGGGATCTTTTCCTGGTAACTATTCAGCTTATAGCAGATATTTGGGGTCATACAAAATGGTGACAATTTTACAAAACTGTCGAAAAAGAAATGGACAAAAAATAGAGATTTGACCAACATGAGAAAGATTGCTGAAAGACAATTAAAAAAACCCAGTCTTAGTGTATCACCCGCCTGTGTGTATTGTGGATACACAATATGAATTTTTTAAGGCTACATCAGCTGGAGAAACACTGGATTCAGAAGCTACACAGTGAAACTAATAAGTAGGCAATGGACCAGCATATCAAAACAATTTGGTACTTCAGCCTAGCTCCTCAAAGGTATATTAATGCCAATGGAATTTGCAAGAAGAACTTAAAAATAAAACCAAAAGTATTAAAGCAACAGAGATCCTGAAGGTTTTTCAGGCGCAAAGGATAGGAAAAGAGGAATTCTAGTCCTTAATGTTGGAGTATTTAAAGACCATTATTTTTCTTTCTTTCTTATAACAGTCTCACATAGTGCAAGGAATTGAAAAGAAATTTAAAAAAAGAACCTTCTTATAACAGCTGTGGGGCCGAATCTCTGCTGATTGATGTTTACGTCCAGCATCTGGTTTGCAGAAATGCATGTGACTTTGGAAACCTATGATGCTTTTTCTGTCTACATTATTGTCATAACTCTTTATGCAAAATTTATTTTTCCTTGGTATTTATTGTCTCTTCCATTTACTGAAATGTTTTTTCTTGTACACACTATTCTATGCTACATCTGGTAGTCTTGTCAGACTTTCTACATTGTTTATTCTAATCACAATTACTGATGTCACAAATGTTTTCTCTGCAGCAAAATTTGTATTTTATGGTTATACATTATGTCAAATTATTAATACAATGTATTTCTTTGCATTTATGAGAGATCGAGTTTGTGATGCAGTGCACAATATTATGGGAGTTGTAAGCACAGGCCAGTTGAAGGCAAATGCTGTTTTTCTCTGACTTAATGGTAATTTTAAAAGCAGGAAAAATGGCATTAATTCTGTGATATTTTCAGCCAAGCTAAAACTAATGAATGTTTCTCTAGCTTAATTGAAGTGTGAGTTAATTTTCTTTCTTTTCATTTAAAAACCTCTACTTACAGCTTTACCATAATAAAGATTTTATTCATGTTTTTTAGTCTTTAAACAAAAATTAAGACTAAATTATCTTGTCCAAGGATCAGAATATAGAATGTCAAAATCGTTTCTATTACAGTAGTATTGCTGTTATTTTTTGTTCTTACTTTAATTTTTAATTTTGTTTATACTCTCACCGGTAAATTGGTATAATTATGTCTTCTCACATTGTCATCTCATTTTCTAAATGTGTTACACTTCAAACTTTGTCAGATGGGAATTTAGGAACAAGACAGGCACAAGAACAGATCCACCCCACTGACTGAGAAGTCCTTTCTAAGAATGGTGAAGCTGAAGTTTCTAATTTTTCACACGCACAGAAATTTACACACATGATCCATACAGAAACACATTCCCACTAGTCAAGGCCTCCGCTCTACCCCCAGCACCATGGATGTGGGAAGCATCTGTAGATGTATCTCAGAACACCCAGAGCTGTTTGAATAACATTTTCTTTTCTGCTTAGATGATTGGCATAAGTTTTCACTGGCCCCGTTGGTCATATCACCCCAGGAGAGTCCCTCGGGTACCTCCCAGGTTTAAAGCCAACTTGCTCTTGTTACTTAGGTTGATATCACCTTCTGGATTCCTGCCTCAAACGTGTCATAGGGAAGCAGTTTGTCAAAAGTTCACCTTCATTTCCACCCTCCCTGTATATAACTAAGCCCCTAGAACTGAGCAGGTGTAGTTGAGGGCTTTTGGACAATCCTCTCCCATGACCAGAGTATTTGGGCTCTATTTTCCCAGAGTGTCCAATAGAATCACTTAATGAGTGAAGAGGTGATGTTTGCCCTATGGAAAGGCTCTTGCCAAACCAGGAACCAGTCTGAATAATTGGAATTTATATAACTGTCGGCCTTGGGATTTAACAGTTTGGCATTCTTCAACACCAAGAGCAATACATCCCCTCTTCTCCACAAATCATTGGTAACTTTTGCAAATAGGGTAAAGTTGGGTATGTTTTACTCCCACTTTGCAGAGCATCCTGCTACAGGAGGAGAGAAACTCTTTAATTGAAACGTGATCTATTTTCTGTATCAACAACAATTTTTCCATTTTCAGCAGTCAATGCATGTAAAACACTTGTATCTAGGACCTATCATACTCTTAGTGACAGTACAAAAGATAAACCTCTGCCAGTGTACATTCTACAAGAGGAAAAGGGCAAATTTGTTTCTCAGAGACAGCATATTTAAATGCAAAAATATGCAAAGAGTGTATATGTAAATTAGGGTGCAAAACCTTTTTTATTGTCTTCTGTTGAAGACTTTTAGATTTGAGTCTTTCCAATTTTTCAGAGGCAGATAAATAGTAGGACTGGAACATTCTAAATGAGGCCTCTCAGTAATCTCATGCAGCTAGTTCTCTCTTATACTTCTTTTGTGCAGCTTACACATGCATGGAACTGAAAATTGAAGCTGTCTCTTCAGCCCCCCTTTTTTCTGACGTCTAAAACAGAGAGCTCCTTACCACTATTAGAGTGAGCAGCATTTTCATTTAGTCAGTACTATCTGTTTAGAAAAGTAAACAAGTATTAGACAAACTGCCCCCATTAGGTTTTGCCTTTTAACAGGCCTGCCTGCATGTTTTCCCCTTGGCTCACTATCTCTGTCCCACTTTTTCTCAGTGAATTATTTCAGATAAGATTATAAACCCTTAAAGAATTTATCTTCATTTATACAACACATCTAATACAAAAAATCTCTAACCCTAACTACATCTTTTTATTATTATTTATGCATAAAACAATAGCTTTAAATTTATGAATTGAGTTTAACTAACCAAAGCAGCTTAGCACTCTATCTGTATAGAGCATCTCTTTGTTTTCACTCATTTTTCATATTCCTTAAAGCAAGTCTTACAGCATGTAGGAGCAAAGTTAAAAAAGAAGAAACAGTAATGAAAGAAACCTCACTTGAGTTTCCCTAAGTTGACATTATGATAGTTACCTGTGACTATAAAGATCTGTCTGTAAAATGACAGTATAGTGTTACTGTAAGTTCCATTTCGAATGCAATTCTAACTTACTAGTGTTTGGATCCTGTGTGCTGAAGGAAATTCTCTGTACATCAGAGCTGATAGTGTCTGGCTCTAAGTCTGATTCACACTTCTGTGCTGTGGCATATGAGAATTCCATACCGTTCATCTTGGGTTTTTTTAAACACTATACCTCCAAAATACATTTTTTTGTTTTCTTTAAGATTGCCTCATAATTTTTACTTTCATAATAAAATTTTGTACACCAGACAATAAAAATGATACTTAAAAATGGATAAACAAGGAAAACTTTTGTCTAATCATGATATCAAAATAATCATTCATATCATATGAATAATTCAATATAAATACATATATTTGACATTAAAAAAATTAAAATCTATATTGAATAAGTAATACAATAAGCTCTTTTGATCTGAGTTTAAAAAAAAACCCAACAAATCAAAACAAAAACAGAAGCCTTAGAATACAGCTCTAAGGTGGAATGACTACGTGTCTCTCCACAAGAACATTTCACTAGTTTTGCTGGTTTTGAGATGCAAACAATCACCAGCATATAAAGAACTTTACTTTGTTGCTGCACCACCTTATCTCCAAGCTCCAATGGTATCCATATCTACTTTGAGCCCGTCTGAAAAGCTACATACCAAATTCTCTCTAAATGAAAACATGTGACTTATCATGACTTGGAACACTGCTAATAAGGAAATGTGTAACAGTTCTTTCTCGTGCATCTCTCAGCCTTTGCGAGCTGCTGAATGCACAGGAAGATGAATGCTAGAAACAGAAGCTGGAATTTACAACTCTTAAAATAATAATGATGAAAAAAATTCTAAATCAGCCATTGAAACTGTTGTTTTCTGTTTCTGTGCAGTCTGTTTCTCAGGCTTGCAAATTTTGAAGTTCATCCATGATCTTGTTAGAAAGCTGTAGATGTGCTATTGACAAATGCTTTTTAAACTCCTACCAAGAATTCCTTAATGCACTTTTATGACATCCTGTGTAACACATGGAACTTAGAGAAGATAAATTGCAATAATGAACCACTTTATTTCCCATGTGCTTTTTTTTCCTGTACTGTTGATTTTTCCTCTTCAGGACAGTTTATTTGCAGTAAGAAGTGTAGTCTTATTTGAGCATCACATAAACCATATAAAGCCCGTTCTATTTCATTATAAAAATTCAAAATAAGTAATTTGTTGGAAAAATCTTATCATTTATTAGCTGTTACTTCATTGTGATAGTTTCTAAGCAATTGTGATCTAAAATACATCTCTGAATTTTAATTCAGAACACAGTAGTAAGCAAACAAAATATTCTAACACATCACATTTAGCAAAATCTTTATGGTTTATTAAGCCGTAGTCTTAAGATTAACAGTCTTTGGGGCTAAGCCACATTTGGGAGCATTCTTTCTGTGATCCTCACCCCTTCTACCATTCAAACTACAACAGGCAATATTTAGGGGTGTATCATAATGTGTGTGTGCAGCTTTCCTTGAGGTTAAAAAATTATGAAATTCTAAAAAATACTCCAGCACAAATAACAGTTATATTTACCCCTATTACAGACAATTTATTTTTTAAAATTCATTACAAATTAATTTTTTTCTGCTCTCTGTAATAAAATATCTATAATTTATTTATAATTTTAAAATATAAAAATACTTTCCCTTCACAAATTAATGGTGCAGCTTTGAGAGCTTATTGATGGTGACAATAGGGTTGAGTGCATATGGGGAAGGATCAGGGAAGTCTAGCAAGGCAAGCATCATGGTGGGAGTCTGTTACAGACTACCCAGACAGGACAAAGAGGAAGATGAAATTTTCTTTAGGCTGCTGGAACCTCTAGGCTTTGTTCTCACGGGAGATTTCAGCTTATCAGGTGTCTGCTGGAAATAAATATATTTTCTCCAGCAGAGAGGAAAGAGTCTAGAAGGTTTCTGGATCACATGGAAGAGACCTGCCTGACACAGCTGGTGAGGGAACCCAACAGGCAAGGTGCCCACTGGACCTGCTGTTTGTCAACAGAAAAGGTCTGGAGGGAAATGTGGTGCTTTGAGGACATGTTGGGCATGGAATGGCACAGCTTTTGATCTTTGGAGAAGGGGCTCAGCAGCCTTGCACTGTCAGGGGACAGACTTTGGTCTATTCAGGACACTGGTTGACAGAATCCTTTGGGAGGTACTCCTGAAGGGCAAGAGGCCCAGGAATGGCCCCTTTCAAGAGGGAAATCTTATAGGCATGGGATCAGGCCTTTCCCACATGCAGAAAGACAAGCCAGTCAGGAAGATCACTCTGGAAGAACAGAGAGCTTTGGCTGGAAGCTGGGAGAAGAAAGGACAGTTTATGTTCTTTGGAAGAAAGGGTGGGTAACTCAGGAGGATTACAGGAATATCACAAGGTTATGCAGGGAAAATAAGAGATGGGTTGCTACCTGCTCAGTGTATGAGATTTCAGAAGGAAAAAGGAATTTTTTAAAAAATAGCCAAACGACAATCAAATTTGCTTATAAGCCACCCTCATGAGCATAATATAAAAATTATATTAGACAAATTAAATATGGACTAAAAAGTGTCATTTTTCAAATGTAACATTAATCGGGGTTTTATGGCTAGAACTTCCAGCTTCTATTAAATGTTTCAAGTACTCTTATAGCAAGAGGTCATTCAGCTGGATAATCAACCAGTAACAATCTTTAAGGATTCTCTTGTCAGAATAGTATGCAGGCCTGTTAAGTCAGAAACGCTATTTTTTCACTGAAATTTATTCAATTTCCTGAAACACTGTGCTTCTCTTACTTGTTTTTCTTCTGTTTTCTTTCATTTATAAGGATCAGTTTGTTTTTCCTACAGTCAGTTTCTAATTTGCAGAACAAAAACTATTGTCCATACTCTGTCCATTGTGCCATTTCTGCCTATTACTCAGATATGCAAAATGAAGAGAACTTGTCCCCATTTCAGAATGGCTTGAGTTTTAAGAGCTTAGCTGTTTTTTGTTAGGAACTTAACTTTTGTTCATCAATTAATAATAAAATTCTGTAAACAGCCTACAAATTATCAATGTGATCAATAAATTTTTACAGGTATTTTAGATGAAAAGTTGAGCTTCCCTTTATGAAAGTAAAACTTTGGGAGATTACTTGTAGCCTCTATTAGCCAGGGAGTACAAAGTGATCTAGCTCAGAGCATTGATAAATTATGATTTTCAATGGTTTTTTTACTAAAAAGTAAGCACTTTAAAAGTTTATGGCAAGTAAGATTGCTTAGCATATCAAGACACTGTTTATCCTTAATACATTCATGAAGGCTACTTGAAGGACACCTTCAGTTCATGGCCCTGTATACATAATACAGCCTTTTATTGTTGACAGAGTCCAGAGCCCTACAAGTGTTTTTACAGTACATTATTTTTTAGAACCAATAAATTACTCATCTGAACTATCCAAGTATAAACATGATGAGTTTTTTTCAGGCTTGACTATGGTACTATTACAATGAATTATGGATTTCAGTGGTTATCTGGCTTTGATATGTTGCAATAAATCATGATCATTTATGAGTGGTTCTGAACTTCATGCAGGTTTTTTTTCATATAATTTATCCTACACTTGTAAGGTTCCTCAGAGTAATACTTTAAAAGATATCAGACAATTTCAAGATAGCATTAGATTGATTTATTTTTTTTAACAAATTTAAATATATTTTCAGACTTCTTTTCTATTCCATATACAATTATAAAAGCTCCACAATAAAGAGTGAACTCAGAATTCCTAAGTATTTGTTAAAGGACAGAAGACAGATATTTAATGTAAAAAGTTAAAAAAAAAAGCCAATATGCTCCAGTTACACACACTAAATTAGCAGCTATTAGTAAATTATTCATCTTCAGTAACTTCCAGAAAATAAACCAAAAAAACCAAACCACAAAACAACAAAACAAAAAAAAGGCAAGACATCTTTAAGCTATATGTGAGGTATATGAGTGCAGCTATACGCCATACCACAAACAGAGGGAAAAAAATCTTCTTAATCTTACCTTTTTTAATGTAGTTTGTCATGTTTTCTATATCCTCTGTTATCTAGGAATGGCATTTCTGCATTAGGAGTTCAGCCAGTTCCTCACTGGAACTAAGATTTTACCCTAATTCCCTTTTACTGTTATTAATTATTCTCCTATTCTATTATCTAACTCAGAATTTCTAATTGTTTTACTTTTTTTTTCCCTGATCGTATATATTACTTCTGTCTGGCAGGATGTCTCTTTCTCCACTTTCATTTCTTCTTAATTTCTCTACATTCTCCTATATCATACTGCAGTTTGTTATGTATTATGTATTACTACTGCGCTAGGCACTTCCCTCAAAGTTAGATTTAAGGGGTATATGTGATCAGTACATTTGATGAAAGAAGATTTTTTTTTTTAATATCAGTTCAACCCTAAGTATTTATAATAAAAATAATAAAAAGCATTAAGTAATTTTTTTTAAAAGAACTAGAAGAAAATAATTGATTTTCCGCAACCCCAGACTGAGCAAATTCCTGAATGGATTTGAA
This sequence comes from Chlorodrepanis virens, assembly GCA_003286495.1. Lineage (NCBI taxonomy): Eukaryota > Metazoa > Chordata > Aves > Passeriformes > Fringillidae > Chlorodrepanis > Chlorodrepanis virens. The sequence continues at coordinate 36,689,621 of LTAT01000006.1, forward strand.
GTTCTGTAGGACACATGGGACACTTAGTCCCTAGGGAAGGCTTTGTACAGGCACATAATAAAACAGTTTTCTCCTTGTCTGTCATCTCAGAATTTTCAACAAGAATAATTTTTTTTTTTCAGAACCACTAGTATCCAACTCAGATGCTTTGATGCCCTTCTTGTCAGAGAGTACTGGGCGACTCAGTTGACATGATGTTGCTGCATACGTCTGTGTTCAACACAGGTAATTGCACTGAGTGCAGATTGAGCAGTTTCTATGCTACAGTTTACACTGCTTTACTTCTACTACACATTAATGTAAGGTTGTAGCAAGGTAGGGGGCAGGTTTTTTTCCTAAGTAAAAAGTTATAGGACAAGAAAAGTGGCCTTAAGCTGATCAAGGAGTTTGGATATCCAGATTGCTTATTAAAAAGAATTTCTTGACCAAAAGTGTTGTTAAGCAGTGGAGCAGGATGCCCAGGGAAGTGGGAAAGTCACCCTAGCTGAAGGTATTTAAAGGACGTGTAGATGTAGCACTTGGGCACTTAGTTAAGTTTGAAAGTGGAAGTATTAGGTTAATAGTTGGATTCAGTGACCTTAGAAGTCTTTTTCAACCTTGATGATTCTATGAGACTGTGATTCCTTAGTCAGTGAATCTAAGCATTTTTCACATTTCCTTAATATGACTGCCCTGATAACCAGGGTCAGGTTTTATACTCCAGAAAATGTGTAGGTTGTAGATATGCCCAGATTCTACATCAAAGGCACAGAAGAGAAATATGAATGTCCTAAATGCCTTAAAAGTATACAGGCTTTTTTTTTTTTCCACTACTACTAAGTTTGGTGCAAAATTTCATGTTGGTATCATTCTGAATTTTTAATGATACTGTAATTTAAAGTTGCATTTAATGTATTGTTTCACAGTAGCAGAAGTAGCAATCCACAGTTCTCAACTCTTTTTAGCCCTCCTATCCTTCAATTATTCACTAGCCATTATTAAAAAAGGGTTTATTTTATTAAAGAATTTCAAGGAAAAACCTCAAGGAAAAACAGGAATTACTTTAAAGTTCATCTCAAAGATCCAGCTAGATCAGAAATAGATGTTGAACAACTAATGCCTATTTGTCTTAGCTACACATTAGTCTTTTTTCTTTAATATTCTGTCATATAATAGGAATTCTCCTCTATATTGCCTCTAACCTTAACTTCCCTTAACTTTGTAAGGTAGCGACACTGCTTGACCACTTCCCCCTGAAACCAAGCAAAGGATGACTCTCACCAGCATGGAGCAGAACAGCATCAGTCCTGCTATGCACCATTCTCAGCTGGAAGAGAAACAGTATGAGGAAAATAAGCATGTGCAGATCTCACACCCATTTGAGCTGCAATGTAAAAAATTAAAAGATAATTTTCTGTCTGAAGCATATTTCCTGGCAGCATAGGAAAACTACCAGCACAATTACGCAATTACATTCTCTATTCTGACACATTCCACTGCTGAATACCTAGCACAAAACCACCAAGAAAACAAAACATACTGGAAAGAAAACTCATCCAAGCAGACCCCAATCTCAGCAGAAAGATTGTCAATATGACCACTGCCTCCAACCTGCAAATGATGCCTGACTGCAGTGTTTGTGATGTTAAACCATCTGGCTGCAGGGAACAAGTTCTTCTGAGAGACAGTGAAGGCTGGGAGCTTCTACTTCCTAGTCAGCCTGGTGTTTGCTCCTTCCCAGCTGGAACGCAAGACTCGCCAGAGACCCAGCTGTGACATATCAGACTAGGCTAAGAAGCCAAGTCAAACACACTCAGTGGGAGTGGATAAATCTACTGTAATTATTGGCAAACTATTCAGCCTTTCACCTGTGTAGGCTTGAAGTCTGTCTGTGGTACGAGCCTGAGGAATTTAGTGTTTCTTTTAAAGTCATAAGTGCATGGACAGTTATTGAACAGTTTAAGTGTGGTTTAGATAATTCTATGATATTTTCTCTTACAGAATCTGCAAAATCTAATTTTGCTAGCTTGTGCTGAACCGAGTTGGACCATTCTGTAATTGATAGTTCTTCACTCTGTTTCCTTCATGTGGATTAATTCTGTCTCTGTCTATTTTAAGAGTCTCCAAGATTTAACTCTGTATTTTCAGGCAGATATACCGAGCAGATGATTAGAAATATTTGTGATATTTATAAATAATAATGTGCATTTTTTATTCTCTTCATGAGGCCATCACACTTATTGTAATTACTTGTCATAAACCAACGGGTTTGCAAAGAATTAACTTCCCAAAAATCCAAATCTAGAGAGGTGTTTGGCTTCCAAATTTAATTTAAAAAATACTCTTAAACAGTTTACAGTGCCTCAGTTTCTTCATCTACAAACAATAAACACTACAACTATTTCCCCAAAGTAGCACTCAAGCATGTGACTTGCTTTGGCTCATTATTTTATTACATTAAGTATTTAAAGCTGACAATAATTTCTTAGAAAGTGGAGATTTTGTACGATGGTTTCTATTACCAAGACCTCCGTTTTCCAGCGTGAGCCTTCCTCATGTTTGTTGCCAAACAGGACAGCATCTGTACCTCTAACAGGCTCCAACATATCTTTCCACCAAAAATTACTTGCAGCTCACATCTGAGACCCAGTATGGATTAAGAAAAAAAAATTTCTATCATTCTGTTGGCACTTGCTAAATATATCATATGTAAATCATAATACTCCCTTTGGATGAATATGTGTAAATTATTTCAGTGTTTGGCAACTATTGTAATAACTCAAACAAGAGTTCGGTACTAGAAATGCTCGTGACCATGAGCCCTCACTTCACACAGTCTTAGAAGATATTTGTTACCTACTGAATAAATACAGATTATGAGATTTGTATAGTATGTACCATTTCAATGGTGCTTTGAATTTTTTGAGTGCTCTTGTTTGCTAGCGGGTAGCCTAAAGAATGTGAGTGTGCCAGGTCTACTTCATCTCCAGCTGCTGCCTGCTTTTACCAGTTTTTCTCTTTTTCTGACCAGAAATTAAAAAAAAAAAAAATCAAAATCGACATCATAATCCTACAGGAGGCTATAGAATGCATTAGGATGTTTACATAGTTATGGCATACATGCAAACAAATTAAATAATTCCCAACTAAATTAATTACTGGGTCAACATATCTTAAGGTCAGTAAAGGCCCTCTATGGTACTAGAGATTCACACTGAGAGCCAGGACCAAGATTTTATCTCCTTTACGTGCCTTCAAAAACTAACAGTGTTAAAGGTTGTTTTTCCTACACTTAAAACAGGTTTGCTCTTGCTTTTGGGAAAATGCCAAAACCTGAAAGCACACCTAAGCAGGGAAGCACAAACATGAGCCAGAACACGAGCAGACTTACATTCTGAGGATCTGTTAGATGCCAATTCAAGTCTGCAACGTATGGCCAGTTCTTCAGTGGGCCAGGCTGATTTCAGGAATGTGTATACATTCCCAATTGTGCCTGATGTAGAAGTTTAATTATTTTTCAGACTGCTGCCTAAAGGTAAGCTCATTTTGTGTGTAGTAAAAAGATTATATCACATAAATCCTGGAAAAGATAAGGTGAAAAATATACAGTATGGTATAGACAACAAAATCTACTATTTTGTGCTGCTTTTATGTATTTGTAAAAGGCAAGAGTGATACTATTTATGTATTATACATATCCATTACATATGAATAAAAGGTTTATACCTGAAAAAGCTCTAAACAATATTCCAGAAATGTAGATATAATAAAAAAACTTTATTAAACCTCTAGAAGGAATTTAAAAGAAGTTTGAAAACTCAGACATTGCTGAAAGCATTAATTCCAGCTGTTAAAGTCACAGCCCTGAGTCTCTGGGTGAAGTCTTTCCAACTCACAAGTCCATGTCTGTCACTACACAGGCAAACAGCTTCTTGATGATAAATTCTGAAGTGCTAAAGCTAAGAATAAATACCGTATGCTCTTTTCAAACCTTTATGGCCAAGAGTTTTTTGCTTAGTTTCTACTCAGCGCTCTTAGTGGCTTCCATGGAAATTAGTTCAAATAGGGTGAGTAAAGACCAGGCAACACTTTCAGAATAAATAACAGCTCTCAATGCTGAATAGCAATGCTACATTATGAACAAAAGATCATGCTCCTTGATCCTGACTCCTTCAGTGGTTCATGAAATAGAAAATGTTTTGCAAATGAGCAGAGAACAACAGGTGCAAGCAGAGAAAGAAATATAAAAGTGCTGCATTAGAAAGCTAGGGATACATTGCAGTAATCCAGCAGTACAGCAAGTGAAGCTATGTGATTCTGCTTATTTTCTGTTACCAATACAAAGATGTATCAGAACATGATTCTGCCTCCAAGCTTTTCTTCATAAGCAGAAAACATTTCAAGAACTTTGGTGGTTTTTTTATACCAATGACAGACGAAATCCTAGAGATACTGGAAACACTGGATTCTCAGGGGTCAAGTTATCTGCCTGCCTTTAACACTTTGCACACATCTTTATACAGGAAAAAGCAGTAGTGGCTTTCACATTTGCAGCCATTTTTCTTCAGGAAAAAAATCATTTATAAAAGCTCCTCCTAAAATAAGTAAAGTATGATCCTACATTAGATCTTAGTCATTTACTAAATATTTTTAACTTGTCTGTTACTTCCATACCGTTAATCCACTGTGTGCAACTAAATATATATTTTAGCTGAGAGCTGTTTTATTTAGTAAAACTTGCCTGTGATTATTATTCTTAAACACACTCAGAGATAAATTTCAAAGAAGCTCAAAGATTCATCTGAATGGCCGCTGAAACAGCATTTCATAGTACAGAAGTGTGTTTAGATAAATTTGAATCTATGCTATTATAATGCTCTTTTAAAGACTTTTGAGAATCACTTATACAACACTGTCATGCAGCATCACCATCTTCAGAGGAAAAGTTAAAGGCCAATGTATGACAGATCAAACTGATTTGCTGCAGTATCTGACTAAAAAACCACAGAGGGTTGGCAAGATATTCTAGAACCCCAAATTGTAAAGAAGCACCTTATCAATCAGAATTAGAAAGTGAAACAAAACAAGCTCTCTATATTCAGTGTTGACAGTGTGAAGTGGTGCGAAGATCTTAATATAATTCTTTCACCTGTTTTGTCTTTTTCAAGGCTTTTCTGTGTATGAAATATCTGGCTTTAGCCAGTAATTTCTGTGTGTGGGATCTGTAACAGTACCATGTATGTACAGAGTGGTATCTCAATAATCTGCCAATGGAAGCCTCTAGAGAAATACAATTCTGTACATGCTCCCGTGTTTATCATGCTTAAAGGATAAGAATTTTAAGATCTCTGTAAAGGACTGCAGACATTTATTTTTTTTTTAAATTCATAGGCCTCAGGTTTATAATATGCTCAATAATTTCTACAATACCTAGGATAATCTCTGTGTGTGCTCTCCAAACATGCATGTCTGACCTCACTTATAAATATAAAAGTTTTATCTTCTGTCATCATAAATATGGATGAGCATATGAGTCAGTTCAATCTTTGAACAAATGTCTTCATTATTGCTTCCTGCATCTGTGGATGAATCATGGCCCTCTCTCTTCCTTTGCATTGGACAACGAAGACTGGGAATAGCATTTAGCCTGGTTAATGGTCTAAGAATAAGGAAAGACTTAACTTTTGTAAAATCATGGATTTGAAATTGCTGAATCGTTGCCTTGAATAGGGTAAGGAAACACGAGCAATGCATGTAATGGCATCCTGGAGGCTCCAACATAAGAAATCCCAGTATGCATTTTATGAAGATTTCTGTATCTAGGTAGTTTTAATAATATTACCCGATATTTACATATAACAAAATAACAATGATAAGTGATGCAATATCTGTCTTTTTAATGTTATTAGCATGACACAATCATGCAACTCAAGAAGACAAATTCTTCTGTAACTTTATACTTGAAATTCTTTGTCTTTTACAAATTACTTTGGAAATATTGAAAGTTTAATGGGAAGACTGGGTTTGGCCCAGTCAAACTTCTTCTGAAGCTTGATCTATAGTCTGCTATAGCAGACTATTTTCAGCACTCTGTGAACCCAGTCTTTATCAAGATGCTACCCAACAGTAATTGTATGTTATTGGGTACGCTGTATGGTATTTTATATGTAATTGTATGGTATTTGTATGCATAATTGTCCATGCCTATCTATAATGGTATTTCTGTTGTAAGAGCAAGCCAGCAGTGGAGTTAAAGTGTTTCTAAATACTTCACAGAGAATTGTGGTCTTTGTCTATTGGAAATCCATTCCATGTGATTTTCTTAGTTCCACTCACTCCCTGCTTCCTCTTAGATAACTGTCCTCTGCCTGCGGAGAAAGAAAAGTATTTTAATTGAGTTTAAAATGCATCTGTTAGCTGATAATCTCAATTCCCAGATGTATGGCCTAAAGAAGCAATGTCAGGTAAATATTTGTACTGTCAAAAGCAGTTTTATGCTGCTTCAGATCCCATCTTTCAGATTAAAAAAAAAAAAAAAAAGAGTAAAATAAATCTATCATTCACATGGATTCATGAATGAACAAACTTTGAATTACTTTGGAAATCATCTGTTTATAATCAATTGAAAGTTCAGTGTACAGGGCAATGCTACAAAACCCAGCTCTCCAAGATCAATATATTACTATTAATCAGCCCTAGATCATATGCTTCAGAGAATGGAACATATTTCAAGTAAGATAAGTTTTGTCAAGTAATGATGAAATTGTAGGTGGATATAATAGTAACTAGGTATTTTGGAATAAAACTTTTATTTATATTGTTATAAGGCACACAGAGTCATTAATCTGCACTAGCTCTGGGTTACTGCAATACCTGTTCCCGTGTTCATTATTAGAAAAGGGGGGATTTTTGCCAGTCATCTCTAATGTCACACACAACAATTCAGTGTCTATCTCCAGACAATTTAATTATGAATATACCTTAATTTCAGTAGTCATAATAAGATCAATTGATAACCTACTAGTCATAATTATTTCTAAAAAATTCTCATTTAAATTAAAAATTCATTAAACTGACATAGGTAGGCACTTTGTGTGAAGCACTTTTGCTTAATAATGAATCAAATCCTTTGATTTTGAGAAAGACCCAACAATTATTTCAGAAATTACATGTTTCCTTGTACAAAACATGTTATCAAAAAAAAATTGTCAGCAAAGTGGTACTTATTAAGAACCTAAAGTAGGCATTTACAGAAAAAAGTATGTATTTGAGAGAGGAGAATGGAAAAAAGAAAGAAATCTAGATTGTCTTTGGTCCCAGTCTATGTTTAAGCAGTATCTTTAATATAAGGACAATCATTAAAGGTACATAATTGAAAATATTTTTGATATTACATTATGCTATGCTTAATTACTTTGCCTTACATTATGTTACATGCTTACCATGACCCATAGAGCAGCATTTACTTGTTTAAGCTTGAGACAAAAGCATAACCTTTCAACTAAAGAAGCTATCAAAAATACATTTGTTTTGTTGGCATAAGTATATTTCTTAATGGAAGTGTCTGCTCACATAAACAGATATAGCAGTGAAAAAGCTATTACAGAGAGAGCTTCTAGTCAAACAAATAATTCAGCAATCAAAATATCTAAACATGTTGAAGGGCAATTTGATTTCTGGAACTAGGTAGGAAAATGTACAGATAGATTATGTTGGTTTAGAAATTAAATTGCCTGAAGAACTTTGGGAAGGTCTCTAATGAGTGAGAAAGTATTGCGTGATTTTTGATTTAATTCAAGCAGAAAGAAGTAGCTATCTGTAAGTGTTTATAGAGAATATTATTACTATATGCTCTGGAGACAGAAAGTACAAGGATCAATTCTGTATTGATGTATTCAAAGGATGTCTAGTAGCTACCCTTTTATTCAATGGCAACATAATTATTTCCCCGTGCTGAAAATAGTATTTCTCTTAATCTTATCATGAAACTTGGCCTAGGCATGAGATTATAAATCTGGTTGCATGTAATTTAGAACATTATAATGTCATTCATAAACCCACAGAAGGAAAAGTTGAGCTTAGGTAGAAGCCTTCAGAGGGAGTATATTTTGAGCAGAAAAATGTCTTTTCCTGTTTCTGAGAATTTTTGGAGGTAAAAAGAAATCCTCTAAAATTTAAACTGAAAAATCAAATTAATATTTCAATAAGAATAGTAAAATTAAGGACTCATTTCGATAAAATACTCTTTAAATCAATTTGAATCTCAATGTATAAATTCTAGACAGTTACCACAAAATATACAATAAACTGTAGATCTTAAAATATTAACTTTTCTCTAGGTTCTGTGCTTTTAAGACACATTGGATTTACTTTGAACTTATACTTAAATCACTAATAATAGAAGTAAAAATAATAGTAACTGGGAAATTAGAATGGATTGAAGATCGAAAATGTCCAGGTAAAATGACAATGCAGATAATGATTAATCATTTGTCTTTTCTAAATCCGTAATTCTCTCTCTTTTTCTAAAAACACTGTTGCCTGAATGAGACCCTTTGTTCAGAGACATGCAGAATGGTTAAGTTTGGGAGGAAGTTCTGAAGCTCATCTGGTCCAAACTTCTCTCTCAAGCCACCCAGAACAAGCTACCCAGGGCCGTGTCCAGATGTTCTTATAGATCTCCAGGGATGGGGACTCCACAGTCTCTCACAGGGCCAGTGCTCTGCCATCCTTACATTAAAAAGTGTTTCCTGAGGTTCCTTATGTGTTTCAGTCTGTGTCCATTTCCTCTGACCATGTCACTGAGCACCACTGAAAAGAGCCCAGCTCTGTTCTCTCTAAACCTTCCCTTCTGGTATTTATATACACTGTTGAGATTCCTCCAAGCCTTCTCCATGATGAATAGTCCTAATTCTTTCAGCCTTTCCTCATAGATTACATACTCCAGGAACTTTTTTGGTGGGATTTCACTGGATTTTGTCTGATTTATCTCTTTTTTTTCTGCAGAGTCCAGAACTGGATGTGGTAGTCCAGGTGCAAATTATTAATAGCCATTTCACTTTCAGAGTTACAAATGCTACGGGAGGAGAACATATCTGACAGAAGATTCAGACTTTCTACCATTAGCAGGTCATCCAATGGCCACAGGTTTGTACCATGCCACCTTTTTCTGTTCAGAAATGAAATGGACATGAAGCAGTGGAACAGGAGTGGTGAAGCACCCAATGTTGGACATGTGTGCTAGAGGAGCAATTCCAGAGGTGGTACATCAGTAGTCTCATAACCTGCACAGCAAATCTTGCACTGTCCTGTGCTGCTGAGCATGGCTGACTGCACAACTGGATCCGAAAACATTTTATAGTTGGGAAGGTCACAAACATATTTTCATAGTCTATTACATCAACCTGAACAAAATTTAGGAGTATATTGATGGAAGCAGCTAAGGAGACTAATCCTTTAAATTGGGAAGGTGTAAGTGCCTTTGGTTTACTAGGACAAAGAAGCAACATTTTTCTTCCATGTTAATGAGAAAGATGAAAAGAAATAATTAGAAACAATGGAAATTTGTCAGGAATCAGGGTCATTAAATCCCACCCCTGCTCCCAAGATCATCAAATCTAGCCCCTGTTCCTGCTTGCAACAATGCAAAGCAATTATTTCAGAAACTTACATCTTTTTAAGGTTAAACATCTTAGTTTTCTTGCACTTGGAAGATAATAGTAGAAGAACTTTCAACTTATTTATCATTAGCTTTAGCTACTGCTTCATAAAAAGAAATTCATCGATTTCCTTAATGTAAAGAGCTGTCTTGTCCCAATTACTCCTACACTATACTTTGTGAATCTAGTTGCTATTTAAGTTAGATTTCTGTTCTTCTTATCAACCTAGAAATATCTATTGCAAATTTAGCTCATCTTTCTTGATCATCAGTGATCACAATTTATACATGATATTGAAATTAACAGAAACAGAAAGGCCTGAAACTGGAATGACTGGGGGAGAAATTCTGAATAAAGCTCTTAGTATACATATAAGAATAGATCAATTATTCTGAAAAACTGGACGCACCAGCCTTTACAATAAAAAGACTGCATAATTATTTGTTCTGTCTTCAGAGTAGAGATCATATGGAATAACTGTGACTAAGACCTAAGCAATTACTGAGAGGCAAATTAGATAGCAGAAGGGTATCAAAGGAAGATCATGGTTGTAATAAAACCAGCTTCTATAAGTTTAATAATGCAGAAGCGTATCACATGATCATAAGAATGGCACAGGACATTGGCACAGGATGGCACAGAGTCTGTCAATAGCTCTTAACAAGCTCAGCACAGGTGGTGTTAAGTTGCATATTGTTACCATTAAAAAAAAAAACTATTTAACTTTTTCAAGCTGTTAACGATGATTAAATATAATGCAACAATAGCTATAGGGGATGTGGAGATCATAAAAAGATGAAAGAGGCATAGCGTGATGACCCAACAGTGCATCAGCAGTTATGGCAGAACAGTAATAGTCTATATATTCTTCATGCAGCTCCCATGCTGCTCAAAACCCTCTCTGTCATAGACTAGATTAATGAAACTGAGAAGAACTTTATAAAGGTAGCACTTTGCTGCTAAAAACTGTTAACTATCTAATCTTTCTGTGACATTAATGCTATCTTTTTACACTGTGAATTCTTTCCTAGAATTCTTCATTTTCTGTGTACTTAGAGACCTTGATTATTATAAATTACTTGTGCTCTATACCTGGAAATTTTGTTTAAACCAAACTACTTATTCTTCTGTAAGCTGACACGGAAAAAAACACACACAAAAGAAAACAATCTGTATAGGTTCATAGACTCGACCATGAGCAGCTCTAATGTCAACAGGGAAATTACTAGCGTGAAGGCACTCAAGAATCTAAGTTTTGCAGTCCTGGCTGTAAATTCTTGTAATACTAAATCTCACTAAATACAGAAGGCATTTAAGAGATTGACCTTAAGAATAAAAATAGAGAGCCAGAATTGTCTTCCGTGAAGAACTGTATGTCAGCATTTTGTTTTCACTTAATTCTCTCCTAGAGTCAGCATCTTTTCAACCATTTTTTTTAATGGAGATCATATCTGATAGAAGATTCTTCATTTCATGTGCTCTGTCCAACCTTCTCTATTCCAGCATTTCACTTTCCTATAAAGCCCTGTTAACATATATATTTTCTTAGGGAAACGAGTGTCTTGGTTCTTTATGAGGACTCACATGTACTGGCAACTTCAGTAAGAGATACAGGAAGAATTGTGATTCATAGATCCTTGAAGCCCTGAAGGGATTGCAGTCTTCTACTAATTTGTCTGTGATTCCTTACCACATATTCTTTCCTCCATAATATCATCTTTTTTTCCAGTACCTAATGGTACTTTTTATGAGAGTGCTTTATTTTGTCAAGAAATGTAAGCACTACCTTCCACAGGACTATTGGAGCAAGAGACTGTCTTGTAGCTTCTGCCTTACATCTCTATGAAACTCAGCATGATAAGCATAATTTACTGAATGCTTCATTCAGATTTTAGATACAATGAATATTTCAGGTTCAAAATTACTTTGTAAACAGATTCTGAAAATTTTTTTTCAGAATTTCTTCTCAAAGGCAAAAGCCACTAATAAAACTTCTCAGTTGCAATAGTGTCGTGATCTAGCAGGAATATTCCTCAACACAAAGCCCCCACTGAAACTTTTGCATACTCAAACACTTCCCCTGTTTTTTCCCTACCTTCCTACTCCAGGGGTGAAGTTGAGAATTTGAGGCATAAAAGTGAAAATCACAGGTTGAGATAACAATCTAATGGAAACAGCTACAAGATAAGAAAACAAACAGTAACAGCAACCATATTAACATCAAAAGTTAAGATTGATTTACACAGAAAGTAGAAAAAAAATACTGGACTATTTTGCTCACCACTCTTTCTCCCTGACCAAAAATGGGAGACTCCCTTACTCCCACACCTGGCAAGGGAGGTGAGATGGTAGTGAGTAACATCAGGATCTGTCTGTGCCTGCTTGGCACAGTGCACTGCAGCCCAGAACTCCTAGGCTGAGGTGATCCAGCAGGCTCTGCCTCCCCAGGAGCTGGGACTACAGGAATGCACCACTGTGCCTGGATCATTTAAAAATATTACCTCAGTCCTGGCCAGGACTGGGACAAATGAGTAACTGACTGTCAGCCTGCACTTAGGAGTTTTGAGACTGATAAAAACAGCTACGCAGGAAGAAGAGTGTCCAAAGAATATAGCAAAATAGGAACAAGGGAAAAGAAAGAGCAGTATGATACTTTGCACATTGATACATTGCCTAAGGATAAACAGGTGTACAAAATTTAGGCATATTCCTTAGGTTGAAAATTCAGAGTGTTTTATTCAGCTTTTTTTATTTACTATTTCCATCTTTTTTTTTCCTTTGTTTGTTTCAGACACATATCTCTGAACGGTCTCTCTTTTACTGTAGCTGAAACAACTGGATATGGTTCTGAGAAGTGCAAATGTATGAAGGTTTTAAAAGAAGACAGCCAAAACTTCTCGTCACACTGGCCCCCCTGATCGAGCCATGTCAGCCAATACTGACAGAACAGGGTACCTCATTCAAATATCCCAATTAGAATTTACTCTAAAGTCAGTGTGCATAAATAGCAAATACAGATTAGATTACAGGCCTAACTGTGCACTTTCAAACTTGGAGTGGTTATTGACTGCTGGTTTTTACGAGAAATTAAGTTTTCCATGAATGTTTATATGTGTGTTGTACATGTTTGATCAGGTAAATTTTCAAGCTCCTGGGTGAAATTTCTGTGAAAAAAGGAATAGCATAACAGCATCATGTTTTGGCATCTGAAATCAAAGGATTTTATTGCAATTTGGCAGGAAATCAAAGTTTTGGTCCTTGTTCCAAATCCTTTAAACTGGAGATCCTTTCAGATTGAGGAAAGTCATATCCAATAGGTTACTGAAGAATGGATTATGGTTTAGGTGGGGGCATAAAGGGTATAAATATTTTGGAAAAAGCTTAGAATTAATTTGCATTAGAATAAAAAGAAAAAAAAATCTGAGGGAAAGTTCTGCAGGAAAAAAAAAAAAAACCAACAAAAAATAGGTTCTGGAGGGTTTTATCCCCCAAAACCTCTTTTTTCCCCATTTTTTCTTTTATTTTTTTCCCAGACAGTATTTGAATTTAGAAGAATTTAGAACTTTAGGAATATTTTGAATTTAGAAGAAATGAGCTTTGAAACCCAAGTGAGGGCAAG
>LTAT01000006.1:36702887-36725805 GCA_003286495.1 Chlorodrepanis virens
GGTATAAATATTTTGGAAAAAGCTTAGAATTAATTTGCATTAGAATAAAGAGAAAAAAAATCTGAGGGAAAGTTCTGCAGGAAAAAAAAAACAACAAAAAATAGGTTCTGGGGGGTTTTATCCCCCAAAACCTCTTTTTTCCCCATTTTTTCTTTTATTTTTTTCCCAGACAGTATTTCAATTTAGAAGAATTTAGAACTTTAGGAATGTTTTGAATTTAGAAGAAATGAGCTTTGAAACCCAAGTGAGGGCAAGGTGCACAAGCATGATTGTAAGGCTATATTAATCATTATTCACTCAAGTGAAGTTGTCATAAGTACTTTCAGACTTGGTTACTGCTCCTAGGAATCCATCTTTTGATATGGAAAAGGGCAGGAACTTCATTACGCTTTAGTCTGTCCCTAATACTATTGGAGTGTTTTGGGGTTGCCATAAAATCCTTTCAATCTGCCATGACTAAAATATTATGAAAGGATCATATCTGGAGAATTCTGTGTTGGAGGTTGAGATGAGTTTTAGGCTTAAGAAAATATACAAGGATTTTTTTTACTAAGTTCTGAACAAAATGTATCCTTCCAAACATTACTATTTTCATACTAGTACATATGAATTTTGGCTGAAAAGTTACAAAAGAAGTAAATGATTTGAAGTTTCTGTAATTCTCATATATTCAGGTATTGTTTGGAATAATTTCTCAGTCCCTGCTGATCTTCATAATAGAATAATCCCAGCATTCAAAATTAATGCTGATTGAAAGTCTGTACTATGAGAACCTCTGTCTCCCTCCTTCTCTCTTTCCCCCATCTGTCTATATTTATATTATAATTACTACTAGTCCACGTTTTATTCTGAGTGATAGTTTTAGACAGTAAACTGTGTAAAAAAAAATACAATTTTGTATTGTTTTTCCACTACTGATCAATAAAAACAGGTTAGGAGTTCACAGAGATTCTTTCTTTCTTACAAGCACAATTATTTAAAACCAGTTGGAAACAAAGTTACGATCTTCAGCTGAGACTGGAACCTGAACTTCTGGAGTTATCAGTATTTTGCATTCCTTCATTTTTGCATTCTCCTCTATACTTCATGTAGCGATTTTTATTGTGAAGTAAACTGCCAAATAAGTTTTACTTTAGTAAAAATAATTTCTGAGCTTGCCAAGGTAAATGTTATCAGCAGCAGAACACAGAGACTGGCCAGAATTGAACAATAGCTTTTTCATGACACAGTCATAATGCCACTCTCTTTTGCCTACAGTTCCAAAGGTACCTCTTTTGTAGATTTACATTTTTATTAACTTTTTACATGAAAACCTGAAGTTTATTATCCTTTCTACAAACAATTGAAGCAGTAGGTTGACCAGCTAAAGAGATAAACAGAAGCTTATTTTGACAGTGCAAGTTTTACTATTGGTGCTGTGCTAAATTTACTCTGTTGCATTTTCATGTTAGAAGGCTATCAGTGTGTAGCTGGGAGATGCATTTCAAATGGATACACTGTGTGGAATGAATCTGGATTATGTGCAGAAAGCCAGCCTCTAAGACTGGAACTACTTTTAGTCTGTGTGTACAAGAACAAATGTGCATATCATACAAAAAATTCAGAACAGAATGTTACTATTTCATCAGCTGCCACAACAGTAAATTATTACAGATATTTCACACAGGAGGACATGCTGCTGATCTGTGCAAACTTCTGACTACGGTGAATTCAGTGAATTCTCTGTTAGTTTTGTTTGGAGCACAAGAACATTTTTTGTGACACGGTAGCTGCTCTGTGTTCATCTGAGATGATGACTAATTATTACCACACAAGAGGAAAACTACATTGTTATTACACAATGGGAATGGGGGGGGGAGGTCTGGGGGGAATGAGAGTTAGGAGAAATAAATTGCCATGAAATGTGAAGAGCTTGAAGAATATATGTTGCAGCTTCATTTGACAAGGGACATTTGTCAGACTGTCAATTGTGCTGATTAACCAAATACCCACTCAGTGTCAATTTTGCCTTTCCTTTTAGTAGAAATTAGTATTTTAAGTAACATTTTTAACCAATTCCCGCTGTTAAAGGGTTTGCATTGAAGTAAATGGAAAAAAAAAAAGAAAGAAACTAGCTAACCCAGGTATTATTCAAGGCCTGCTTCCACACATTCCTGGATGTTATTTTTCTTCAGGATTAAGAGCTGCTTCAGTTTGCACTCAAACTGCAGCAAGTACATTTAGGCTGGCACATTGCACAATATAAATATGAGATATAGAAACATATAGAAAGACGGTGTTTTCAAAATGGAAAACAGATAGTACAGATGTTATTTACATTATGTAATTATAAATCTTATTGCCTCTTCCTGTTCATGCCCCATTGGCTGTCATTCCATAGAGAATATAGGTACACACTGTATTTTCAGAGTTGCCAGTTTGTTATCAGGCTTAATGCCAAGATAAATAGAGCCTGAACAAGGAATATTATACTTCAACTGCTCGATAAATAAATTTTTTCCATTACATTTCAAAATTTTTCATATTATGGAAAAATAGCCCTTTATTACATTACTTGGGCTGCTGTCTGTCACTGCTCTGGGACAAAGCTGTTGGACAATTACAATTCCAATGAGCCAGCAGCTACTCAGAAGCTTCTGCTAACAGCCAACTAACAAATACACTAGTGCCTGCACTAACTAGTAATCCAACAAACTACATTCCATAGCTCTTTCAGGAATTTTTAATACCTATTTTTTAGAGACATAGCAGTGACAGACAATATAGGCCATTTCAGAAAGCAAGTCTGAAGTCATCTTGATAGTGTTTTAAAATTTGTTGATCTCAAAGCCTGTGGATATTTCTGAACTAAAGTCAGCATTTCTTTTCATTCTGTTTCTGTGCCGATACATAGGAACATTTCCTGCAGGCTGGGATATCTGCAGTAATACAAATTTTACAATGTGTCTGGTGGGTCATCACAATTGCGACAGCTATAATGTACAGCTACCCTTTGGTAAGCCATGCACCCCTCCAGCAACTACAGCAGTAATGAGAAAAATAAACAGGAAGGAGCCACTTTTATAAAGTCCCCCAAAGTTTTGACTTCTAGAGTCACTAAAGGCTTAAAACCAGGAAGATATGCATAAAATAGAAGCCCCAGGTCATGAGCATGCAACTAGTGTACAGGCATCTAACTAGTGCTCATGTCAATTGGAGTTAGCTGCCAAAAACCAACATCTGGGAAAATGTTACTTGTTACTGGTGTGAGCTATTTGAACTATGATAGTTTATGAAGAGTCACTCTTGAGAGGCACATCAGGTCTTTGGATTAGAGAAATGAGAATTAGCACAACTCTTAGCAGCTCAAATTTTTCCTATCCTAAACTTATTCGAAGTTGTAAGAATATATTCTCATCCTGCACACTACAGAAGAAATCAATCATAAAATTACTTTAAAGCGTATAGCTTTAAGGGGTTTCTCAGCCTAAAGGCCCCTTTGTGTAGAGGCAACAGAATGTCTTCTAGTAAATATTTTACTAGCACACTACATGAAGTTTTATTTTTTTTCATGAACAAAGCACAACTTTAATTTCTCAAAAGAAAAAATAATTCTCTTGTTTACATTTCTGTCACTCAAAGAAAAGAAAGTTTTGCCTTCCTGGTCTATTTTGTGGTAAGAACAAATGATAATAAATACAATTCCCCACTGATTTTTTTTCCCTTTTTCCTCAGTTCTTTCTTGCTTAAAATGCCTGTCAGTACTTTTAACAGTTCCTTGTATCTCCAACAAGACTGGCCTTAGGCTGTAGCTTGACAGAGACACCCAGGATACCTCTGTCACTTCATAGGTGGCAGCTGTCACCATCCCAATACTCCTTTTGCTAGGAAATGTGTGTAGCTACTTGGACTTCCTCTAGCTGCTGTAAAGGCATACAACCAAGGATGTCTCAGCATGGTGCTGTTACACGATCCAGCTTTTTCACATCTCAAAAATAACATGAAGAGTTGGTCCTACAACTTATTACAGCAAATTTGGTACTGAGGTTTGTGGTGCTTTTTATAAAAATATTGAGTTTTTACTATGCCGTTGTTAACAAAGGATAAAATAGAAAAAGTATGTAAAATATTGTGTTTTAAAGGAAATTGAAAATTCCACACATACTGCCTCATTTTGCTCACAGCCACCCTTACCTATGTATCTGCATTCCTGGAATGACTCACTATGTCATCAAATTTCACAGAAAAAATAACAAGGAATTTTTGAAGATAACTAATCTATCCACCTACTCCAGCATTAAGAATTGCAAAAACATTCATGCTAAATTACAGCAACTTCTCTGAGACAATGATCAATAACGTCCCATCAATGTTTTAAGCAAGGAACCTCTCTCTCAAAAAAAATTAAAATTTACAGAAAAAAATAACCTCGCTAAATCAGTTCTCTGGACCAAAGTAAGGGAGGTAATTTGGGAAGAGACTATTCTAGACTTAAAATTTTATGCTAGACTTAAAATTTTTCCCACTACTTGTGCCACAAGCAAAACTGGTAATGCTGGGAGATTGGATGTTGCCCTTATAACAATATTACATAAGGAATCACTGTTTGCTGACTGTCCCATTAATGAAATTAACTACAGGGATTTTAAACAGTATAAGTCTTTGGGATACACTTCCAATTTAAAACCATGCCAGCATTAATGATCCTTAGACTCCATTCAGAGCTGTTTTATGGAAGAAATTTTAAAATCTCAACACTATCAATAATTTTAAAACCACGTGTGTTTCACATGACACATTCTTTTATTTTTCTGTTGCAGAAGTTTATATTTGTCAACATCAATCCTAAAGGCAAGTCTGTTATTGACAAAGAGATGGCTTAAGGTTCTTGAGATCCTTTCTACCTCCTGAGGGTCTACCAAACAGCTAAATGATCTTCTTGCCCATGCTACCCTGTAATATAAAAATCCTTACTGTTTCAGTTTAACTGGGTTACAAATTCTAATCACTTACTCTTATTTTAAACAAAGAGTTTTAAAATCTTATTTTAATTGAAAAATAATGCTGAGGCCCAGAGGGTAAAGCTTCTGAGTCCTTCTGAGAGGAGATTGGATACAAAGGCTCCTGCCTCCATTCCAGCTCTTCTGCATTCAGGCTTGGCATACTATTATCACTCTTTCTTTATTTAGGGACACTGAGATATTATTTAAGAGCCAATAAAATCCACAATGAAAAATCCATATTTGTCCATCCATGCATTTGGTAAGCACAATTACAAACTAGTTGATTTGATACCATGGGACAAGAGTAAAGTCAAAGACTTGCCAGTGGGATGTTTGTACATAACAGATTATACTAATTACCTTGTAGGGACAAATTTAAATTCTAAGTATTAACTCTTGTTAATCCCAGGTGAGAAAGATAACACATTTCTATAAAGAAAGAAACATGAGTAAGTAGGTTGCACAAAGAAGCACTGGATTTTAACACTTATTATTTGTTTACAGATCTGTATCCTCCAGGGCTATATATCCCCATGTAATTGAAATAATTTTTCAGTGACCTCATTCTGTGGGTAATGGCTTTCAAAAGATACCTGGTACTTCAGTGGATGTTGCTGTGGTGTGATGCCACAGACACCGTGTGTTGCTGCAAAATCATCCCCTCACTTTTCATGAATGCCTTAGAAAATCACCCCACTGTACAGCTTCAGGACCCCCTGCCTCCCAGCTTCACAACCCATACTGAGCTATAAACTATTTGGAGGTTAAAAAACTTTATTCCAAAAAGAAAAGAACACTATGACCTGCCCTACCATGTATTCTCAATTTCATCATGCGACTGAGATTTTAAACATCAGCAAGCAGAAACGATAGCAAGCAGAATCTCAGGACCAGATCTTTGGCCTTCAGCTATATGGAAGACTAATTAAACCCACAACAGTTTAGAGCATCTCAGGCTTTGGCTCATTGCCATTTTCAGAGTCAGGAAACAAAAGCTAATGCCTTATGGCTTCCGTCTTCTTTCTCCAGTTCCTGCGTCTGCCAAAGACTTGGATCATCTTAATTTACTATCTTGCTTGTGCTGGATTTTTCCTTAAAGTCTTTAACTGGTTTTTGTCTTGAGACCTTGCAAAGCACTTTAAAATCTGTTGTATAAGCCCTCCTTTTAGATGTTTGGAAAAAGAAAAAGAGTTTTAGTTCGGTAGGATCGAGCAGCTGACTGAGCAACTGAATGTGGCTTTCTTTGTAGCAATACTAGTAGAATAGAAAGAAGAAAGAGACCGAGGAGGGCAGGAGAAAAGAATACTGCTAAGCTATTAAATAAGAGAAAAGACAACAAAAAATATTTAGCTATAAGAATGAGGAATTTTACATGGTGTATTTATGGACTTGCAATATTATCCATCTATATACTCCTCATTTACTCTACTCCTTTCAGCTGGCCTTTTTTGACCTGTGACTTTCATTTCTCATGTAATCTGTATAATTTCTTTAATTAGATACACTGAGGTCAAAGGCTTAGGCTTTTAAAGGATTAGACACTTATATAGATAGTAATAACAACTGTAGTTGCATTAGGTAAGATTAATCACTTTTTCTGAAGGGACATAAGCGTCATATTTTATGGAACAAGTGAAGTTCAACTGAAAGAAGAATAAAACTTCCCAAAAGGCAAACTGCTTCATAATTTTTCCATAAGGGATTCTTTCGCTTTCTTTAAAGTATGATGTTAGATTGCATCGCAGATAAAATATCAGACTCCATGGACCTTAAGTGTTTGATCCTATGTTCCAAACACAAATGAGGACTACTTTGAATAACACTAACTTATTATAGTACTTGATCTCCCAAAACTTTGTGATTTCTTTTTTTGCCTCCACTACAGGTAATTAAAGGTTTAAGATCCTTTGCCAGAAGTCTATTACTATTTCATTGCCTAACAGGGTTACACTGGTAGCAATAATGAAAAAGTATAAGGATGACATTAAAGCCCATAGATGGTAAGTCTACCTAAAAACTCAGGTTTATAATGTGAGTTTTTAAATATATTTACCATAATAATAGGTATTAATAAAATTTTTAGTACATTTAAAGTGGGATTAATAACATGTTAATTATGTTAGTCATGCAATTTTTTTTTTTAAATGTTAAAAGTCCCCTAATTTTTTCTCCATCCACCTCCTCCTAAAAACTTCCCTTTGCCTGTATGTCATCAGGCACAGCATTGCCAGCTGGTCAAGGGAGGGAAGGGATTGTCCCTCTCTGCTCTGCACTGGTGCAGCCCCACCTTGAATATTGTGTGCAGTTTTGGCCACTGCAATACAAGAAAGACATCAAACTATTAGGAGGGCTTCAAAGATGGTGAAGGACCTTGAAGGAAAACCGTGTAAGGAATGTCTGAGGTCACTTGGTCTGCTCAGTCTGGAGAAGAGGAGGCTGAGGGGAGACCTCAGTGCAGTTACAACCTCCTCTTGAGGAGAAGAGGAAGGGGAGGCACTGATCTCTTGTCTTTGGTGACCAGTGACGGAACTGAGAGAATGCCCTGAAGTTGTGTCAGGGGAGGCTTAGATGGGATATTAGAAAACAGTTCTTCACCCAGAGGGTGGTTGGGCCCTGGAGCAGACTCCCCAGGGAAGTGGTCACAGCACCAACCCTGATAGAGCTCAAGAAGTGTTTGAACACCCTCAGGCATACAGTGTGACTCTTGGGGATGGGGCTGTGCAGGATCAGGAGTTTGACTTGATGATCTTTGCGTGTCCCTTCTAACTCAGCATATTCTGTCATTCTGTGATCATCTGTTATATAGTTCCTTCCTGCACTGTTCAGATTTTATTGTTCGTGCTTACCCTTGTGCCTTTCTCAACTAATATCTTTGGAATGGATTGCAATTTTAAAGCATAAGAGAAAAGATCAGTTTATAAATCTGTAGCCTGTACCAAGCACAGACTTTTTCTCCCAAATTTCAGGTATGTTGCCATGACTTGGTCCACGGTTTATGTCTAAAAGATTTTATGTGCACAGTCAATATCACTTAGTGAGATTTTAAAGTTTAGCATGCTATCAATTACCGAGAATTGGCCGTGGCAAGAAATCTCCCAAGCTCTAAGAGTAACCTTGGGAGGCATTCCTGCTCAAGGGGAGACCCTGGTGTGCAGCCAGCTACCATGCCAGAGAGCCCAGAGGGCCCTGGGCTGTCTGCTGGTTATGGAGTAAAATGATTGACTTAGAGTCATATTTGAATACCAGCAAAGCATCTGGGTCACCGCTAACAGCTCTTGGCTACCATGTTGCCATCTGTCCCCCAAATTCCAGAGTGAACTGGTTGAGGCCATCACGCCCCCGCTGGTGGTTATGGTTCATGGACAGGGAAGGGGTGTACTACCTAACAAGGCTGATCTTGTTACACTCAACTCCCAGCAACCCTTCCCTTTGGAGCAGCCTGACCTTACTGCTCCCTGGCCCCTAGGTGCAAAAAAAAAAAAAAAAAAAAATCCACAAGATTGCACAGTCAGAGATGTTTGGGGCAATGTCTTCGTGACGAAGTTGCAGATTCCTCTCTCAAACTGAGCTAACGCTTAACCTAAGTTCTGCAAACCTTAACTGAAGAAAGAATAAACCTTAGGTTCCCTTTCTATGCAATTGTACTTCCCACTGGTTAGCAAGCAATTCACTATTTTTCTCCTTCTCTTCTGTATACCAGTAAATCTTTAATTATTCTCTGTCAAGTAAAAAGGTTTCAGTGAGCAAGAATGAGGGAGTCTTCTAATTTCATTATTACAGGAGTTAGAATTGGCATGTAAGATAGGACTGGTGAATTCAGAACCCTTCAGGCAGGTATGAGAGAGTACAAATGAATTATCTACCTACCTTTAGCTAAAATAGGAAGGCATTTCTTCTGCCTCTTGGGGTTAATCTATTAGATGTTCTTTAAAATAACTGTTGGAGTTTTCAGGCAGGAAGCCCAAAGCTCTACTTCTACTTATTATATTCCTAGTAAAATGTATTTTAATAAAGTCTGATAATGTTTCAGGTTTACATAGTCATAGGCATGCATAGGGACAGAATTTCACTGGTTAGGAAATTTTATCATTAAAAAAATGTACAATAATAGGCTTCCAGCATCTCCAGGATTAGACAGTAACTGAAAAGGACTTTTAGATATTTCATATGTGGGTTTACATTTCTAGAGGAATTGAGAATTTCATTATTATTCTTATATTTCTGATACACTTCCCAAAATTTCACAGATTAGCTGCTGAGATTTTAGAAAGAACTGCAGAAAGTAAGTTTTTACCTTTAGAATTATTTCGAGGTCTTATGAATTTTCTTACCAATACCAGTCAATGAAAAAATATCAAGTGGTGTCCCCTAAGTCACAAGTTTAAATTCAACTATTCAAATTATATCAGAGCATTAACTGTTATAATGAAAATTCCTTTGTTTTTCCTGTCTTCAACTTTTCTCTGTATTTGTGTTATTCCATGGAAATACCAGGACATAAACCTACTTTTGAAAAAGTTACCTAAGTTTTTGACAAGTGGCAAAATTAATAATCCAAGAGTTTTGATTTAAAAACCCAGTAAGTTGGAGATATAAAACTGTGTTCATAAAAACTAATCACATTTCTAAAATGCAGGATGTAAAAGTATTTTATGTCTTTTTGGTAACTAAGATGAAGGGTAGTATTATTGAAATTGCAAGGTCATATTTTAGATAGTTTGAATTTTATTATTGAAGTTGAGGTTTTGTCAATTAAGCATACTTAGTACAACTGCTAGTTACATCATGCATCAAAGCTTCTTATCCAACTCATTCCTGCCAAAAGATTTCTGGTCCTGCAGGGTATATGCTTCATGCAGCACAAACTAGATATTTCTGTTCACAGTGGGGAAAAAAGAGATGTTAAGAAACTAAAAATTCTTTGCCAAAAAAAAAAAAAAAAGGGTTTATCTCTCTCCCTATGACCTTTAAATCCCATAGGAACTCTACAAATCTTGGGTGTGGTTTTTTGTGTTTCCATAGTAGTATGTTATTCCTGCTGCTTTTCCTTTCTCTATAGTCTATGATCCTGCATATCCACACCAGCAACATCTGGGTTTTTTCCAGCTAGTATCACCAGGGTTCTAAAAGGAAGAAGAATGGCAGTGAGCAGTAAGGGGCTTTTGCTGTACACTCACTTGCTTCAGCGCAAAAGGCTGGGCTTGAGGTTTGAGGAGATTGCACACAATCAGTCTCTTCAAACTAAGGCCATAAGGCTGCCAGTGAGTGAGGCTGAGGAAAGATTGGCAAACTGAATGAAAGAGGGGATTAAATCAGCTTCTCAGTAAAAGTGAATTGCTACTTTGTGTTGAAGAGTTAAGTAATACAGGAGTGGGAAACAGGACAAGAAAAAGGTGAGCCCAGAGTTCAAAGGTCATCCAGAGAGAGGGTCTCCCTTTCTCTCTACTGATAGAAATACGTTGTCTCTGGTAAGTAGAGAATTCAGACTCTTACCAGACATGAATAGAGTCGAAATTGGAAAACAAAAGTTGACTTTTCTCACAGGGGAACAATCAAAAACTCTGTCACAGACAGGTTTCCCATTTTCCAAAGAACTGACTTCCCCAGAAGACTGAATAAAGAGAGACTAGAAATTGAAAAGAACTTATCAGATTCCCAAGCAAATACCTCTCATCCTTTCCTGCTCCCTACTATGCAATATCCTAGGGGTTCCCTGTGAAAGAGAGCTGCCTATCCTTTACACTTCTACCAGCAAAATCTTTTTATGCTCTGTAGAATATTTTTCTGATTGTGCTTCTGCCTTCCAGAGTGATAACAACTCAGTAAACAGAGAAGAACAGGTTCCTGTTAGCAACTTCACACACACACACAAGCACACAAATCTTTTGTGTCAGGATCCTGCCATCCTTCAAATACGTTGTTAAGCAAACCAAACCAAATTTCAGGGGAGTCTGATGCCTGAAAGTGTCAGGAATTCTGTTTTGGATTTCATACAAATCCAAAGCTTTTAACAAGTCTTTGCATGTTAGTCTATCAGGGGACCTCATTTGCAGTACTTTGAAGAATGATTTGCATCTATCAAGTCAATACTACTTTCTTTCTTCAACTGTCTTGAAGACCCCCTACCCAACTAGCAATGAGATCTGCATATTCAGTGTGACAGAGATAGTAAAATAATATGTATCAGCCAACAAGGTCTACCCTCCTAACTAATAGGTAGCCAGTTTTAGCTAACCAACCTTTTCCAGTCCCACTGTGATCAGTTCTGCTCTACTGACTGGCTACAACTGATCATCCACTTTATTTATGGACACCTACTGAAGAAAATAGAGTTGCCCAGGCATAAATAGGAAGGGTTTACAGCGACACAGGAATTCTAGGATGACTTCATAATTGAAATTTTGACAAAACTGAGGAGCAGCAAAAGCAGCAATTCATATTCAATTTCACAACTTTTCAAGCAAGATTTGATACAGGGTCTTTAATAAATGCTCTATATTATTACATTATTAAAAAACATAGGGCCACTTCATGATTATTTTAAATACAATTTGATAAAATAAATTTTTTTAAGACTCTTACCAAGCAACATTCTCCAAATGCTCTTTCTGAAGAACTGTCTACCATGAGTGAGTTAAATGCATTGGGCTATACTGGTGCAAAACTGTGTTATAATTCACTGTTTAAAAATTGCTGCTGTGTTTAGCTGCAAGATATTTCTTTGCAAATATATGTATATGCACATAAAAAATTTTATAATAAGAACGAGAGAGAATCCTTTTATAAATCATATTCTAGAGGAAAGGAGACTGTATGACTGGCAAAGAAAAAAATAGAAGGTAACCATACTTTAGTATTTAATAAAAGTTGTATTTTTTTATTTTCCTCTTCTACTTTACAAGATTGACATTCCTCTGTCTAGAAAAAAAGAAAAAAACTTATCTGTGCTCCTTACCTGAGCTAGGCAAAACACAAAGCAAACTGAGAGCACTGCCCTTCAAATGAGAATAGGATAATTACAATAAACTAAAAATCAGGGGTTTTGCTGATAAAAGTCTGTTGGGATTTTTTTGGGTTCTTTTTTTTTTTTCTTTTAGCCATCTCTCTGTCCCTAAACTGGTGTGCACAGTCAAGTTATTAGGGTGGCTCTGTAAGTTCTCTTTAATGAAATCTTGCAGGGATGAACACAGAGGATCCAATTATCTTTAACTGAACATACATGTTGTTACATCCAGAAAAAATCAACTGTGATAAAAACAGCCACAAACTTTGCAGAGTCAAGTTTCAATAAACAAAAAATAGTTGTGCAGTGTATCCTTACCATTGATCCTATGTTTGTGCCTACTCCACATATGCCCTGTGACAGGGCACGTGTGGAGATCAGCCACACACTGGATGTTCTGATCTGTCACAAGATTAAGTGATCTGGACCCCAGTGGGAACACAGGACCATGACACAGTCTATCTGTAACCACATTCATGGGTATTTTTTCCCTACAGGATAACTGTTTCAGTAATTTCAAAGGGCAGACATTTTTTATCACCCTGCCCCTTCCTCTGATAATTTCTAATTTCTTTTAATGCCTAGGTCAATTAAAAATTCCTGTATTGGGTTTTCATGTCAGGGTTTTTGCAGCAGGAAGACTTCAGGGGTGGGTTCAGCAAGAAGTCTCTAGAAGTTTCCCCTGTGTCCATTGCAGCCAATGCCAGACAGCTCCAAGGCAGACCTGTCGCTGGCCAAGGCTGAGCCCATCAGCATCAGTGGCAATGCCTCTCTTTTTAGAAGAGGGAAAAAGAAAATTGCAGCAGAACAGCAGCCTGAGTGAGGAGGGAGAATTTGTGTGAGAAACAGCTCTGCAGACACCAAGGTCAGTGCAGAAGCAGGGAGAGGAAGTGCTCCAGGCACCAGAGCTGAGATTCCCCTGCAGCCTCAGGTGAAGATGATGGGTACACAGCTCTGCTCCTACAGCTCATGGAGGATCCCATGCAAGAGCAGGTGGATGGATGACTGAAAGAGGCTGTGATCCTGCGGAAACCCTGTGGTGCAGCTGTTTCCAGGCCAATGGGAAGAGGAAGCAGAGAAAATTTGAGTTAAGTAGTTCATGAGAGGATGGGAGGGGTGAGGGAAAGGTATTTGAAAATTTGGGTTTATTTATCATTATCCTACTCTGATACGCTTGGTAATAAATTAAAATAATTTCCTCAAGTCAAGTTTTACCTGGGATGATAATCTGTAAGTGAAGGCTCCCTGTTCTTTCTTGATCCATGAGCTTTTTTTCTGTTTTCTTGCACGTGTACGGCTGAGAAGAAGAGTGATAGATCATCTTTCGTGGGCACCTGCTGTCCAGCCAGGGTCAACCCACTACACTTCTTTTTGTTCTGCTCCAAGTGCTGCCTTCACTCTCTTTTTCTGTACTGCCTGTGAAATTTTGCCCAAATTGTTTTTCTTTTTTATTCAGCTATACCCTTAGCTTTCACTCCTCAATGCCCTCCTTTCACCTAGCAGAGAAAGTCTTATAAACACATCTGCAATTTTCCATCTCATTTTAGTCCCAACCTCAGTGCCAAAATGGTCTCCCAGTAGCAAGCAGAGGGAATATTCTTTACGTCTTTGTCCTTTTGTTGCTTATTTCTTGCATATGTTTGGTACAGAGATAATCCTAATTGAATTTAGCATATCAGAGTACTATGACTCTCTTTTGATGCACTGAGATTCAGACAAGAGCTTGTTTTCATGAAGGTGGAGAAAGACACCATATGTGATCCAAAATGTGTAGATAATGGATGTTGTAAAGTGTCACAGAAAAACAGTTCTCAATTTCCTTTCTATTTGATATCTAGTCAAACCAACATTTCCCTATGGTCTCTGGAAGCAAAAGATTTGTCATTTTGGCAAATGAGGATGATCTGTATGAATGATTTTCCACAAAATTTCACCTTTATATACTTTCATTGTCACCATCTGAGTTTTTCAGACCAAATGTGTCAGATACTGCAGAAAAATAAGCAATGGAAAATATATTCTTATATGGGTATGCTAAGAAGCAACCTTGAAAGTAATCAATAAATGCTTCTTCATTCACCTTTAGTATCCCATATGTGTGGAGAATTTCCATGCAGAAGACAGGCTGGACCATCTGACCAGATCTTCTCTAATCCTTCATCACTTTGCCTCTTTTGTGTAATTTACACTATTTATGTCATGCCAATAAAAATCTGTAGGCCACACACACCATAAAGCTTTGTTGTCTGTATATTGATAGAATGATAGCAATTGGCAGGCCTTAGCATTTTCACTATAATACTCCTTATTTCTGTCATAAACCCCTAACATGTTTTTTTCATCCATATGTCCCTGTGTAAACTAATAATCCTGAACATTTCTCTTCACATTATATTATTCATGAGCATGAAAGAATCTGAAACAGTGAGCCTCTTCACCTCCAATGAAAATGAATTGCCATCAACATCCAAAGACCCAGGAAAAAAAGCTCCATCTAGAGAGAAAAACACTTTGTTGCTTAGTTAAAAACAACTACTTATGTTAACACAATAGCTGAAATTGTCTTAGAACAGCTCCAGAGGAGGGCCACTGAATTGATCAGAAGGAGGAAGCACCTCTCCTGTGAGGAAAGGCTGAAAGAACTGTGATTGTTCAGCCCAGAAAAGAGAAGGCTTTGGGATGACCTGATTGTGGTCTTACAGGACTTGAAGAGATCTTACAGGAAAGATGGGGCAAGGCTATCTGCAAGAGCAGGTGGTGACAGGACAAGGGAGAACAGGGTCAAACTGAAAGAGAGTAGATTTGGATTAGATATTAGGAGAAGATGGGATTCAGGTGAGGCACTGGACAGGTTGCTCAGGAATGTTGTGGATGCTGCATCCCTGGAGGTGCTCAAGGCCAGTCTGGACGGAGCTCTGAGCAGCCTGGTCTAGTGGAAGGTGTCCCTGTGATGATCATCAAGGTTCCTTTTCAACCCAAACCATTAAAAAAAAAAAAAAATAGAACTAATGTTTTTTTTCACCAGACAACAATTGATCTTCACAATATTTGATCTTCAGAATAAAAAAGCCTTAATATCTAATTACATATGCCGTCAAAAATAGAAAAAATAGCTATTGAAAAAGCATATATTGAAAATTGCTTGCCTGTACAGTATTCTCATATTCCTAGTGATGGAATATAATCTAATTACTTTATTAGTATTTTTTTCACATTTCCACTATCTTTATAATTTTAACAAATATTTGAAAAAAGAGGAACAAAGAAAAACAAAATCAAATTACACTTTTTCGCATTGATTGGAGGTTTTTCCATTAACTGTTTCAGCGTTTGTCTAATAATGACTCAATGAAATAATACGTAGCAGGGGTTTTGATATTAATTGACACATTGCAAACAAAGCATTTAAGTGAGGTTTCACTGGTTATACTTACAAGAGTCCTTAGAAGTCAACAGCAAAACTTCTGTTGATTTTGATAGAAACAGATCCCATGCTCAGTGACTTGCATCAGAAAATTATCAAGATTGTACCACAACACTGCTACCTTGTGGCATGACATGGAGCAAAATCATTATTGCTTTTGTGACATGCCTCTCCCTTCTCTAACAGGGATGCCATGTGTCACAAACTGCTAACTCCTCATCTTACACTTGAAGGTATGATTCCCTTTCCACTGTAAGTCTTTATGTGACAATTAGTGGAAATCTATGCCTATTTTACTCATTTTATGGCTACAAAGTTTTAAAAGAGGATGCCAAACCACTTTCCCCTTACAATTCCAATTCACAATGTATTAGTTCTTAAAGATGTTAATTATCTTGCAAAACTTTGTAATGCTGATGTTAGGAAAATGGATATAGTTTTCCTGTAATGACCTGAACAAGTTTGGAACTAGTTTGTATATCACAGATAAAAATACCCTTCCTTACTCCACTATATTTATGTCTCATTAGTTTATGGACTTAAAGCCCTCCAGGGACTGTCACTCACAAATCCATCTAATGTTTATGAGCTCTAAATTTTGCATTTGGATCTCTAATTTATCCAACAGATATGGAAAATCATATAGATAGAAAACTCCCTAGTGCCTACAAAGCTCTAGGTTTTAATAGAGAGGGCAGAAATAGCATAAGCATAATGTTTAATATAAGCATGATGCTTAGCACATTAGTGGCAAGCTAAGTGTATCACCTAGGAGGGAAGACATGTACTGTATTTCAGGGAAGTGCAATAGTATTCCTCCCAGGACAATTGGCTTGTTACAGAGTGTTAATGCCATCCAGTTCCTGTTGAAGAAGTTTTTAATGGAACATTGTCAACACAGGCAAGTGAGGATCAGCTATTTTCTGGTAGCTCTAAACGTTGGAGACCGAGGGGGCACTGCCATTTCTCCTCCACACATTATCCATGCTGTTTTTATTTGCAAGCCCTATCCAAACAGGCCAACCATAAATGCACAATAATGGCAGAAGTTGAGCACAGGTTACTCCAAAATTCAAACCTATAGAGAAGACTGTTATTGCTATTCTACTATCTGAAACTTCTGTTAAACATACATCGATTTAACCATTCTTTCAGCTTCCTACAGCATCACACTTGGTGCAGTTGATGGATTCCAAGACAAGTATCTTTCCTATTGACATCAACAATCACACAGCATCAAAACCCCCATCGTGGTGTCTATAAAATAAAATATAAAATTGATTTATTCATCCAAAAAGAGAGCTATGCCCTAACAGAATGCATGTAGCTACACTGTAAAGTTTAGGAAACTGAACTGGAAACAGAATTTTGCCAAGAGAAAAATTTTAGGAATGGATAAGAAGATAAGGGATAGGCATTTAGCAAGACTCTAAAAAGGCTGATCGTCAGCAGTACTATCTTCACAGTAATGCTACATAAAAATTTCCAATAGTCACTGCAATTCTGAAATTTGGTTGAGATAAAAATACTGTTTATATTTAAATCCTCCTGTCCTGGCCAGAGGAATTTAATGAGATAATAATGCCTCTACCTCATGATTACCTGGGCCTTAGCTGTGTATAAGATGCCTTTTCATACCAAATAAAAAATTCTAACTAAATGAGATGGACCTCACAGAAACTATTTAACTGAGTAGTTTTTTACTGGAAAGGTAATATGTGTAACAAAATATTCAGGAGTATTTAAGGTATTTTCCCATTAAGGTCTCTCTGTTTAAGGTCATAAGGCTTTATCATACTCCAATTGCTCACAAAGATATAACTGAGTAGATATTTCCTGGATGATTAAAGATTTTGGGTTTTTTTTCAGTTGGCTTGTTTTGGGATTTTTTTTGTGTTTTTTTTAAAATTATTATTATTATTATTTTATTTACCTAGTAATGATATGCCTGCAATGTATCACTTTTATTCTTGGTTCAGTCCTGGGAACCAGGACATAGATACTTACATTATTGTTCTGCCTGCTGTGTTAAGGTAAATTCAGATGTAGTATAACTGCCCTGATAAATATATTCTGAGTTCCATAACATGCATAATATGCACTACTATACCATATCTCTTGGAATTAATACTGAAGGTAGTGGATTAGGTGTTTTATAAAAGTAGCATTTGTAATAAAATTTGCTGGCAGTAGCAACCTAACAGCAGATGGGGTTTTATAAAGAGCACATAATGATGATTCATTGCAGTAAGTACATGTGGATCCCTCAGATCTTCTTTCAGTTTACTTCATTCTTTGATTTATACAGTGATTACCTAGCTACATAATTATTTGAAAAAGCAAGAAAAAGTGATGTCAGCCATCTGCTAAATTACTAGTAGTTATAAGCAAGATTTGTCTTTCAGAAGCAGATTCTTTCCTGCAATGCCACACTGATGTGAAATTAAATACCTGTGGTTTTCACCCAATATGCTCTCTATTGTTAAATCAGCAAGTGATCATAGACTGATAAAATTCATTTCAGAAATGTATCAGTGGGGAAGAGAGGAAGATAGTTTAATGATTAAAATACTGAATTGAATTTGAAAATCTGGAACTGCTATTCACAAACTCTTTACATATCCCTAAGCATGCATCTCTCTCTCTTTCTCAGTTGTTCTGACATGAAAATAAGGCTCACACTGCTCCGTGTCACAGAAGGACTGTGGAGAAAAAAAAACCTCCACATAAATAATTGATAGATAGTTTAACCTTCAATAAATTATACTTTACTATGTTGATCCCACTCTATCTCCTGATAGAAATAAGTAAATCAGTCCCCTCTAATAATCTGCAATTACTTGCCCAGAGTGGAACACTAGGCAGAATATTTCAAGGGATTACTAAGGGTTTACATGCTCTTTGCATTTTGTATTCAGACCCCCCCATTCTTGAGACCTGCCTTTAACTTCTGAAGCAATTGAAAGTTTCCTGTTGAGCCATAAGTTCTGCTACACACACTCTTCCAGCCTGCTCCTCATCCCCAGCTGGCCTGTGGGAATAAAAATAAAAATGAAAGCAGAGAAAAAAGCAGTGCCCAGGGAATGTATGATATAAGCAGTGCAGACCTGAGTTTTGACTGAGTGTTGATCAGTTTTCAGTTCAATTACACAGATAGTTTCCCAAAGCATTTTATATAACCCCAAAATATATAATGATCTTGCCTACAGAAAGTAAAATATAACTAGGGAAACATCCAAAGCATACATTGTTTTTCTGAAAGAACTGGAAGATTCTAAATATGGAAGTTTTGCAGACTCTTGTTACACTTCAACAGATTTGTGCACTGTGTCTGGTAGGGTAGTTTCATGGTGTCTGTTTCTAGAGTGAAAGTATTCAAAAACATATTTTTTTTCTAGACTAAGCACTATTAAATTCTTCCCCTACTTATTGTTTTTTTTCACAAGCAATTTTAAAACCAGTTTGAATTTATTAAACAGATCTCAAAAGACTGAGATTGGTTCATTGTCAATAATTACAAGTATCAATACAATTTTTTCAGATTTTATATACAAGACAATAATCAACTTAAAAGAAAGAAATTTAATTTGTTGACTTAGCAACAGTGATGGCACTGGATTCAGGGAAAAAGGGATTTGTTTCCAAATTACTGCAGTGGTAAACTCTTCTGTTTCTGATCAACAATCTGTATCTCACTCTGTTTATCTCAATGTAGGAGAATATCAATGAATTAAATAAATCAATCACAGATAAGAGATTTAATCTGAAGACAGAAGAAATGTTCATGACTTTACTGTTGGAGTAAGGTATAAGAAGGAATACATCTATCTGAAGTCAAATGTATGTTTTTTGTTTTTTCTCCTACATTTGATCAAAATCTTGACAGATTTCATCCACAAAAGATTATTCAGGTTACACATTTATACATGACTCATAAAATATTTAATGAAACATATTTCACCAGTTTTCTAAGAAGTGTTAGAAATGTTTAAGAAATAATGTCCAGCATATTAGTCAGGACAATAGAACCATCTGTTTTAGGCATATAAAGCAATAGGTACAGGAATTGTGGCTAAAGGTACATCAGGTTTGAGGGTTTACCAGGTTAATTTCAAATCTGAAGAAATTCAGACAAAAATAAAGATGTCTTCTACTGCTATTCTAGCTCAAAAAAACATTTAAAATTCAGCTGAAACCTCCTAAAAGGAAGGTTTCACCAAGAAGCAAGTTTGAGAATGCATATTAAAATTCTATCTATACTAACAATTACTTTCCAAGTATTCTAAAAACTACTGGTAGTGTTTCTTATTGTGAAGCATACTTTTTCTTTCTGGCTGATAAATATATTGTGATCACACACTCCTGATATCAAAGATTTTGCCACAAAAATTATGCTGATATCCCTGCTTCAGTTAATCTTTGGCCTCATAATATATCCTTTTATTATGGTGTAATGAGCCCACTTAAGCTGGAAGTCTTGCCAGCTTTGCAAGGTTTAATAAGCAAAGATAATATCTCAATCCCTAAATTACTTAGAATTTGATATACCATACCAAATATACTTGATGCATATAAAATGATGTAGTAGAAATAAAAACGGAAAGACTCCCCCTGTTGTACTTGAGAATTTTAAAATCTAAACCACACATATAGGGTTGACATATAAACAGAGGTCATAATGTGACTCCAGCATATGGTTAAATCATCTCCATAATACAAATATTAAAACACTTACATGTTTGTTTTTTTTTCATGAGTCCGGTTAAGGAAGAAAAGGAGAAGTTAAGGTGAGAAAGGAGGAGAATAAATGATGAAGTTGAAAGATAAAACTGAAGTATATTTTCTGTGTGGAGGGCAACTAAAGACAATGGATGAAAGGAGCAGCAGCTGGTACTGAGCACAGAATATCCAGCTAAAGCTCTTGAGAACTCTGAGTGAAGCCTTCATAGAGCCATCAAGGCTAATACCTCCAGCTGACAGTCCTATTTCTGCTCAAAAGACTAAGCATCAACTGGCCCTATAGCTCTTAAAACCTCTCCTACATATCTCTGGCTCTGTTAACAGTGTGGTCAAGTGGAGAAAACACCATCCTGCAAGGAGTTATTGGGCACTGACTGCATCAAGACTTGGGTAGTCTCACATCTGGTAGGTGAGTTGTAAGGAAAAAATATGGTCCCGTGACTCGATTCACACAGGAAAAAAAAAAAAATAGAGTTAAATGTTGCTACTCTACAAAAACAGGCAAAAGAAAAGGCAAAATGGTTCCAAAATTAAAAAGGGTGAGATTAATGGAAAAACGCTTCTTAGTGTTCCACATTAGAAAAAATGCTGTTGAACAAGTCTGATTAATTTGCACAGTAATCTTCCTGGCTCAGCTTCAGAACTCCTCTGCCTCATGGACTGAATGTTAGGCCATGTGAGACTAGCAAATATAAAGCTCTGCTGCCAGAACTCCAAGCATTCAAGCCAATAAAATTTTGAATCTGACTCAAAAAATAATTGGAATTTTAAAAAAAAAAGGTAAACTAGACATTCATGCGGAATTCATGTGGGGTTCATGTTCTTTATTTATTATGCAAATATCTCATTTCCCTACAGAAATCCACACTAACTTCATATGTTGATTGATTCTTTTTGTACCTGGCAACCACAAGGTCACAGGCAACTCAATACAAGGATTCAATTTCTTTTTTTCTAGGAACACAAGCCATCATTATCATAGCTGTAAATTGTCGTGTACAAAAACAGTGTTCCCCTGTTGTCATTAAAATGTGCATAAAGAACCTTTCTGCAGCAGTTCCCTGCACATGCATTTGTGTTTGCAGAATTACTTGCATTAGCAGAGTGTGATTGTTACCTGTGTCTGTCCTCACATGAGAAAACAATGACTATATTATCGGAATAGAGAAGGCAGATGGCCACACCTAAGTCCATGTACTCTAGTGCCCAAATCTCAGCCGCCCACCCTCAGCCACAGTCCAAACTGAGTGAATGGGTGAAGTTTCTAACAGACCAAAGCCAAAAGCTTGATGTTTTCAAGCTCTCCAGGGGAATTGGGAAGAATGCATTTATGTGCCCTAACACTACTAAGACACCTACAATACTTTGTCTGTTGTACTGCTTTGACCACCGCTGTCCTCGAAAATGTTTTGAACTTTTATTCTTAAAAATCTAATTTTCAAAGCACAAAGCTATAAAGTGTAAAAATGTATCTACAGGCAACCAGTACAAAACAGATTTACCCATGAATGCATGGCATCATCTTCATAATTAGTGTGCTACTGCAAATACATTTGATTCAGTAACTCTCTAAGTTACAGCAGAATAACTGTGAATTATTCAAAATCTGCATGACACGCAGTGACTGCATATTAAAAGTAATATCTTGTGAAGTTCTACATTTTTTGTTGAGGACTTTACATTGTATTTTCTGATGAGGTATTTCCTGATGAGGTATTTCTATAACATAAGCCCATGACAATCCACTAATATTTGCAGGAGCATTTCATTATACTTTTTACTTTAGAAAAATATCACAGAATCATAGAATGGCTTGAGTTGGAAGGTGACTTAAACATCACCCTGTTCCAAATGTCCTGTCTTGGGACAACTTCCATCATATCAGGTCACTGAAATCCCCACCCAACCTGCCCTTAAACTATATATAAGATATGTAATTAAGGTAGGCATAAAGTATATCAAATTTCATCATCAAATATTAAACATGTGCATTTCTTAAATATTAAAAATTGACATAGTTGCTTTTGATCCATTTCTGTCTTTTTCCCAGACTTGGAGAATGTAAAACTTCATTCAAATGAAAATTAATATTTAATTTGTAAAAATTATTCTCTGGAAGTGTAGTGTACACAGAATTTACCTTTTATTCATGCAATAAAACCTACAGAAACTACTTAAAGATTTTGCTTTCAGAGGAATGTCTCTTTGTAGTAATAAGCTTAAAAAAACCTCTCCACTCAGGCTGATTTGACTATTTTTAGCAGTGTAACTTTGTATTTACTAATAAAAAAAAATTCCATCAAAAAGAAACATTAGAGTTGATGATGGCTAAACACAGAATAAAAGCTTCACATTTAAGTATTTTAGAGTGTAATAACACCTTTTTAAAACTATGTCTGTATTTGGAAGTGATAAAAATGGTCCTATTTCCTGGTCTCTTGTGCTTCATGGTAAGAAAGTGATGATTCATTCTTACTTGTTGCTTTGGACAATTCATGTGTACTGAGCACAATCCATCCTTGCAAAGGAATACAGGAGTTTTTATGTCCCTTTCAAACACTGAGCTTTGTGTTCTTCTGAGTAGTAATTGCAGCACTCACTCTATTGGGATAATAGAGATATGGTTTTCTGATGTTCATAAGAGCTGAGTGTAGAAACTGAAATATGAAATTTCAGTTTATGAGGAGATATGTTACAATTTCCAGAAGAAAAGTCAGCAGTGGCAAAAGATACCACCCTACTAAAAAAAAAAAAAAAAAAAAGAAAAAA
>LTAT01000006.1:36736348-36754883 GCA_003286495.1 Chlorodrepanis virens
AGAAAAGAAAAGAAAAGAAAAGAAAAGAAAAGAAAAGAAAAGAAAAGAAAAGAAAAGAAAAGAAAAGAAGAAAAAAGGAAGGGAGATTGATTCCCAGTGAGTATGTTTTGTTTTCAGAAAGACTAAAAGAATGAGGAGGGGGAATGTAAATGATAAAAATTATAAGGAGTAAGTGAAGACTGATAACTCAATGTCTGGAGATGGCACCAAGTTAACCTAAGTGTTTAATTTGTTGTTTTAATAGAAAGGATGTTGTGTAAAAAAATTATAGGATATAATTTTAAATATGGTGTCCACATGCTTATTATACATTACTTGAACAGTGCAAGTTTCTCTACCATATTTTATCTGTATATTATTATCATAGGGTGTTACTCTACTGCACCTGGAAGGGACGTCATCCGTAACTCACCAGCAGCAGAGTAACAGGATTGGAAGGCTGCTTCAATCTTCTGAAGATGCACAGACATAGACACAATGCTTCACACCTTTTTGGGAAAAATGATGGAGACCAGACAACTCTGATATAAAACATAAATGCATTTGTACTTGCCAAACTGATGTTAGAAAAGCTTTACAATAGCTCTCCACTTGCTTTAAAAAAAACTGTAAGAAAATCATCATTAATCGCTTAGTTTTGATCTGTTTAATATATCATTCAACATATATGGATGATACATAATTTTATTGAAGTTGTGCCAGATATACACTGATTATTTTGTTTAAATGTTTCATTCTGAATTAGAATTACATTTTGCTTTATTTTTGAAAACTTCAAAAGATGAACCTTCTTTATATTTCTGTTTAGATAGTTGTGGTAAAAAACCTAGGCTATTTCCTCAAACTAAAACTCTAAAAACCAATACACTGCTTGCTGCTATTTTCCTCTACAATTCCTCTAAGTTATCCTGAACTCTTGTCAATTTTCAGAAACTATACCTCTGTCTTTAAGTGTTGTGGATTCTGGATTGTCAGCTGAAAATACAAACAACAAACCAGAATTTGCAGGGAATAAGATTTGATAGTAGCACAAATTACATATAGGACAGATGCCCAAGACCGTGCTGGTCATCATGGAAGTAGGTGTTCGTTAACACAGAATGTAGTGACAAAATGGTAAAAACACACTTTAAATTAACATAAAAACAACATAATTCCTGAAAGCACTCTGGAGAAACATTGAATCTAGAGACATCAATACCATTTACTAGAGACAAGATGCTCAAAACCCAATCTGTATTTGTCAATATCAACCTACTCAATGCAGTTTCTGTACCTGTAGTATATATTTCTTGCATAGGCAGGAGAGTGACAGCGTACATATCTTTTCACCTGTTACAGGATGTAGCCTCAACAAACTTAATGCCATACCTTGGCAGTAGAAGTGTAGAGTAAAAATATCCTTAGTCACAGTTCTGAGAATGACAGAAATTCGTCATAGACTGAAATTTGTAGTCTCCTAGGCTCAGAATGCGAAGACAACTTGTCAAATTTTTCAATCAGAAACGTTCTTTCTTTTACAAAGTCTTGACATTGAACCAGTACACTCAGTGACTTTGTACAATACAGGTTTGGAAAAGGCATGATAGCAAATTGCTTTTGAAAAAGCAACACAAACACAACATGGTCTTCTCACCTCATCTGAAAGCAGGAGGCAATTTCAGGGCAATTCAAAGACACCAGCAGTATCTATTACAAATTATCATGATGCAAACTGTGATTCTTATTGTGGAATATCTTTTCTCCAATGCTAGGAAAATACCTAAAGTGATGGACTCAAGTTCTGTTTTGTGCAATCTGTCTTTCCCAAACTTGCATGTAAAGTTGTTAAGAAAGTAGCACTACACACACGATCCTTTTCAAGTGGCATCAGTTCAAATTACTGTCTTCGCTTGCTGACCACTGACCTAACTAAACATTTTGAGAATGTGAATTACAGGGGACTCTTGAATCTTTTGCAGACCCGTGAATACCTTACAAATTTTATTTCTGACATATCTAAGTCTCAGTAATTTAGATGGTTGTTGGATAGGTAGAAAACTAAATGATATCTTTAATATCATAAAGAGTTTCTGTACTCTTTCACACCTTCTCTCTATTGTGCAGATGGAAGCACTTTGTGCCACTGGCAGAGCTGTATTTATTCAGTTTCTTACTGATGCAAGTGGTTCAGTCTGCAGACACGTGTGGCTGATTTCTTCATTAGGGAGCTTCTTTTTGCTGATGACTGTGAATTGGTAGCTCACTCAGTCAATAACATTCAATTTACTATTTATGACTTGGGCACACTATCCCTCTACTTTTTCTGTGAAGGTAAGACAATGGACACACCAAACCAACCAACACAGCGACACAAGCACATGCACTGGCATTTTTGCACTTAGGAACATTTTCTCAAGCCTACAGTATGCTTTTCTAGTTTGACATCATTCGGATAGAGACACACTGTGAAAATGCTGCCACATTGCATAAATCCTAATTTGAAATATTAGAATATAAACCATGTAGCTTCAGTGCCAGCCCCCAGAGATGCACTGAGCCCCTTCTCTTAGAAAACTGCAATGTGTTCCTGAGACCCAGGTCATTCTCCTCGTACGGGAAATTCAGTTGCATATGCAATGCTTCTAACTATACCTGGAAAACAGAATGGCTACATCTTCCCAACAGGACAATCCTTTAGTAATAACAAATGTTATTATTTATACTCATGTCCTGATCTCAAAAACATAGCTGTAACAATGATTAGACAATATGGTCCAATTCACAGATAGCTATGATTATCTTTTGGTGCCTTCTGCCAAAATAGTCAAGGCACACTGCCCTATCCATAGCAACGTGATACAGGTATACTATGCAAATCTGAGCAGAAGGCAGTTTACAGCACAGCAGACTCAGTATTTGTGCCTAATTCTGTTTAACTTATAAAGCCTTTCTGAAGTTTCATAGTTATATTTTGCACCACAGTGCCACAGCCTTCCCTGTTCCTTATATGAAAATGAATGAACTTTTCTGCATTCACCGGGCTGACCAGAGCAAGAAAAGATATTGGTGGGCTTTCAGTTAGCCTTATACAAAGACAAGTACTCCTCCCAAAGGAAAAGAGCTGTACAGAAGTTTGGACTGTCCTCCTCTCTTCTGCTACAATATATTTCCTGTGACATCGATGTGACTTACCGACTGAGTAATGGGGTTTCTTTTGGAACAGCTGGGGTAGCCCAATGGGCTCCTAGTCATCATGAGCCAAATGCCCAATCATATATGAAAGAAGCTTAAAATCATACAAAACACAATGTTCAGTACTTTTCTTGCAGCTTTTCTCTTTCCACAGATCAACCCCTAAGTTATAAACCCCTAAGTAATAAAGTAAAAATCTTCTGCTGAAGACAACAGAGCTAATGAGCTTTGCTACACCATATGTCCATCAGCCAGGCCTTCTGTGTCTCCTGGTATTAGTGACTACAAAGCAAGAAGAGCCATTACAAACTTCTAAAAGGTTAAAGATTCCATTTGCTCTGGATTAACTTGGCTAAAATCCACACACATTCTTCTGAGTGAAAAAACTTCTACAGCCTAAATGTTGAAGTCACTGTTTTCTAAGATTAGACCACTGACACCTCCTGAAAAATCATTTTTATCCAAGTTAATTTCCTGAGTGATACAATAATATTGATGTTTAATGGCTTTCCTGTTTCTTTTTTGTTTGTTTGTTTTAAATAAGTTCCCTTTTATTGTATGAATTTTACATCAACTTAGTGAATGACTGAAAACCTGAATTTTTATTTCAAGGAATCACTTTGTGTGGCTGTACTTTTTTTTTTTTAATTATAATTTGATACATTATTTTCAGTGGAATGAGGCCACTTAAGAAAGCACTGTTCCTTTATATGGAAATTTCAGGTGCCTGAAAATTCCCAAACACAAAAACGTAGGTATGCTGAGATTCTGAACATTACTACTGCTACATTTAGTATTGCCTATCTCATCCATGCCTATTTATTCAGACTTTCAGATCCAATACTTGCTGCATGCCTCTTAAGAGTCATCACATTGTCTTTGAATACTGTTTTGCAGTACTGTTTTCCACTACATTAAATAAAATACAATAAGCAACAGAATTTATATCTTCTACAGCTTTCAGATGTAAGAGAGACTGGAGTTTGCACTTCACAAATAGTCAATACAAGCAGGTGAGGAGCATATAAGGAGCAGGGCTTCCCTCTGCAGAACTGAAGCATTATTCATGAAAAACCATGCAGGAAATCAATAGAAAACCCAGAAACAGAATTATTACCTGCTAGTTTCATATCAGGAAGAAAAACATCCTATCCCAAAAGGTAGGGGTTTTTTCCCCTTTAACTTTATTGAAGACAGCTTCCTTCCGTTGGAACATGCAATACACACTTCTTTCTGAAGGACTGTCAGTCAGATTCTCTGATGATTTTTGAAATTTAATTTAAATTAATGACTGTCTAAATCTTTGTGAAGTTCTTTTTTCATAGGGTAAAAAGGTATAAATGAGTAAAGAAAACTCAGGTTAAATAGGTGGTGCTTGAGAATGTCCTACTTCTGCCTATAGACATTGAAAGAAAAATCTCTTTCTGATTCTTTGATGTTTTCCAGTAAAGAAGGAAGGAAATGAAACTGTCAGTGCAAGTAGTTTTCAAGCAGAGACTTGACACTTAGGGGAAAAAACAAACAAACAAACCAGCTAACCTATCCCACCACATTAAAAGAAAGCATTAAAAAAATCCTATGAAAACAGAAAACTAGAATCTAATAAAGACTTTCTTATAATCTGCAGAGTGATACTATCAGAAAACAGACAAGAAACATGAAAGAAAAAAGAAACATTCCTTCACATTGGGTTTGCAAACATCTAAACGGAACAGGAAGTCAGTCCACAAATATTTGAGCCAAAATTCATTTGCTTCTAAAATACAAACAAATATAGTAAGTGCTGGACCTTGATAACCTTTTGAATCTCAGTATGTTTGTATATTTTTCTATATTTTTTCTTCAAAAGTTACTGTATAAACTCTTCAATATTCTTTATTTCGTGCTTCAATATTCTGTATTTTGTGCTTCAACATTCTGTATTTTGTGCTACAAAATATAAACCATAAAAATGTCTCTTTTTTTCCCGTTTTAACCAAATAGTTAAAAATACTGATTTTTTTCTTTTAGTCATTAAGAAAAAAACAATGGCTTACCAAAAACCAGAATTTAAAAAAAATAAGGTATTAATTAAATGTTAATAAAAAATGTTTTCTGACTTCACATGCAGATCTGTACTTCACCTACAGGAGGAGTAAAAAGCAGAGAAAGAGGATTAAAGTGTCTAAACACCTGTAAGTACTGGTTTTAAATCAACATTTTTTTCTCCTCAATATGTGATAGATTGCATAACATTTCCTGTTCTGTGAAAGACGAAAGAAATACCCTGAAAAACATAAATTCTACTGGGAAGATAAAGAAATATTTCCCAGAAATCTTAAGCATGATTTCTAAATTCTTAAATGTTCTAACGGTTCTAAATGTTCTTGATGACTTGATTCTTTGATATTTTTGTGTGCTACAAAATTGGATCTACAATTTTGTTTAAATTAAAAAGGTTTTAGTCAATACCACTTTATCTATTGATTTTGGGTTTTTTATATGACTTTGCCCTTTAGCCACTTTTAAAATGGAACATGTAATATGTTAAATATATACACTTGTTTTGACATAAAGATAAATTATCTTATTTCTGTAATCTATCTCAGCCTTGGACAGACACAGGGAAATTCCTGGGAGGCAGACAGTGGGTCTTTGAGGCAACATGCAGTGTTCTGAAAGTCAGAACACAAATAACCTTGATACAAGGAACAGTAATGGTCTCTGCCAATTTGTTGAATTGCATCTCTTTTCAACTCACATAACTTCATTGGCCTGGGTTAAGCTTGAAGTGGCTCTTCCCTCAAATTCTCATTTCTTTAGCACACTCAGGCAGTGACAGCTTTGACTCTTCACAAAAAAAAAAAACCCGAGCTGGGTATCAATATATAGATTTAATATGAACCTCTTTTTTTCAGTATCTTGGAGTTGTTAAAAATGTATTTTGAATTTGTAAATAGACAGGATCAATCAACATGTGACAGGTTTTGAAAGGATTCACACTTCTTTATTATCTTCTTGAAAAAAAAAAAAAACAAAAGGAAGAGTAAAGAAAGAAGAGCATATGTAATATGAGGAAAAGCAGTTAGCTGAAGGACCAGTGTGTTGGAGGACAATGACCAACTACTACTGAACACAGTAGCTTGAAAATAACTATCTAATTTAAATCAGATCACAATCCAAAGAAATAATTGCTAAGTGAGATTGTTTCATTATACTCTGCATAATCATTGGCTATAGTAGATTGTTTTCAGCATTTGTTTTTTAATAAATTTAAGAATTAGATGAACAATAAGCAATACAGCACTCTGCACTCCAGTTCTCCCATTGTCTCAGAGCACATCTAAGCTTTTCAAATTTAATTTTTTGTTCCTCTTGTTCACGACAGATTTTTTTCAGACTTCGACACCGTGGAAAGGGGGAAAGGACAGAAGGGGATAAAAGCAATTAACTTACTGAAATAAAATAATCAACTTTGTACCAAGCAGTAAGGGATTTCTTATACAGCTATGGCATTACCGGTACCCGAGTGAGGAACTTCTAAGCTATCTGTTGCCACTCTGCCAAAACAGAGATTGTATTAAAGATGAATCCCAGATGTTTCATGCTCCGCGGATGCAACGCAGTCGTATGGAACAGCGTAGAGCAACCGGGACAGACACATAAAAAGAGATCTCTGAGTTTCTATTTAAACTCCTGATCCGATAGTAGAACTAGGTGTAGAACAACTACAGCAATTGTAATTAGTCCTAAATCTGAACCAGCTCTTTTATTTCCATTACTGCCATGATTTCTTTATGATATTTCTCATGGCACTATATATAGGAATTACCACAGAGCCTGATCTGTAGAACAATGCAAATCAACAGAAGTACCAGGATCAAAAGCTTTGACTAGTTTGATCTCAACAGCTGGTAGGAACATTTATAGGGGAAAAGTCTAGCAATGTTGTGGATGCCATGCCCATGACATTTCTGCAATTTAAATATTACATGTTTGGCTAGTGGCTTTTGCAGTGATACTGGAAAATGGAATTTGGATTTAGAGACTGAAGTATTTATTTCCATGTTAATACACTTTTTTCCAATATGACTGGTTTTAGTAGCCATAAAATGGCACTGGATGCAATCAAAAGCTTAGCTACATCTTAATTAATTTTCTGTTTTCATTTGAAGTTCTTTGCAAAAAAAAAAAATAAAGCTAAAAATTGCAAGAACTAAAGAACTATAAATGTGCATAAATATTTCTACAGATATAAAAATATAAACATACATTTTAGACCTTAAATATGCCTCACACTCGTATCTTATTATATGAATACAATCATTCCAGCAGAAAAATGCTATTATGTAGCTAGAACATGTAATTTGTATAAACAAGTTTTGAACTGCAAAAGGCTGCATAAGTTATTATACTTAAATAATATACATAAATACTGTCATTCCCTTGCACTTTTCTGTGAAGACAGAAAATTATTATATGTGTCTAAAATAATATATTTGAAGCATTTTACTAATTCAATTTAATATATTCTATTTTATATTTTATGTTCCTTGATTCTAAAGAATATATCAAGTCCAAACAGGTTTTTGAGGTCTAAACGGTATAATCATTAAATATGGACAGTATTATATTGATATTTTCTTAAACTAACATAATTAGTTTTAGCAGAATTTTTGCTTTCCTCTAAATTTTACTAAAATGTTTTTTAGCCCTTATTTTTCTGTATATCAAACACTATCCTACAGATGGAGAACACCTCAAAGAAAAAACTTTGTGCACAGGACTGCAGAGAGAATGAGAAAGAGGAGATGAAACAGAAATTATGTCTATCCCCCAAATAAGGAAAAGACATGGTATTACTGACTCACAGGGGCCACTCCCCACAAACAGACTTCCCTTAAATTCCATTTGCCATTGAAATAGCAAATACCACACAAGGCTTTTATGCTACAGTCAGATATTCTTCCTTTTTGTTTTTATAAATTCTTCCAAAAAGCTTTAAAATGTCAGTTCATATGATTTATGGACAGATATGGAAGGATTAGATTTGTACACAATCTGTCAAGATAGCTCACAAATTTTTGCATAATGATTCTATATAGAAAGTATTCCTTTCTGAATGCAACTAGAGATGAATTTACCACAATTTTACTCTTCATTCTATAGAAAATCCCAAAGTGGAGCTGAATTAATGAAGTGAGTGGAATTTGAAATTAAAGTTCATCTGATGTCTCCTGGGAAAGTCATATTACAAAGGATGTTCCCAAGTCAGATACCCCTCCTTCCCTCAGTCCAAGGGAATTTTATTGAATTTTTGTTAAGAATACTCAAGTACTATAAATCAATGAATAAATATACTGAT
This sequence comes from Chlorodrepanis virens, assembly GCA_003286495.1. NCBI lineage: Eukaryota > Metazoa > Chordata > Aves > Passeriformes > Fringillidae > Chlorodrepanis > Chlorodrepanis virens. The sequence continues at coordinate 36,744,867 of LTAT01000006.1, forward strand.
CCATATGTTATAAGCCATAAATATACTATTTTCCTCTGTCATTGACAGATACAATCTTTCTTTTGTATAATTCAATCCTGCTTCTGTAGAAAGGAGCATAATTTCTGGCAGGTTAAAATGTAAAATGTAAATTAGGAGGACTCCACAGCAGACCATGAAAAAAATATAACTAAAGACATAAACAATTCTTGAAAGTGTAAATAAAAGACAAAGGAAAGTTAAGAAAGGACTGGTGGAATGGCTGGATTTTAAAATACAATATGGGAAAAAAACAAGTAAAGATTTTATTTTATCACTTTTCTCCAGAGGATGGAATAAATCATGTCCAAGTCTTCTGAACATTAGCAAGAAGAAAATACTGGAACAAACAGATAAATGGAGAGCTGTACTTCATTAGGTCTAGGTCCAGTTATTCATGAATTCTGCTGGAGCCTTGGAGTCATCTGGCTGAACTGTGAGTTCTAATGCAGTAGTTAAGAGAAAATGAAAAAGGCTTCAGGGTAGCAGATCTACTTATCCTAGGCTAGCTATGACCCCAAAATCATGAATAACAGCAGTCAAAAATGATTGCTTTTTTAAAAGGGTATGATATAGGAAAACATTAAAAACCAATTAGTAATTTCTGCCTAATTTATACACAGAAAATGCAGAAGGAATATCTTCTACTAAGGAGGGCTAAAATATATATTTTGAGATTATATGATGTAAAAATTATATAAAAAGATAATAATTTTTTGTTTTAAAATTGTTTTAAAATGTTTTTGACAGTAGAATCTGGAACTGCCCATGACAGAAGAAGAAGAGTTCTGTCATTAATTAATCCATGGTTAATTGGAAAGAGTCAAAACACAGAAATTTAGAAAATGCAGGACAAAGACACCTTGATGAGAGTAATAAAGAAATAAAAATAAGGTAAAGCAAACCATGATTTTACATGTGGCTCTTGGGCATCCTTGACTTTTCATTAGTGAGGGTAAGGTATCACCAGAATAAAAAAAACATCCATTATGGGGAACTTACTTTGCAACTACCCAGTATGATATTTCTTGCTGGTGGAAAATGAGAGCAAAAAAAATCTTATGAGGATTTCTGATCTAATACTGTATATTTTACTTTCACATTATTCAAAGGGAAATATAATTGTCTAACACAAGCCCTTGTTCTAAAATTTAAAAATGCAATAACTACCTCTGAATTTAAAACTTTAACATGTCTATAAAATAATTTAGTATCCATTCTAATGCAATGTTAGAATATTTAATACCTATTTTAATTTAGTACTAGAATATATGGACATAAATGTGACCAGTTTTATACTTGTGTAAGGTTTATAATCTTCTAATATCTTTTAAAAATAGTTAAGGGAATATTAGAAGTTGAAAGATGAGCATGAGGAGAAAAGACTAGTTTTAGACATATCAGTATAAGAAAGGTGTGTTAACATGAAATTTGGTGCTAAATAATGTGAGTTAGCATGTTGTTCCACAAAACTGACTCATACAGACTTATTTTAAAGCAACAAAATTGTTTATTTAAAAATCACATGGAACAGAGATTCAAGGACAGAAAGAATCAAATGCATCACAGGCCCTTGTATTTGCCTCAGACTTAAATCTAAATGTTTTATTTGGTTAAAGCAGCATAATCTTCACCTAATTAAAAGACAGATTCAGAGTTTCTTTGAGAACCTGAAGGGGTGATGAATTTATCATTGTTTCTCACAGCTTGTTCTATAGTTGATCTCATAATGAAAAATACCCACTATATTTACACTATAACGAGTTCTAGTTACAGTCATCACAAAGGTCATGAAATGTTTCTCTACTAGAATGAAAATTAGAAATTTTCTCCAGTTTCCAAGCACTTAGGGCTTTTTTCTACAAGTTTTACACTTTTTGGCTTAATTTTAATCTCTGGGCATAAAGAGGTGATACAATATTCTTTTATCATTTTTATCTATACTATATGTGTGAACAATTTAATCTCTGTTCTCCTAACCACTACTTATTTCTACATATAACAAATAAAGAGAAAAACCCTTTTAAATGCAACGTGGTGTTGTGTGTATGCATGATAGTGACTTATCTATTTTATGACCTTTTAATTATTTTGAAAATAAATGTTTTCAAGGGTACAATCCCAGTTTTGAAAGTGTTGCTTACATATCTAATTTCTAAGCATACAACTACTGAGGCAGATGTACAAAAGCACTTACTTTTATCAGACAAACTTTAACATTCTCAAAGAAAGAATTCACATTTGTTTGACAAGACTTTATCTTCCAAAAACCTTCTGCTTTGAATTCTAGCAGTAATGCTCTGCACTCAAAGCTTTTGAACTGTTATGTATAGAAAACCACCTCACCATTCTATTAACTTCTCTTTTACAACACAGGTCACGTTGTTGGGTTTCTTTCTTTCTTTTTTTTTTTTAATTTTTTTTTCTTTTTTTTAAGCTTTAATATTACATTCACTGCTTCTAGGAGTTTCTAGAGTATTCCAAGATTCCCCTAAAATGAATACTGTATATGTCTACTCCTGAATTCAGTTCATCTGAATCAGCTGCTTTCAGAATTCATTATAAAAATACCACTTGATGCTTTCCTTAGAAACTAATTGCTTGGAAAATACTTCACCATCATTATGAAGTACAATGCACTCTCCTACTTCTTTCCAGAAACAGAAATGAAATAGATATTGAACACTTTCTTTTTTTCTGTCACTACTAGCAATTTAGTTTTCTTAAAATTTTAATGGTATCATTTATATATATAAGGAGATACCCTTTTTTGTCCTGCCTAATATAATTCAAGGTATATGTTATGCCCTTAGCTGAGCCAGAGATTGTTCCTTGGTCTCACCTCCACTCTACTTCATAGCTTCTAGTTTGAATCAAATATATTTTCCTGCCTTCATTTTACACTGTGATAATATGTATGCCTTTTTTTCCAACTGGTGTCCTTGTATTGTCGCCCAATGAAGTTGGGGCTTTAGAAGCTGCTTTCCTCAATTATGGTACAGTGGCTATTTGGCTGGCTACTAGGCTTCCTCTTCTTTAATTTCCCTTTCAGTCACATTGTCATATTTATTTACACTTAATCTCCAAAGAACATAATTCAGGACATGTTTAACTTTGAGAAATTAACCTCTTTCAAGAATCAGTTCTCCACATAAATGTTAAGGACCTTCCACTCTTTACCAACAGTAAGTATGAGCAACTTAAAAACACTGGTCCCATGGTAACTGTAACTTTCATTACAGTAATTAATTCATTTTTATCTAGCCCAATAAAGTACAAAGTGAAATGAGTGCATATGGAGTATCTAGTTACACATCTCCTAAATTTAATTCCCAAATAGGAATTCAATTGTTCTTAAGAATGAAAGAAGAGAATTAAAAAAAAAAAAAATAAAGAAGTCACACATTTTAGGTTTAGAAGAGAAATAGTCTAACCATCTCATTTTTCCCCCACAGCTATAAACAAATTGTCTATATACCAAATTTCAGTTAACGAAAATAAGAACATGACGAAATATTTGAAGACTAGGCAGACCATGAACAAGGAAGGCATTACTAGAACTTCAAAAAGAAAGTTCTTTTTAATATCCCTATTAAAACATTATAGAATTTAGTTCTTCCATGTGGCAACGTAGGAACTTCCATATATATATATATATATATAAATACATGTCTCACGTGTATATAAATCATTCTGCAAACAGTTCATTTTAGCAGCTATTTGTCTGTGCACACTGGAGCAGTACAGTCCATATGTCTGAAAAACATATTAATTTCAGATCCAACAGTGCTGAATGTAACAAAAGTGCAATTTCATCCCTTTATATGAAGCCAACAGGTACACAAATTTCATAAAAATAAACAAAATAAACTAAAATGAAAATTAAAACACCTATTTGAAATGTGGTAGAAATCCAAACATTTTCTTTTCTATTTATAAATGTGTAATATCTATCATTGTATCAAAATTCCAGTTGTGAAATATATGATTTCAGACAAGTAATTTTAAAATTTAAGTTCTCTTTCCGACACCTCTGTTATAGATGAGCTTTCATCTTTAAATTTTGCTTGTCAACATAAGCCCTCACTATTACAGTGACAGATAGTTTCCATTGCAACTTCTGGATTTCAGACGTTCACAATCCTTTGAAGCCTTGCTGATGACTTTTTCTGAGTGTTTTTTTTTCTAAAGTGAATGTAGTTTTGTAAGGCACTCAGTATGAACATTGCAATTCCAGTATGAGTTGTAGAAGCCATTCCAAAACCATGTAACAGCAGACAGGCTGGACCAAATCAAAGACATTTCTCACTCAACACCCCTCCCTGTCAAAAAGCTATTGGCCATGTAAGGTGAAGCTTAAGCGTGGACAACCATATAATGATTATTTGCTTGAAAACTCAGTATCTGGCACAACAAGGGTAAAAACAGAGTTTGGGTCAAAGGTGTTGTCTATGTTTTCATATCCTTCACTGTATTCCTTCCTAAGAAAATTTCAGCAAAGCTAAACTGTCAGCATTCATTTTATATATATATATTTGAATATATATATATATATATATATTCAAATTGTAACACATGCCTATCACTTTCAATTATCTCCCTATTCCAGAGGATTAGAAAGGTTGTCTTCATCTTTTCCTAGATGTTTACAGAAATTAATCAGAGGTTCCTTACTTGGCAGTGTCTCTACTTATATATATAGGGTGTGGCCCCTTATATGCCTTGGTCAATGACATGTAGGACAGTAGGATTGAGGGCACCCTTAGCAGGTTTGCTGACAACACCAAACTCTGTGCTGCAGTTGACACACTGCAGGGAAGGGATGCTCTAGGGGGACCTGGACAGGCTCGAGATATGGGACTTTGCAGACCTCATGAAGTTCAACAAAGCCAAGAGCCTGGCTGTGTGTGTGTGTGGGGGGCAATCCCAGGCATGAATACAGGCTGGGCAGGGAATGGGTTGAGAGCAGCCCTGAGGAGAAGGACTTGGGGGTGTGGGTGGATGAGTAGATTGACATGAGCCAAAAAATGTGCGCTTGCAAAGCCAACTTGTCCTGGGCTCTACCAAAAGCAGCATGGCCAGCAGAGTGAGGGAGGGGATTCTGCCCCTCTACTCTGCTCTCATGAGACACCACTTGGAATCCATCCAGTTCTCTGGGATCCCACATAAGAAAGATATGGACCTGCTAGAGTGAGTCCAGAGGAGGCCACCAAGATGATTAGAGGAACGGAGCACCTCTCCTATGAGGACAGCCTGAGATAGTTGGGGTTGTTCAGCTTGGAGAAGGTTCCAAGGAGACCTTACAATACCCTTCCAGTACCTAAAAAAGGCTTGCAAGGGAGAGGGATAGGGACTTTTTACAAGGGCATATAGTTTTAGGGCAAGAGAGAGTGGCTTTAAACAGAAAGAGGGCAGGTTAAGATTAGACGTTAGGAAGAAATTCATTACTGTGAGGATGATAAGCACTGGAACAGGTTGCCCATACAAGTTGTAGCTGTCTCATTCTTAAAGTGCTCAAGACCAGACTGAATGGGGCTTTGAGCAACCTGATCTAGTGGAAGGTATCCCTGCCCATGGCAGGGGTGGGGATGGAACTAAATGGTCTTTAAGGTCCATTCCAACTCAAACCACTCCATGATTCTATGATACCTCAAACAGGATCAGCAGAATATTTATAATGCAATGCACATCAGTTTCAACTTCAGACATGTTTTGCAGCAGTAGGCCACCCATTAACATGCTCATAAACTCACCAGTTTGGAAGCTTTTTTGATACAGCGCTGACCTGGGCAGCACTATCCTGTGGACAAATGCCAGAGGATTATGACAATTACAATATATTGCAGTGAATGGTATTCAAGCATCCTCAAAATATATTAAAAAAGTACTCTCTTCAGCTTCCTTTGTGATGTACACAAAAATTTGCCAGTGCATCCAACACAGATAAGAAGCTCTTCCTGGCTGCTGACAGACACTGGTGACACCTGGGGCCACACACAACTGTTTTAGAGTTACAATAACAATAATGGTCCATGTAATATCCCTATCTTTTATAGAATAGAATCATAGAATATACCAAGTTAGAAGGGACCCATCCGGATCATCAAGTCCAACTCCCTGTTCCCAAACTAAAACTGAAAGCATATGACTTATGAGTGTCATTAAAATGCTCCTTGAACACTGACATGGTTGGTGCCGTGACCACTTAATGGGGAAGCTTCTTCCAGTGATTACCATGGTCTCAGCAAAAAACCTTTTCCTAATGTCCAACCTGAATTTCCCCTGACACAGCTTCATTCCATTTGCTTATGTCCTATTGCTTGTCAACAGAGAGAGATCAGCACCTGCCTCTCCACTGTGCCCCTTTAGGAAGTTGTAGACTGGGATGAGGCCAGAGGTTGAAGAGCTTCATAGTCACCAGAACAGAAACAGACAACTCCCACTACCAAAGGCAGCTGCTCTTTTTTATCTAGAAGCCATTAACCTGACTCTGTGGCTATATTTTTCCTTAGAAGAATTTTCCCCTAACCAAATAGGGAAAGCAAGAAGTAGCAATACCCTGAACTCATACAAATATATTCATATCACCTCAGTTTAAAGGTTTAATTCACAGGGAAGCAAATAATCTTCCAACAAAGAAGCCTTTTCTTAAAAGGCTACAGATTTTATTTCTTTTATCCGGTTGTATGGTGTTTTTTCCCAATTACATACCTGTTTTATTGGCATCCATTGTCTTTAAAATATAAAACATTAGCACACCACTGATAACTTTTATTTATTCAGTTTTGTTTATATCAACTGGAGAACAGTCCAAAGACTGAATTCTCTAGTAACCCTTTCACAGGGTAAGGTAAATATCATGCACTGATTATTGAGTCTGAAAAAGGGAGAATTTGTGCCTTTTCTCGAGCTTGAAATGCTCATAGTAGTAAAATATTTCAACTTCTGGGTAGCTGAAAATCCTATTCATTAAATATTTTTAAGACTGTAATAATTAAGTAATATTTCACCATATATTAAATGTTATCTATCCATAAATTTAACATGCAGTAGTGTAGAATTCTTGAGTCTTTGTAACACGACAACATGTGACTTTTGACACAATTTTAAAGTTCAAACTGCCCAATATATTCTTGCTAGTTTACTCACAGTTTTTCCTGACATATTTATAAATTGTGATTAAAAGCATTTCAGCTACCTGAAAAAAATGGAAAAAGGAGTGGAAAGTTGCTTGTTCAGATGTGAAAGAAAAATCCATCTTTTTTTGTAAAAAGCCTCCTACACAGATAACATGGCCAAGGGCAAAAAAATACTTGTTTTGAAGAAACATCTTACTGACTAGCTGTGTCTCTTGATATTTAACTAGAACTTGGTCAGATTTAACCCAATTGAAAATATTAACACATACATTAAATTTTCTGCAGAGATCATCAGATGGATTTTGGAAAAAACAACAGACTTCATGGGATGGGTATCAGTAGTCACATGCAATATTGGCAGCTCTTTATACCCTTAAAAGTGTAATTTAAAGAGTCCAAACAAAACCAGACCATTATAAGAGAAAAAAATATAAAAAAGAAAGCTACTTTTAAGGTTGTATCAGTGTGTGTGTGTGTGGCTGTGGGGGGTGCTTTTATTTATTTTTTAGCAGTCTCAATTTGAAGCCCTTTAAAACTCCAAAATGCCAAGTGTGAGATCACAGGGACTTAAGTGATGAAAGAAGCCAATGAAGGCAAGTAAACAACACAAGATGAAATTTTAGGAAATTAAAATTTTATAGCTTTGTCTTCGCTTTTCCTTTCTGCTTTTATTCCTTTTTTATGCCTGCTTTTCTTAACTTTAGTTGTTCATTCCTATCCATCCTACATATTTTCAGTTTCCAGAACACAGAATAATATTCTGCTTACATTATTCCAGTGAACAGTCAATACATTAAGTAGCCACCAAAACTGATTATTAGTTTGACTTAGTCAAATCAAAGTTCTTTTAAGGTGTATCCAGCAGCCTAATGAATTAATTTCCATGGAAGCAGATATAATATGCTAGTATAGGATCAATTTTCTTACATATGGCTTTACATACTGCTTCTTTTACTTAGAACCTCTATGAAAATAAAAAGAGTCTTAGTTTACATATAATGAAATTGTTTTTTAAGACCTGTGTAACAGTTGAAATTTCACATGGTGTATTACAGGGTAAGTGTCAGACTAAATTTAACGGACATCACTCAGTGTCTTCTCACTGATGTGCACAACTGACGTTACACGCCCTTCATTAATAAAACACTATCTTCATTAACCTCCCACATTTTGAAAATGTAGTAGTTTATTCCAGTCAAAGACACTCTGCACTGCTCTGAACAAATACTTGCTGAACACAGAGTTTACAGATTAACATAACAGGTGGTCAACTTTTTAAATACTTCTCACTAAACGTTACCTCGAGTGGATGGCATTCTTTCAGGCACGGAGCGCATCTGTCATTTGCATTTCATTGACCTTGAAGCTTACTGGTTAGAGATGAAACTTCACCGATTCAAAGCAGCCTGTTTAAAATATTCAAGTGGATTTTTTTAAAGTGCATTTCACTTTTTAATTTCCTACTGTTCTTCTTCCATTGAGAAAGCACTGCCTGAACCCAAAGGGATTTCCACATCTAGCTTTCATGCTTTTTGTTGCTACATGGCAGTGACCGCTAGATTGGCAAATAGAATAATTGCCTTTGAGAGATTTCTTTAAGGATGTTAAGAGCATGAACTTCACTCTTTTAAAGTAGCTTCTTAAATAAATGCTTCAAAACAAAGTCAACTATTGATCCAATTCTTTGAATAAGAAGTTCTCTCCATCTGACAATAGCATTTACTACTGAAGACAAAATGTACATTAATCTTTCTAGTTTATAGTCTTCAGTTGACAAAGGTAGAATTACAGAGTTGCAGCACAAAGAAAGATTTGTACCGTCTGTTTGAAATGAGGAATCTACATAAATTCATTGACTGACTTAAAAGCAATCTTTACATCTCTGTCTGTCACCTGAACAGAAATAGGGGTATAATTTATGATTTCTTTCCTAGTAATATTATTGAATAACTGTTTATTTTCTAAGCACATTTTGTACTTCCTTGTTTGTTTATTGTAGTGATAGTTTGTTGGGTTTTTGTTTTTTTTGGTTTTTTCCCCCTGGAAGTGAAAAAGAACATCCAGAATGCCTGTTTTACTGCCAGGAGAGCAGGGTGGCAATTTTAGCCAGAAAAAACCAACCAACCAGATAACAGGCACACACACCCCCACATACCCTTCCCAAATATTTTGAAGAGTTTGTACCAACTTCGCAGATTTTACACTTCTGTTGCCTTCCACTGGCATATCTAATTTGAACCCTGCTTCCTAAAAGGATGGAAGAGAAGACAAGAATGCCAATATTCAGTCTGTCACGTGTGTGCGTAGCAGTATAAAAACAGCCACTGTGGGACAGTAATATTTTTTTCCACTGTCAGCTGCAACGAGAAACTGAGCTAGGACAGATACTGAAGGAGCAGTGAAAGGAATCCTTCATGGAGTCTTACCTTTCCAGCTTTTAACGTATGTTCCCTTTCTTTACAATAACTAGAGAGGTGTACTTGGCCCTAAGGAATGGACAGGTGAGACCTATGCTGTTGCTCGAGTTGCACGTGGATTTAGGAGACGGGGGAGAAAAAGGGCAACAAACCAGCAAACAAAGGTTCAGCGTCTGATAAGACACAGGCAAAATACAGCTTGCGCTGCACTGATCACGCATAAGCTCGAGGAAAACGAAAAAGCGCTGCACACAAAGTACACTGCAGCTAGCGAGTCTAGGGTCTCCTTGAAAGCAAGCTGCGTGCAACGCTACAAGAGACACACGTACGTAAACACACATATAGAGGCACTTACAACCCTCGGCTCTGCCAGTATGCGCACACCACGAGCGCGGCATCCTCTCCTGCGCCCCCGCTCCCGCCCGGGGCCGCCGGGAGCACGT
>LTAT01000006.1:36754893-36786040 GCA_003286495.1 Chlorodrepanis virens
AGGGAAGGCAGCGAGCGAGCGAGCGGGCGGGTGCTGCGGGGCGCGGGCGCCCGGCAGGTGGAGCCGTGGGGAGCGGCGGCGGTGATGGTTTATCTCGGCTGAGGCAGTGTGGCGAGCGGAGCCCATAGGCGCGGTGCGAAGCGGCCCGGTAGCCCCGGACCCGCTGCGCAGCGGCCGGACCGGGTCCTTCGGGTGGATGCGGTGAGCGCGGTGCGCCGGGCGGTGCGCGCCTTCCTGCGGGCGCTGCAGGTGGACGCGGTGCCCTGCGGTGTTAGCGTTACCCCTTGGTCACATGCGTATTTTTTTCTACCTTCGTTCTATTTGTCACTGAGTATTGGAAAATGATCAGACTCGAGGGGTATTCTGTCTTAATTATCACAGAATGTATAAAAGTGTAATTGCTAAAATTATTCAATAGTGGCTAACAATTAAAAGATTATCCCAGTACTCTGCAGCTAGCAAGGAACAGACTGTACTAATTGGATAGTTAATGACATTTAAATGGTCAAGTTTTCTTAAAATAGGAAGCTCCACTCTTCTAGGGAGCTGAATAAAGTGTTAGAATGTTAAATAGTTATGTTACAGTGATGGTAACCCTTCTGCAAGAGCTTAAGTTGTTACCTTGGCCAGCAGTGCTGGGACAGCCTTTGCCCAATTTTAGAGCACTGGTTAAGAGAAGGCTGGATTTTCATCACTTTTCCTTTAATAGTTAAATATAGCTAAATGGTATAGAAATATCTGTGAAACAAACCAAAGGGGTGGCAATATTTTACATATTGTCCGGTGAAATCTTCTTCCATCTTCAACTGACATCATTTGACGGAATTGATTTTTGAACTTGAAATTTTATGCTACTAAACACTTCATATTTAATTCTGTCTCTTTGTTCCACTTACACTGATCAGAAAAAATTGCTGTTTAATATTGTGGAGACTGGATATGGGATGGTGTAACAACACTTTTCTTGTGATCCTTTTATAACTAAACAGCTAAGGTGTTTTGGGTTTTTTTTAAATAATAATATTCCAGGTTAAACAATTTACTTCAGTAATAAAGTGATAAATAAATCAAGTTAGGGCAGCTAAACTGTATTTTCAGAACACTTGTTTCTTCACGTTTCTCATGTTTCTTGCACAACTTGAAAACGTTCTACGAGAAACTCATTCAATGATTGCATAAACTTGTTGCATTTTGTTGTAAAAGTTTTCTTAATGTAATAAAGCTGGCATAACAAGAAGTAACAGAATGTAATCTTACGTTTGCATTTTGGTTTTTTTTCCAGAGACAAATGTGTTCCATTATCTTAATCAAAGACGTATACTTAAGGAAAGTGCCAGAAATTGAATTTAATAGGAAACTAACTTCAAAAATTAAATAGAATATTCTATATTAAGAGGTACTGTAGAGAATAGCACATAATTAAAATTGTGAAGTATGTCTGGACTTTTATATACCTATGCTTTATTCAGTCAATCATGAATTTTTGTTACCAATATAGATTTGTGCCTCCTTTGAGGTATAAATTGCATAAAGTAGCTCCTGAAATGCTGGCCTAAATACTGAAAAGCCTTGGAGTGTGTGTCTCCCAAGTCAGTGAAAAGGGTGAGCTTTACAGAAGTTACATTCATAATTGTGAAACTAATTTATTTTCTTCTTGTCTTAGGTGCTATAGCTGTCACTTAGAAATCTTTTTGTGTTGTATCCCAACCTTGCTCTTTTCACTATTATAGATACATTTCTCAAAGATTTCCTTTATTCTTGCCCACCAAAGTATTCAAACATTTCTTATGAGTATTGCTGCTGACTTCTGAACCTGAATTCCAGTCTGTGCTGTCCAAATGAGTGTTTCTGAAAAATCAGAACAATAAAACTTCTGGACTTTTCCTCAGTTCCTGTAAAAATGTTAGTTTAAATGAAGATGGTGTTTAATGTTAAGATTGGATTTCCTCCAGAACAAAAGCATGACTTTCCACACAGCTGATAAATAAATAGCTGAATGTGTTATCAGAGATTTACAAAACACTGATGTCTTGACATCTGGATTTGTTATGTGTCTTTAATAAAACATGGAGTGTGAGAAAATGCTGAAAAGGGTTTGGTTTTTTTTTTTTTTGAGGGGGAAAACCCCACAACTCTGAGACAAAAGGAATATTAAAAAGTATTCTCCATGACATTATGAAGAGTATAATGCTGAGTGGGGGGAAGGTTATTTGTTTATATTCCATATATTGTATTCAGATGATACTAGCATACATTTTACAAGAAAATTAACTCTGCTTTTAAAACCCTTCCAGTGAAACACAGACATGTTTCTTCTGTATAACATGTAGATACTTTCTCCCTTCAAATCAATTCAAGAAGGTTCCCTAGCATTATTGAGCATATTCTTTTGTATTGCTTCCAATTTGTAGCACTTGAAATCTTTCTTTCACCCTACCATTTGTTATACTAATGTCAAACTTACTGTCCTTGCTAGAACGAAAGTTCCTCTCTGCTCTTCTCACACTACCTAAAAAACGCATACCAGAGTTTTATACACAGTTTCTAGAAATGTTGTATTTACTAAACTGAAAATTCCAGGTGGATAAACCTGAAAATTTTCATCCTGAAAAATGCAGTTTTAATACTGGGAGAAAGGGAAAGAAGTCCGTAAATCCTGTCTAATTACCATCCATTGCTTGTTAAATGAGGAATGTCAGCTTCTAGGCATGCCTCTACCATAACAGTAAAATACCCTATGGTTGACTTGGAAGCTACAGCTGCAACTCATACCAGGTAAAACACATATTTAAGAAACAAGCAAAATGTTTGTTGATGCATTGAGGTGAAGGGTCTGTGAAATTCAGTATCTGAGAACATTTCTAGTGTAGGTAATAATAATAACAATAACAATAATAATAATTTGCTGTGAAGGATACTGGAATAAGAGTTCTGGAAGCCAATACTTATGGGGATTTTAAAAATATGTTTGCCTTACATATGCTGAGATTTTTTTTTTTCTCTTAGTTTACTTCATTAAAGACAGCAATTGAAGTTATGAACTAAAACATTCTGTAGGCTTAGGTGAGTCACAGTTGGTGAATTATCAGAATGACTAAAGCATTAAATTATGCTTTTATTTGTACAATAAAGTTAATTTCATACAAAACTTTACTTGCAGCTCTGTTAAGTCATGAATATGTTCTCAGTTCTGAAATTGTATTCTTTTATTCAGGTCTGTAAAGAAACCAAGCTTTACATGTGGACCCAATAATTCTGGACTATGATTTCACGAATTTAATGATGGATAGCCAGGAACTAGGTTTTTTGAAGACTAGCATTTTATCAAATGCTAGTCTTCAAAACAGAGGAAACTGTTCTTTCTTTAACACACACGTGCACTGTTATATACCTGAATATGCTTATGTATGCTTTCTGTGTGGAAACCAGTCTTATTTAATTATCTTAGCCAGAGACACAATGTGCTTTACAAATTTCTTTAGAGATTTCATTTATCTAGCACCTTCTACCCCAAGTAACTTGGACTCCATCTATTAAAAAAATAAGACAGATTTTGCAAAGATGCTTTTAAAACACAGGAAGTGCCTTGTCTTGTAGCATGTAGAAAGATCAGCATGGAATGTTTGCAAGTTCTTTTCATCTAGAAACACAATTGAGTCAAAGATAATTTAGTTTTGTTGATTCAGATTTTTACTGTGAAGTATTGCACGAAAGAAACTCTGCTTGGCAGCTCTGATGAAATCTAGAACTTTTGAGAATGCCTCTTATAATAGCTGTTAAATGTTCCAGTGGTAATTAGGCAGTAATGTAAGTTGAATCAAATGTTACAGCAGCATAATATTCTCCTGTTGATTAGAAGTTCTATGCCTAAGCAAACATACTTTCAGCAAACAAGAATATTTTAACTTTGCCTATTCAATGGGAAGTATTTCTGCAGAAGTCCTAAATAGTGCCCGATAAGATGCCCAGAGAAATCTGGTCATCATATTTCCATTTTAGCAATCTAATGAGAGTAGCATCTCTTTCTCTTCATAGAATGAATGCAAGGGCAGTTTACAGAAATCTGTGGAGTCACACACATGGTGACTGCTGTGGAGAGATAGAATGTAAGAAAACAAAGATAGTGCAGAAGGTAGTCTCACACCTGAGGAGTTGCAGTGTACTAATCACCAAAGATTAGGAACAGGCCTGCCCTTAATGGGCCACAGCTATGTCCAGTAAGAAGACAAGAGTGGGTTAGCTGGTTCAGAATGGAGTCAGGGTTTGTTGGTTGTGCTGTGAAGAAGGAGTTAGTGCTGTGAGGAGCTGCCCACGAGAAATCACCGAGAAGCTATGAGAGCTTTGCAATAAGATCCCAGTGCTCTGCTACAGTCCTAGTCCGTACCAATACCTAAGACCAGATCTACCTTCTGCTGGCTGAATCTTTTGCTTCCTCCAAGGGTAAAAGAAAGCAAGAACAGTGAGCTGTGTTCCAGAGTGTGGCATTGTGACTGTTTGACAGTGCAGGTCTGCAGAGGGCAGATTGGCAGCCCTCTCACTGTGTGTGATCTGGACCTCTGTGGAATAGCTGGAGTAGAAGCATTTTGAACATGGGGGAAGTGGTCTAATTGCTCTTCACTCCAGATAGACACCTATGGATTGACAGTTCTGTATATGTAGGAGTCATCCTATCTTTTAAGTGGTGTTAAAAATCAAATTGGTTTAGTCTCTGAAGAAATATATGGTGGCACATCATTCTGGTTGAGGTCTGCTCCCACACCTGTTCTACCTTTCTGTTGTAAGCCTGTTCTCCTTAGGACAGGGAAACACTGAGATGTAGCCTTAATGATGTTCAAAAGAACTTTAGCTGTTTCCAGGGGCAGGAGAAGACAGCCAGCCAGAAAGGATTGAGTTTGCATTTATCCACTTTTAGAGCAAGTTGGGTGAGGAAGAAAGGATGAAGTATGTGATAATTGACAGTAGATATTGGCCATGGGTCACAGCAGGAGTGAAGCTTGTTGAAGTTTAGACTGAAACACCACCAGCTCTGAAAGACATTATTCCCCTTTATGGTAGACTGAGCATTATCTATATGATTTCAGATGAAATAATTTGCACTGCTTGCAAAATTATCAGAAATTGCACTGATTTATGAGTGAGAAAACCCATTCTGAACTTGTTCCTGCAGATGCTACATGCATGTTTAATCTGATGATGAGGCCTTCTTCTATTTTTAGGATTACAACTTGATATAACAGGAGATATGAAGCATAATCTTAGTGGAAGCAAAGTCTGTTTCATGCTTTTCTTTTTGGAAGAAATACTGGTTTCATTTTAGTGGATGTCTGCAATAAGTCCCACCTCAGCAACTGTATAAAATACTGTTTCAGTTACATGCTAACTCCTGTAAATCATTGGGGTATAGCTTGTTCTTGGACAGCAGACATTACTAACCCTAATTTTAGACTGAAATAAAAGTCTGTATTCAAGGAACATACAAGTCCTACCACCATAATTTTTAAGTGTTTCTAACTATTTCCTACAGTGAAAGGGATAAAATAGATGGGTGAGAATCAAAATGGACTAGCTGATGGTCTAAGGGGAAATCAAGCTTTGAAGTTAAGAGGTGGTAGCCAGTGGAGATTCATTCACTATTTTTTTTTTTTAATTTCAGCAAATCTGCTCATTTAGGGTGCAGGCACAGGATAGCCTGTGAATTGGGTACCATGGGTAAAAAAGGACTGTCCATTCACTTAAAAGATACTGCTAATTTAATTGGATTTTAGCTACCTTTCAGACTAAACTGCAAATGTATTCCTATTCCATTTCAGTAGGAAGTAAAATATGTTCATTTGCAGCTGCAAAACTAATTAATTTTACTTCACTTTGCAAGAGATTTACTGTGGCTTATGTGGCCCTGGGAAAAAGAATTGTAGATTGTTGTAAAGTGCTCAAGAATGAAGCTTTTACTTTATATTTTTCTCAAGGAGAGACTAGTTAGGATTGACTTCAGCAGAAGGCAGGATTAGCTGCACTGAGGCTAGAATAAGGGTCAGGTGTTACCACCCTTCCTTAGACTCACTAGTGAGTACTTGTAACTTAGTATTTTCTCAGATATGCTTTCTGATTTGTCATGCAAAAAAAGTGGGGAAGAAACTAGAGAAAGAGAATGAGAAGAGATTGCATGAGGCTGATTGGCAAACTAGCACCAGCTGTAAAAACAATCAAGGGAGAAGACAAGTAGTTATTCTTTAGTAGGAAGGGAAGGAGTGAGGATTGGATTGAACTTAAAGAAGAAAAGGAGGAGTGCTAAGAAGAGAGCAGAGAAGGCTTTAAAATACCACCTTGGCAGTTCTTGGGGCAAAGAGGTTAGTCACCAAGGAAAGGGAGTGGGTGGAAAGTTTGTATTTTTTTTTTAAATTTTTTCATTAAAAAGACATGTTAGTTGGTTGTTTTTTTGGTTTTTTTTGGGGTTTTTTTTGTTTGTTTTTTGTTTTTTTTTTTTTTTTTTTTTTTTTTTGAGTAAGACAAAAGTTTGCTATGAAATTTGTCTCTTGAAGGCCTTGTGATAACCTCCTAGAGGACATGCAGTGAATGTCCTAAACAATATGAGGCTTATTTAGTTTTAAGCTAGGTGGGGTAGAGCTACTCTTTATATACACAGTTTATCTTATGCTGTGTGGGTTTTGTGTTCTTGGAGAAGAGCTTTTAGTAATTTCTACAATTTTCTGCCCTTGTTTCTTTTTTAAAGTCTCTCATTGTACTGTCATTTTCTCTGTTTTCTTTACCCTGGGACTGAAGAACATGAGCATCAGAAGATAAAACTGACCTAAACTGAAGACTCCCTGAACCAGTAGAATTGACTGGTGCTGTGATCACACTCAATTTCTCACTGCTGCTAATGTCATGTAGAATAATATTGTGAATGATTCTGTCAATTTTTGGTTCAGCTACTAGTTTTCATAATGGTAAAGAGTTACAGAGAGAGTATCTATCTTTGGGCAGTGAATGAGAAATTTTTTAGTGAAAGGAAAACTGATATTTTTCCAAAGCTTTTTTTTTTTCCTTGTTATAAAACTTTCACATAGAATATTTTCTTTTCCTGACCGAATATCTGTGGCTGATTTTCAAAAACTGTACATGGCATTTAAAACCGTTATTTGATACATATTTTTCTTGATGGAAAAGTTAAGTTCTTCAAATTATTTGGCTGTTTATTTCTATTCTCTGACAGCCTTTTCAATTAAATTAGAGGACAGTACACACAACTAACTGATCAAAAATTAGTAATTCTGAGTAGTAAATCCCAAAAAAACCCTGAAACATTTTCAATCACATTGAATTACCTCAATGCCTCCAGTTAGTTTTGCTGGTGCAAAGTAGGGGTGGAGATGGGGTCTGCTTTAGCCGCCATTGTCATTAGAAGAAAGATTTGTGGAACTTCTGCCTCATGCTTGGTATCATTTATGTTCTGTAATCAGAAGGTTTTGAGATCATTATTTTTTTTTTATCTGCTGTCTTCTTCCATACAACCTAGGGACTTAGTCTGAGAGCAGGACAGGGTTCTTGTTCTGTATGGCCTGTGCATTTAATGAGTACAGATTCTACTGTATCCTTGTGTTGGACATAAGATTCCCCTGTCTTATCAAAATGTATGCATTTATGTAAGCAGTGATCTAATAAAACATGTAACAATATTTTTTGCTATTTGGAACCTTAGAAAATGTAGTTAATCTTTAAGCTTTCTCCCTTCTATCTTGGGTTTGGGTTTCTCTTTTTCACTCACCCATGCGCCATTCTACCACCTGTTTTGTATGGGGAATTTTATGGCTTTCAGATCATGTGCTGAGAATCCCATTTGCTATTTCTGTATAAATAACTTGGTATAGAATAAGCAGTGTGCAGCTAGCTATTGTAAGTTTTTGCTATGTTAATTTTCTATTGCTGCTTTTCTTTACTGCAGTGACTTTTTCCAGACAGCCAACAGGTCTTCCCTCTTGGTCTTCTGTTTTGGTTGCACCTGTTTGTGAGGTGTAACTGTATTCCTGCTATTATTGTAGCTATGTGCATTTACATCTTGTAATTGAATTCACTGTGGTCAGCCCTGAGTGCTGTATCCTGATATTTGTAAGTGGAGTGGCTGTCTTTTTTTCTGAGCCTTTGTCTGACTCTGTCATTGCCTTTTTCCTCCCCATAGAAATACTCCTAAATTGCTATTTCAAGAGCCAAATCTGAGTCTCAGGCAATCTTTTTTGTGAATAACCTGTAAATCTGGAAAAATATATTTTGTGGAACCCATGTAGCAGCTCTTCTTTCTTAAGTTTCTCATAGAAGGAATAAATAATGAGGAAAAGATGAGGAAAATAGATGATGTTTTTCAGATTAAAATACTGTCTATTGACCACAATTGTTTCTTCATCAGCATACAAATTGTTATCTGTTTAAGAGGTGTGCTCAGCAGTTACACTCGCTGAGAATAACTCCTTTAGGCCCATTCCTCTTTATTTTTTTCTTTTCTAAAAGCCAGTTTAAAGTCAGTAAAGAGTGTTAGCCACATGAAACACTTGTCAATTTACCTAGGAAAGATGCACACTGGGTGCATAGGTGAAGACTATTTCATCACTGTCGTGGTAATTCCTCTCAATCTTACTTTTGGGAGGCCACTTCCAGGTTTAATGTCAATTTGCATTTCAGTGAATACCTTGTTTCTGTTTCTTCACTGCAGTGAAGGTATCATTGTTTATTATATGACAGCATTTTTGAAATGCCTATCATGTTTGTAAAATATCTACAATCAGTGACAAAGCATACACAGTTAAATGGAAGCTACAGAAAATAATATTGCACACTGAACCTCCAGTCGTTTCAAAGGAGAAACAAACGAAGCTGACAACAACAACAAAAAAAACCTTCCTGAAGTTATTCTGCATTTTCCTAACGTTCGTTCTGTACTCTAAGATGTGAATAAATGTCTTTACATGTTTAAAGCTTGCCAAGTCTGGATGCTGAGGAGACTCACAATAGAAGTTTAAATGTCAGTAGGAATGGTTTTTGTTTGAAAGCCCTCAATAACCACAGTAGAAACACTGCTAAATGGGGGAAAAATGTGTCATAAGCAAGGTATTTCTGGAATTAGACATTCAAGCCACTATCATGAACTTCTGCTTTTACAAAACAAAAGCTTTCATCTTTGTGCCATCGTCTGTGAAGAGGTAGTACCAAACCTGTCTAAATTCTGCATTTACTGTCTTTTAAGGGGTTGTGCTATGTAATGTGCAGAATTAATATATTGTATTAGATCTCCAGTTCCTCAAAATCAATAATCAGTCTTTTTACATTATAATAATTTTTTGCAGGGAAGTACAAGGATAGTGTAGCACTGCAAAAGTAAAAATAGCATGTACTTCTGCGTGATTTTTCTACTGCATCTTACTCTCTGGTCCTCAGAAGTAGCAAAAGCTATCAAATATACTGCATATTGTAGATATTACATGGGTAGGTTCTCTTTATTTAGTATTTTACTATTGTCACTGCTGTGAAAGTGGCTAAACACAAGTAGGTTTTAATGAGAAATTAATTTTAATTGATTACATAAGCGTTTGCAGGATTTGAGGACTGACTGTGTATGGCGTGTATTTTGGCTAAGACTGCTGATTAAAAACTGTTGAAAATATCCTTTTCTTCACATTTTACATAGTTTTCAAATGCCTTATTCTTTTTAGTTTCTTTCTCAGGAGTTTTCTTCGTTAAGCCATCTGTAGTTAAAAGAAATGCCACTTTTACTCTGGGTATTTATTCCTTCAATTCTAATAGTATCTCATTATTAAACCAAATCATATCCAGTACATAACTTTTTTCTTTTTAAGGAGGCTTTTTTATTTATATGCACAAATTTTCTTAACACATTGAGCCTGAAATCCACTATGAAAATGCTGAATGCAAACCACACCGGACTGGAAGCTGAAGTTTGAGTTTTCTGCTGGACCAGTAATTTTTTTTTTTTCATTCTTTTAATCTTGTGAAAGTTTTGGTTTGAATTTTTTTTCTGTATTTTCCCTGAAGTTATTAGAATATTAATAAAAAAAAGGCATAAAGATGCTCTTTAGGTGGATTTTTTTTTTTTGTAAGTGGATTAAAATTTTTAAACCTTTGGTGATGTTTCAAGGTAACAAGTTTTAGATTCAATTATCAGACTCTCTTATTGTCCTATCTATCCTCAATATTTTAATTTCTCGTAAAACAGTTTGTGAAAAACTCAAATAGTTTATAATTTATTTAAATGGGTGAGGAGTACAACTTTAAATGTTTTAAAATTGTTTATTTTTTATTTAAAGTTATCAAAATTCAGTATGTTAATTTCTTATTACTTCAGTGAATTTTGCATCTTCATTAACATGAAGTCTTCATGGTTAAAGTGCATGTGTGGCTGGTGAGAAAAATACTGCCAGCGGATTTCAGATTCAAGTAGTTTTATTTCCAGTGCACTCCTTTGGGGTGCAAGGGGAGAGTGGAGGGAATTAACTTCTGGACAGAATGTGAAAATCTGTGTGAATAATTTTATCCATATTTAACTTTCTTCCCATTTTTTGATGATTTGATATAGAGTAGGCCAGTGGAAGCCTCATTCTCTTTTACTGTGCATTAAAAGAGCAAAATGTAACCTTTGTCACTAGCTCTGGAGAGCTCTCATGCAAAGTAATTTTCTGCTAAATTGAGAGCTTCTCACAGTCAATAATCACTTTATGTAATAGACATATATCTTACCTTGTAGCTAAATTATCATATAAAGGTGCTTTATTGTGAGGAATTTTCTTAGGTTGGCCAGTTATTTGGTTGAAATCCAGGAATGTGGTGAATCAATTTCCTGATACATATGCAGACAGGTGATGACTGGCTCTATAGTCCTCTCAGTCTGTCATTGACATTTTCTCTGTGGATTAATGTTGAACTTGTTAGAACTTGTTACTACACAGGTTTGGGAAGCTAATTGAATCTGCTTTACAATCTGAATCGCTTTTTCTCTTGTTTATCAAGTGCCCTTTATTATAATGTCATTTTTAATGCTGATTTCCAAGATGTTTTGCTTCCTGACTGCTCTTGCTCTCCTCATTCAATAGCTGCTGAAGCCCACAAATGACACTGAAGATGCTCTTTAATAAATGTATATTTGTCACTGATTGCTTTTGTTGGGCACGGTTAGGATTTTTCTGGATATACCACGTGTGGTCAGGAATACATTTTAATTCAGGGAAATTAAGCAGTCCAAACTAGTCTGCTAGGTTAGAGCACTTCAGCTCTCTGTACTTCATGGAGAAATTGGTTTTTGAGGTCTGATTAGAAGACTAGCTGCTCCTTGAGTGGCTGCAGCAAGCTGGTGAAGAGAAAATGTCAGGTGTACACTGTTTACTCTGAATGTCACATCTCTTTAGGGTTTGGAAGACTGATTCAGGGCTGTAAATTTCAAGTCTCTTTTCATTCAACAGCCAGAAATCTCCTGTTGTTCTTATAGGAGTAAATGCCCATGAGAGGTGCTTATTCTCCTTAAAAGGACAGTAATAGTGATTGCAGGCACTTCTTAGTGCTTAGGGTTGTGCAGACAGGGGAAACACTGATGCCTCAGTCTGCCATGTTTAATTAATAACTCCTGTATCCTACAGAAACTGCAGGTTAGTGTTTTTACAGCACAACAAGTAATTTTGAGAGAGAAATAACCAAGAAATCACTCTAAAATTCAGTGAACATGAGGGGATGTCTTCGATGCACTACTGGATTGCTTTTGCTTTTTTTTTTTTTTTTTTCATTATACACCTAACAGATAAATTCTACGAGCAGGAACTAGAATCTAGGTTTCAACTCAGTAAACTTTCAAAGCTGTTGATTGCTAAGGCAGTAGACAGACAGGCATTCAATGTCAGAGCTGGATATAAAAGCTCTAGCATTTAGACATTGTTAGTAAATGTCAACTATTGTACTTGAAGAATGATAGCTTCAGAAGTGTAGTGAAGTGCATAAGCCACCTTTCTATTATCACAATATTCTAACATGCGTTACAAAAACAGAATGTATTTTTTTTATTTAATGTGTCACGGAGACTCACGGCTACAATTTGACTGGCAGAGAACTTTGTCAGAAACTTGACAGGAGTTCTAGGGTTCAAACAACTCTATCTTATTAGGAAAAACATTGTGGAAAGGTTTCTGTATTGTTTTATTGCCAAATGATAATGTTTAGCAATCTGCTTGTAAAAGAAAATTAAGACTGTTGGGAGTCTGTGTACTAGTAGTCCTACCAAACACCTCTAAGTAATCACTTCAATTGCTTTAAAAAAAGATACTGAAAAGGTGTAAATCTAAACTCTGTGGTGCTAATGTGTGTCCCTCATATGCACACAGCGAGTAATAAATGCCTTCTGTGTTTCAAAAATATATATGTGGGGGTAAAAATATATCTCCAGTCAGTTCTTAGTTATGGCACATAAAGTGAAGTATCTTGCCCAATTTAATATGATCATTTGCTCTGTTACATTTCTGTGTGCTTTAGCTTCAAATGTAAAACAATATTTTTGGTTAATTACCAGATGAAGAGAAAGGTTCCGTTTATAAGCCATAGCAAAAATGCTAGCTACTGTTTATAACAATAAGAGGCTGAACTGTGGTTTTTAAGATGAATGAGCATAGTCTGTAAAATTCATCTGTCTTAATACAGGTGAATGCATGTGAAGTAAAGTTATGACTTGCTTTTTGTAGGGAGGAGGTACTAAAGCTCGTTTCTGAGGCATTAATATGCTATAACCAGAATTATAACTATACATAAGCACAGCGGTAAAGAATTTTAAAGAATCAAATTTGGAACTCTAGAAAAGGATTTCCTCTTTGTGATTCAGATTAAGCACTTTTCCTACAAGAAAATTACTCTTTGCAGAAGGGTTTAGTCAAGGAAAAAACACCTTGGAATGCAGAATGTCTTAAAATGTTACCATTGGAAATGTGCCAGTCAGTTTACTAGAAGGTAGTAGAAGTGTTTCACAAATGAGAATTAAGAACTGAGGAGATAGCATAAAGATTATTGCCTATAATCAATATAAAGATCTATCCTGGATATCAGTGAGACTGGTTACTACCCAGAGCTGCCTGCTGCACTTTGTCTGAAGGGTGGCTTTTTCAGAAGAATTTCAAAAGTGCTCCCAAGGTCTCTTTCCTGTGAAAGCTGACAGATTCACTAAGCAGAAAATGTAAGTGAAGTTCTTACATTATGGGAGGAAAACACTGAGTTTGTAGTAAAGAAGAATCCAAGTAACAGACCTACAATTGTGGGAAATCCTGATATACATATTGTCACTTACTTTGGAATATCCAGAATGTGTGTGTGTCATAAATCAGTTGTTGTATTGCTAGGTTTATCTTTGATATAAATTTGTATATAGTATGGCAGTATTTGTAGTAAATAGCACCAAGGGCACGAGGAACTAGAGTAAGCAAGATTGTTGTTTCATTTATGTATAGCTACTATTTTACAATAGCTGCTTCACGTCTATTGTTCAAATGCCAAAATATATTAATGTATTAATACACATTAATACTATGTATTAATAATGACAGCAATTATGTAATTGACATTTTGCACTTGAAATACATAAAGATGGGTTATTGGAAATCATGATCTCTTAAACGTGGGTAGATTTTTTTTTTCCTGAATGTTATTGTATGTTAGGTTTGAATTCTGGCATGCAACTTAAGTGTCAAACTGCTTTTTCATTTTATCTGAATATCCTAATATAAGTTTAATGGATCTCTAAATTATTAACAGAATCTACAAATTTTGTTTGTGCATATAGTTTTACTGTTTGAATGAAAGCCACTCAAACTACCTCTGAAACTTGGTGTGTTGCAAAATCTTGTCCCACCTAGCATCATGTGTATAATCATTTTGGGAAGCTCCTCAGTACATCAGCAGAGCACAAGGAATTTAAAGGCTGGGGGCAAAAGAAGGACTGCAGTTTTAGCTGTTATTTTTTTGGGTTCTGTGTGCATCAGTAGTGAATACTGAAGAACTTCAAAACAAGATAAACTTGTACTAAAAGTGTACCCTTGATAGTACAGCTGAACTAGAGGAGCATGCTGTCCTTAAGGAGCTGGTGATGTTGAAAAGTCATGAAAATTGAAAAAGATGAGAAAAACCTTGCTGGGTACCACTGTCTCCACTAGCTCTCAAAGTTTTTTTTTTTGTTTGTTTGTTTTTTTTGTGGGGGAAGTTTTCTGGAAATTTAGTACTTCTGACTGTATAGTCAGTGGGCACTGGGTGATCTTGCATAAAGCCAACTTGAATGTTTCCTATGAAAAACTACCGCTGTAGTAGTGGTAAGAAGAGAGTTTGCTGCTCCCTTCTACAATTTATGATTGTAAATCTGTAAAGCAGAGTGCAGTGATCCAGTTCTTTTTCCTGATACCATGCAGCTTTGCTAGCCAAGTTTGGGAGGAAGATACTATGACTCCTTTCTGTCAGAAACATCCAGAGTGTGCACACTTAATCCATTGCTGTGAGAAACTGGAGTAACTCTTTCCTCAGAGATGGTAATCAGTATGGACTACAATAATGTCCCTCAGTTCCTCCTTTTCTAGATCTTCAGGAATGTAGATGTCAGATTTTTGACAGAGCTGTGCATTAGAGGAAAGCTTGAAAAAGATAGCTTGCTCATCCAGTCCTGATTCTTCTAGCAATTAAAAAGGAAAAAACAACCTATTCTTAAAAAACTGAGATAATTGCTTAGCTTTGGTGGGATCCAAATTAATAGTAATGTCTCAGCTAGTTATTAAAAGGTCACAGCTCTAAAACTTCTGCTGTTTAGTGGCACTGTTACAACTTGTAGAGGAAGTTGGTTTATAGGAAGATTTTGAGTAAGATAGAAAACAAAAAAATGTTAATTATATATGAAAATTATTTTTTTAATAACAAGTAACCCTGCAACCCCATTGAAGAATTTGAAACTGTCCTTCTGAAGAGGCAAGTTTTAAATTTTTTGAGGAAATATCATACAAAAAGAGAAAGGAATTTGACACAATTAAGTATGGACATGCATTGATTTATTTAGAAATTAAAATTAATTGAAAATTTGTTTAAACAATACTGTTTAGAATGCAAAACAAGAGCACATCTTGGCAAATGTATATGTGACCTGCCTTAGTAATTTTGGTGATTTCAGTTGGCATTCTGAAAGCATTACCTGCTTGGTTAATTTTTTTTTTTAAAGGTAGAAATTAGAGGAAGTGAAGTGTTCTTTCTTATAGTTGTTACTGCTTTTATTTTTTAAGTGAACAGGAGGAATTCTATAAATACACCAGGAGCAAGCTACACTGGTAGGCAGATTTTAAGGGCTACTTGATTGAAACACTATGTGCTCGGGAGGATAAGAGTTATAAATAGATATTATTTATCTGAAGTCTTTAAATGGAAAATATAGTAAACTTCTGCATAGTTCTGTAGTTAAATATAAGTAAATTATTTATATAAATTCAAGAAAAAAATTTGTAACACTGCTGAAAAGAATACTCAGTGATATAGTGCAGGCACACAGTTTGTGGTCATTGGAAGTGGGGCTGTGTCCAGCCTCATCCCCAGTGGGTACAGCTGTGAGCAGCAGGTGAGCAGCACTGACAGCAATGAGCCATGCAGTGCCCAGGGGCACTGGCCAGCCACCACAGGGAACAGAGGGCACTCAGGTGCAATGCATGAACATGGGGGTATAAAAGGCTGGGCTAAAGAACAAGAAGGGCAGACACTTGCAGCTTTCTGAAGTGGAATGTGTTACTGTGTATGGGCAGATGCCTGAAGCCTTCTGCTGAGGTATGGTGTTACTCTGTATGGGGGCATGCTCAAAGCCTTCTGAAATTGTGTGGTGATACTCTGTGTGTCGTGGCCGTCTCAACTGCGGCACGTAGTGCGACATATGCTGTGACAATATAGTGATTCTTGAGAACTGCTAACTTGATTCTTCCAGATAGCTGTCTCTGCAATTACTGCTTTACCAATCAGCCACACAGAAGTCTTGTTAAGGTTAGTGCCTGCAGTTTGTCCCATTGAATATAGTGGTGGCTTCTCACATCGTAGATAAAAGCAGAACATGAATAATTACAGAATAATCAGACATTTGTACAAAAGCTGTTTGATTATCACCTGACTCTTACATGAGGATATTCTCTGAGAGCTCTAAAACTTGTAGTTCATTTCAGCTGCTCAGATGTCTGGTAGCCTGTGCTGGAAAAATCTGTTGAAACTTTGGCATCTACTAACAGTGCTTATGTTTTACTAACTCAGAAATTGCCAAGGATGCGTCTGCACTGACCTGATGTATCAGTTTAGTCATTAGTAGTATCTAAGGCCTTTTTTATTATTCCTTCTGCTAATGTCATGTGCCAGGATTTCAGGAGAAACGAACAAAAGTATGGGAAAAATTCTAGCCCCACTAAAGACCTAATTTCTTTAAAGCTGGGCTAATTTGTGATTGTTTCTCTCTTATCTCTTATGTTCTCACAAAGAATTGTCAAAACATAGAGATAGGAATTCTCATACAATTACATAATGGACTTAATGTGGAGCAAAGCTGAACTGTTCTGATCTATTCATATAAAAGTTACAGCAGACTTCTGTAATTGTAGGATGTTTGAGTGTAGTAAAGTAAGTGGCAGTTCCAGTGAACATTGTGTCACTGTCTTCCATCTTAGTTATTTCCCTTTATCTTCTCCAGCTCCTCCTCTCATTCATTCCTCTTTCTTCACCAGGTTTGGCTTGCTCAAACAAATGACAGTAAAGTTAGAAAAATCAGAGGAAATAGTACTGTCTCTTCATTAGAAAGTGTCAGTCCAGACATACAGGATCATTTTTCATGCATTCAGGCAGAAAGATCAATCAGCAGTTGCCAGTTTTTGCTGCCATAGTGTTGTTTCCCCTCCAGATTCTCTTCTGCTAAAACCACAAATGCATATTATGTTATTATTTTCTTTGTAGGAAGAAATAAAGTGTCTGGAATGCCATTAAAAGTTTCCTGGGAACTTGGTAAAATGTGTATTTTTTTCAGAGAAGAGTACATTTGCCTAGTTTTTATTTTTAAAAATAAGTTAACTGAGTAGGAAGAAGACTTTCTGGTTTATCCATTAAAGAAGAGATGACACTTATGACAAATGATGGATATTTTTGTAAAGTAAAAGGGTTTAGGAAGCATACTGAAGTTTTTGGAATTTTTTTTTAGTATACCTTGCAGGAGTAAAACTTGTCTCCTTGAAAGAGAAAGACAGGTGACAAATTTGATCAGTCTTTTGTAGCTCTTTGTTCTGTAAAAAAGAATGGAAGATGCCTAATGTTTTCAGATTTTGATCCAAAGAGCAATGTTTGAGTTGTGAATTGACATGGCTCTTGCAAGTATTCATCCTAGACCTACCTGATACAAAATCAGATTCAACTCCTATGAAAGGTCAGTCTATCTAAAGAGAGAAAACCAAAGAATGCAAAAATATGCAATAGGAGAATCAACTGGAAATGCTAAATGTTGCTCACAGAGCTACTTTAGAAACCAAATACTTAATTGATTGAGAGTAAGGACTGTCTTAAAGCCTGTGTTGCCGCTTGTAGGTAAAGCCAGGCTTGCTGAGCAGATGGAATGCTAATCATCATGTACCAGTAACAGTCCTGCTTTTTCATTGTGCCCTCCTCATTTATTCACCTTTCTTGCACCTCATCCTCCCACCCCCCTCCATCTAAATTCAAGAAATAGGAAGGAAAAGTGGAACTTAATTATGATTATAGATTCTGATCACAACAGGATTTATTCAAAAAGACATACCAAGTATCTTTTTTCACCCACTCAAAATGTCAACAAGTGATGAACAAATACATTTTTATTCTTTCTGGTTTACAGTCTTGCAAATCTTTTGACATTAAGGCTTTTAATAAAACAGGGAAGAAAAAATTCCTCGTATTCATCTTTCTAACAACAAAGATGGAGTTCTTTTTACACTTAAATAACTTTAAACTCATAGCTATATATATTTAGGAAATGTCTACAGGATTAGAGATGGTTAAAATGTGCGGTTTCATGGGGAATGGTTATGGTAAATTAAATTTTGGCAGAAATAAAATCCCTTCACATTTTCTGTGTGCAATGTGGTTGATATAACATTTAGTCCTGCTTGGAAGATTTTTTGTAACTCTCAAGTCTGAATTACTTGTGAGCAGCTTTGTTTTTAAACTGTTTTTCTTGGATGTACTGCCCACAATTTTGATAGCTTTTTTAGTGTTTGAGGTTTTTTGGTTTCGATATTAATTACACATGAAGAAAATTTGCTTAGTATTCATTCTAATCTAGAGAAGTACAAGCTAACATTGCTAATAAATACAATCTTCTCTCTACAGAATGTTTTAAAAACATGTGCTATATAGTCTTGGAAGTTTTGTTCTTCTGCCTTTGGGAGTAAATTGGGAAGTTCAGCCAGCAGAGCATCCTTTCTCAGAGGACATAGCAGGCCTTGATAATGTACTCTGAGCTGCAATTCTGTAGTGGCATCAGACTGTAGACTGGCAGCACTCTCTTGAGTAAAAGGTTGCAAAGCTTTCCCAGTGAAGTGCCTGATATCTTCAGAAGGTGTGTTTGATTTCGAAGGACATTTTATTTTTCTTTAAAGATGAAAGCGATTTTGACTTTTCTAATGCGTAGTTATGACTGTATTATACCAGTGAATGGAATTAGCACTCTGAGAGATTTGTTGTTTGAACTTGGTTAAGTTCACCGTGATTGCAATGTAATTTGTAGTAGTAACACAGTATAACTGTAATAGCACAGTATTTTTTTTGATAACACAGTATTTTTTTTTGTTATTAGAATAGGCTATGTGTTTTCTATTAATATGGATTGAGACCAAAGTCAGAAAATTTTGACTAAAAATCTTCCATCATTTTTGGGATTTTTTTTATTAGTGTGCCTAAACTATCCTGTAGGCAGGCTTTATTAAGAATTTAAAGACAAGTGGAAATTTCATTATTATTTCAGTATTATCTTAATTATTCTCTAAATGTAAGGGGTCTTTTAGGTGGGAAACACAAGGAAACATTGTTTAAGTTGCAAATAGTTTGTTGTAACACACATCTGATAATAAGTATGTAATACATTTTATAAATACTTTAATAAATAATTTTATTTGCAACTTAAGAAATTCCAATGACTGACACACAATTGGACATGTATAAACTATATAATCAAATCTGAGTGACTTAGAAACCAGCGCACTTGATTGCTTTTTTTTTTACTGTAGCTGAAGACAACGAAAAAAATCAATTTTACATAAATTTTGCAAGAATTTTTTTTGATATTTGGTATCATTGGTCATGTTAGCTCATTACAATAGCATCCTCTGTTTACAAAATGCTTGGTTTTAGGGGGAAAATCACTCCAACACTTAGATTTACCTTGTCACTTTTTGTTAAATTATATTCTTTATTAGGCACATCATTTTTCATCATGCTTGTTTTGTAATGTGACAGCAGGGCTAGTGGATATGTGTTAGTGGCATCAGGCTTTCTACCAGGCCTTCAGCAATTGGGTTTTATTTTCAGCAAGTGTTTGTTAAGTTGATTTAGAAAACTTTTCTCTTTCACAAGATAATATCTACATAATATAATATTATTTTTTCTTAAAAATATTCCTTTTCATTTCTTTTTTCTCTGTGAAGTGAAAATACTTTAAAATATAGAACTGCTGTCTCTGTTGGATGGGATCGGTTTTGTTTTATTTGGTTGGGTTTGGGATAGTTTTGTGTGTGTTTTGGTTTGGTTTTTTTGGGGGGAGTGTTAAATAATATTAAGAGAAACAGTGTTCTGGCTTTTCAAAGCTTGGTGAAAAAATAATGCTTATAATATTTACTGTTAATGTTTTTATGGCAACTACTCAGAAAAAAGAGCAGCAAAGCACAAGAGGAAAAAAGATGATGAGAATAAATGGAACATTTATTGAATAAGAATTCATTAGAAGAAATCAGAATGTGGTCTAGTAAGTACTGGTTGCAGTGTAAGCAGCTAGGATTTAATATATGAAAATCTGAGGATGAGGAACCAATTTTCTGATATTTAAAATATTTTTCTACTCTTTTAGAATCAGATAGTCACTGAGTGTTTCTTTTTCTTTTTGCTACCCTGGAAATGAAGAAATTCTTGTTACAGCTATATTAAGCTTCCCGGTTTCTTTGTATGGGAAAATCCCAAATAGAGATTACAGGGATACCAGTCTGCTCTCTATGTAAAATATTTAGCCTCATTTTCAGCTGGAGATATTTCTAGAATGAGAGAAGTCCCAAGATATCTTCACTCTAGGTTTAATGTATTACCTCTTGTCCCAAAAGCTGTTTCTTCTTGACACATTGCTAAACAGGAATGTATAATACTTCTTCAGTGAGAAGAAAGCAGCAGAGTCTTAATTTAAAGATAGAAACATGAGAAAAAAATACTATGTTCAAGGTATTTAAATTGACTGAAATTTATCAGTGACCAACTAATTTTTAGTTACTTATTCTAAAATAAATGTAAGTTTTTTTTGTTCTTGTCACTTTACTTCTATGTTGTAAGGTCCTATTTAGGACTCTGATTTTTAAGTTGATTGATGGTAGCTTCTTTTAATGATCTGCAGTACAACCCTTGAACTTGTCTTTTCAATTAAAATGCCATTCTTCTCCTTGTAATTGTGACCAGTTTGAAGTTTTGACTGGGCTTCTTTTCAGATGTGTGGTTGCACTGTGGGAGTTAAATAGAATTTCTTTGGAGGTAGTAGCCAGGTACATAGTCCTGGAAGATGTAACAGTGTGTGTATATCCACAGTGGTCAGGATTATCTCCACCTTCTGTCCCAGTCAAGTGTCCCTCTGTTTTGTTTTATAATTCTAGGTGATGAATTAAGAGCAAAAGTTTCAGTAGTGTAGGATTCAGGACAAGTAAAAGGAAAAGTACTCACTGGCATTTCTGAGCAATGGTGTTTGTAATAAATTATTTCTATAATCTAGATCCATGGACTAGCAAGCAACTTTCACATGTCTGATTCTTTGTGTATTCTCCTCTTATGCATTTACAAAGAAGTTGGTTTATTTTTTTCTTCGAATAAAAAAAATTGTGTCTCTAGATATCCATGTTGATCCATAGCCAACCTCTGTTAAATACACCACCTAAGCAGTGTTCCATGGTCTTAAATCTTAAGGATGCAGAAATCCTTCTTCTGCTGCAGTTTTCACTTGCTTGTCTGACCTGCAGTCATCTATCTCTGAACGTTTACATAGACAATTCCAGCATTAGTAATTTCCAGATTGGCACTGCAGCATAATAAATACATGAAAGTGTGATCACTGTCCAGAAATTGTTGAACATGGTGGGGGCTTTTTTCTTCAGTTGCTATGTTCAGAAGCCTATTTATGCTCTCAGTATTTTTGGCATGTTTTTCAACAGTAGGGGGGAAAACTGAAATGGTGCCTGACTACTTAAAACTAAAAAAACCCCTAAAATTTATTACTGGATTGCAGTCATGCGCTTCAAAATTTTTTTGAAGGAAGAAGCAGCAACATCCAAAGCAGAGTCCAAAGCTTAACATATTTATTTGTAGAAAGCTGTGAAACAAAAATCTGTACCTGAGAAGATATAGGGAATGCTCATAAAAAGTAGGGAGGTTATCTGTAAAGTTTATGCGCATCATGATTTCTTTGTCTAAGAAGTGGTCCATTTGCTGGTTTCCACTTGGTAATGCGTACAGAATGTAGAGGAAACTTTCAGTTGCCTCTGTTTTATTATGTCTAAAAGGGCTGTCATATCTGGGAAAATAAGTTTTTTCTTCAGGCAGATACAGAAGTTAAAATTTGTTGTATCAGTCCTTCAAAGAGTATTCTATCAAATCCAATATGCACTGCTTGTGTTAATTGACGGTAATTAGGATGATAAAGTAAAAAAAATACAGTAAAAATGTCTTTGCATTCTGCCAGTGATTATTAAAGCATGTTACTTTTTTTACTTTAAAGTATTTGTTTGCTTACAGGTGTATAATACATACTCTAAACTCCTAGCAATTATAACTTTATAGGCAGCTTGAAAATTACTGCAGCTTTGCAAGCCCACTTGTAAGGGCTCTAATGGGGCTGGGAAAAGTGGTTTGTGCCCAAAGCTGTATAGCTCTGTCCGCTGGAATTTGTGCCCACTTTAAGAAGAGCTTGAAATGAGGAAATGGAGCAGTTTCTGTTAACCTGTGGGAATTCAAATGAAAAGGGCAGCCTGGAAGGCTGGGATAAGAAGCCAACGAAAGGTGTGACTTACCTTTATCAATATATGGAAATTTAAGTTATTTATGAAAATAAAGTTTATTAGTTGCACTAAAGAACATGGTGGGAAAATTGAGGGGATAACCATAATCAAGTGGAAAGCAATACTGGGCTGATTAGAGAGGTAGTCCTGAAAGAGGACTAAATTCCAGAAAAAGTCTGTTGGTATATTTGAGTAACCTAATAGTAAACACATATGACTAGTGTATCTTTTTAAGATTTCATAAAAAATAGATTACTGAAGATGATAAATACAGTGTTTTCAATGAAGTGCATGGGCCAGAAGTAAAACAGGAAGTATCTGAGGACCAGAATAAAAAAGCCCTGTCTATAGTAACTGCAAAACTTTAATAATTTTTAGTTGGGAAAGATAAATGGATTATTAATATAGAAGTTAAATAGTATTATGATTGCTTTTATTTTTAAAAAAGGCGATTTAAACTTTATGTGAAAGGTGAAGAGATGAATAAAAGTGAGAGCTAACTATGGAAGACAAAGATAAGGCTTGTCACACAAATGACTGTAGTATTGTGTTTCTAATTTTGACTGGAATCTTTGAAATGAAGTACATCTCAAGTCAGGATGAGAAGTCACTGACTGAAGTATGGTAATAGGAGGAGTACTCTCAGCAAACATGCTCATAGAGACTTTTTATGCTAAGTGATGTGATAGATTTTTTTTGAGTAACAGAACTTACAGAAAATTCAACTAAATGCTTTGGTTTTATTGAATGTTTGCCAGGAGTTAGCATAATAGAAGAAACCTGATATTCACCAGTTAATTTTCCAGTCAAAGTAGGTTACACTGCTGTACTTCATCTTCACAATGGACAACAACTCTCTGGAGCATTGTCTCTTTACACTTCTGGAAGATAAGTAAATAGAGTGTGACTGAAGCTCAAGGCCCTTCCTTGAGAAATCTGTGTTAGATAGTCAGTTTCTTTTCTGAATTTTGGATCCTGAACTTGGAAGCATGAGGTAAATTTCAGACACCTGTAATGATAATTGTGAATGAATCTCAAATTATCACTTATTCAAAAGTCTGATTTGGAGTAGAAAATGTTTTCTTAAGATTCAAAGTGAGGCCTCTTCTGCTGGAGTTCAGAATCCAGTTTTATTACTAGTTCGTTCATTATGTGTTTATATATCTAAGGGTTTTTTTTTTTTTAATAGATTTGATATATAGGAAGCATAGGAGTATAATTTACATAATATAGTTGCATTAATACTTTTCCTCCTTTTTTAAACCCTTATGGTGTTACACAAAGTAAGAGAAAAGGTGCACTGTAAAAAATATAAGCAGCCTGAAACGCTCAAATCTAGCTGAAATATTTTTGATTAAATGCTTGAGGGAATTTTCATTTTCTCTGCATGCTTCTGTAAAACTCCATTTTTCACTGGCAGTTACATAGAAACAAAAAGGCTCTTTTAGCCAGTATCTGTACCTCCTCTCCTGGATCTTTTGGCATTGGCAAGTAAAACGATACACCTGAGACAGGGACCCTGTAACACTGTTGCCAATGGAATCTGAAGAATTGGAGAGAGTGAATCAATAAATATACCAAGTAACAAAACTGTTATCCTGTTATCGTGCCAGTATTTTCATTTCTCTATGCTTTCTCCTTGACAAGTAGCCATTTCTGTACTGGGTCCATGCCTGCTACTTTTATTATTTCCTATCATGTATCTCTAGAGGCATTAATGTGACATCCCAATACTGGATAAATAATGAGACCCCTATTAATCAGTTATGAACTTTTGTAATGTAGCTTCAGTGTGTATCAGTTAACATTTTATGGTTTTGGTTTTTTTTTTTTCCCTTAGACTACAAGGATCATTTCTCACTGTGGCATTTTTCAGATATGGCATAATCTAACCCATTCAGCACAGAATCAAATATGTAATAGTGTTCACAATATTAGAGCTCTGTTACCAATTTCAGTAGCACATCCTGCACTGACACACTTGCATGCAACTTCCAAGAAAGGCTTGTACTGGTTCAGTCTGTATCACATAGGTCTCATCCCCGATTTTCATTTCTAAAATACCTGTTTTCAGGAAGTACCTAGCACAGCTGCAGGGGCATGGAAATTATATAAGAACAACCAATTTTTGCTCATTTGCTGACTTTGTAAGTTAATATCAGTCTTTATACCACTCTGGGGTGGACACCTCTGCAGTTCCTTAAAAGGAGAACTAGAAGGATTTAAGATTGTGATGGAGGAAAAGCAAGTAAGGTTCCGTCTTGCCACATTCTGAAGTATAAAAGGGAAGTCTGGATGTCCAGCAGATGGATTATTCACTGTTATATGCTGCTTAGATTTTGTGACTCATATTTGGTCTTTCTCTCTTCCTGTCTTCCTTTCCCACTATGCCTGAGAACTGGCAGAAATGGAAAGTGATGTTATTTTTGAGCATATACTTAAAAAAAAAAAAAAGAAAACTATCAGTGTGCCATATTCTGACATAGTAAGATGTAGTTTTTTAAACCAGAATGTCTGAATAGTTAAAAAATATATATTCTTAAAGACTTAGATTTCTTGAAGGGGTGTATTTTTTCTTAAGTTATGAGGATTGGTATTTTATAATTTACAAGTAACAGTGACTTCCCATAAAATTTAAGTTGGGGTTTTTGGAAGGGGGAGGGAGGAGAGAAATTTTTAAAAGACTAATGATTGTTTTGTCACATGTTGACATGCCTGAGGACTGCAGAGCTTACTGATTCTGTAGATTTTTTCAAACATTCATAGTCTTTAAATGCTTCAGGTCTGAGAAGACACCAGTTGTGTTATACAAGTCACAGAGGAATGTAATGACAATTATTGACTGTCTAGCAGTGATCCAAATTTTCTTCTTTCACAAATAAGATTTGAAATCTATTTCAAGCATGGCACTTAATGTTCTTAGGACACAACTTTCCTACACTTAAGTAGCAAAATATGTGTTCCCTACTCTAGAAGGTTATTGTGGACTGATGCAACCAATAAAATGAATGAGTTTTGGGAGCTTCTGGAAGCCATTGGGTTCTGTTACAGCTCAAAAGTGTTTTAAATTAGTATTGCATATTAGTGTTAAGGCAATGAAATAGTTTAGTGAAGCACCTGCTGTAGTCTTATTTAAGAATCTGCAGCATCTTGCAGTTGGCCTTGTTGAACCTCATGAGATTGCCATGGGACCACTCCTCAAGCTTGTGCAGATCCATTTGGATGTTATTCCATTCTTCAGGCCTCTCAGCTGTACCGCTGAGCCTGGTGCTGTCTGCAAACATGCAGACAATACTCTAAATGCCATGGAATGAATAATTGATTTAATCCCACATTGATGGAGGCATTAGACAGTACTGAGCCCAGTACAGACCCCTGAGGGACACAAGCCATGACTCATCTTCATCTGGATGCTGAGCCATTCACCGCTACCTTCTGGACGTAACCATCCAGCCATATTCTTACCCACCAAGTAGTCAGGATCATAGAATGCTTTGGGTTGGACAGGACCTTAGAGTCCATTTAGTTTCAAGCCCTGTGGCACAGGCAAGGACACCTTTCACAAGGCCTGGTTGCTCAGAACCCCATCCAACCTGGACTGACATTTCCAGGGATGAAGCATTTACAACTGCTCTGGGCAACCTGTCCCTGTGTCTTACCACCGTCACAGTAAAGGATTTCTTCCTAATATCTAACCTAGACCTACTCTCTTTCAGTTTAAAGACTTGTTCTATCACTGTGTGCCTCTCTGGCTCTCTCATAGGATCCTTTTCGGCACTGCAAAACCCCATTAAGGGTACCCTGGAGGCTGAACAATGTCCATCCATCAAATATAGATCTCTAAATTTACAGGGAAGGGTGTTGTGGGAGACATGTCAAATACCTTGCAGAATTCCAGGCAGATGTCATCTGTAGCTCTTCCTTTGTCCACAGCTTGCTTTACTCTCATTCCAATAAGTACTCAACAAATTTCATGTAAGGCATTTTAGTTATAGACTAAAAAAATGGGAAGGGGTGAGAAGCTATGTAGTTTTCTGTACTTAATAATCAGAAGAAAATTAGACTTGCCTAAAAGTATGTTTACAAAGAATTAAACATTTGAAAATATGTTTACAAAGAATTTTAAACTTTCTGAGCTGTTCATTTTAGAAGGTTGAATGATCCCAGGGATTTTGTAATTGTGCTGAAACCTTCCTAACCTTTTGCATATTAAGGTTTTAT
Source organism: Chlorodrepanis virens (assembly GCA_003286495.1). NCBI lineage: Eukaryota > Metazoa > Chordata > Aves > Passeriformes > Fringillidae > Chlorodrepanis > Chlorodrepanis virens. Next base: position 36,781,407 of record LTAT01000006.1, read on the forward strand.
AATAGCTAAACATAATGATCAAGATAGAACAGAGAGAGTGACCTGGAAATGAGGCAGGGGGACGCACACTATAGTAGGGAATGAAATAAAAAATCATCCTTCACATGCTTAATATTACTGCAATAGCCAGGGGTTTGATACAGTTCTGTAAAACTAACTGTATCAAAAAACGGGTTCCAAGCCCTTTAATCTGCAGATGTCTTCTGTTTCTATGCAATAAAATCTGTAGAAGAGAGGATCACGTGAGAGTCAGATTCTTACCTTAAACTTATTTAAGATATTAATGTGGCAAAAGACAGTAGCTACACAAGCTAAATTTCATACATCTCAGAAATCTAGCAGAAATTTTACACTGTTAGGAATCTAGTACTCAGTAGCAAAAATAGGCTTCTTATTGTTGTTCAAAACAAATGAAAAAATCCGACAGAACTGAGGTTTACCGGTGTGATCTTGAACTCTACCAAGACATCAATCTGTAGCAAAACTGGCACTTTAGGTAATACAAAATTAAGTGAATAACCCCACAATACTCATTCTGCTGTCTGTGGAGGAGACTTAATGCACCCAAAACACATCTCTGTAAAATACATCTCTATTTGTCTTTAGTCTGTACAGAATAAAAGCAGCATAAAAATGATATACTGTCAAATTATATGCTGCTAAGTTTCATAACTATAATGTTGTGTACTGTGTACAATCTTTCACTTCTATATATTTAGCCTCATCCAAAGTTATTTATTTCTTTATTATTTGACTGGTGATAATCCTTAGGGCAAGTTATGTCTAACTAATGACATGTACAATGCAGTCTTAAAAGGAGGTGAGAATGTGTTGGTATTCTTGAACCACAGTGGGATATATTCTGTGATTTGACTCTTAGGAATGTGGTAAGGGAGTTGACCCAACTTAAGAGTCTGTTCAGGCTTTGTAATGCAATCTTCATTAAGTAGCTCAAACAAGTCTTCCAGTGTACACTTTAAAGCACATTGTCTTCTGTTTTTAAATAATTCCCATGTTATTTTATAAGCATTCTAGTTTTTCGTATATCTGGTTTTCATAGATCTGAATTTAAATTGAATTTTTTTTGAAGGAAACAAAACTTTTAGAGATGTTAACATCTTTTGAGGAACATAATACACTACAGAGAAATTGCAAGCCTGTGTTTTGAGGTTTTAGTTTTAAGGGTGGTGATGAAGAATTGGTTCACTTTGAGCACTTGCATGTGGGTTTCTGACCATTGTTCAACATTCTGACCAATGTTGAATGTGTTTCTTGCTTACAAATACTATAAGCCAAAGAGAAGTCAGAAAAGTTCGTATGAGTTAATAATAAGAGTATGTAGGAAACTTTGATGATTCGAGACCTCAGAGAAAATTAATAGATATCAATGGAAAGCCTACTGTTATTTCCACTAGGTATTTATTATTTGGAATAAATTGTTTTCAAAAATGTATTATTTGATAAACAGCTGCTATTACACTTGTTTGTATTTCATAATATAATTCCAGGATATTATGCTAATAGTTGATATATGGCAATTATCTCTTAGGCTTTTGTTTAATAATTTATTTTGTGATAATTTATAGTTTTTTCTTATTTATTCTCAGTATTTCTATAGGTTGCCAGCTCACCTTCAATAAAACACACTGTTATGCATTCAGCCTAAATGTTTAGTCAAACAGATGCGAGAACAAAGAGCTGCAATTTGGGTTTTTCTGACCTTTTGGTTCCATCAAATATTAGCTTGATTAAGTATTGATCTTGAATATACAAGAACGCTTTATTCACTATAGACCCAGTTTATCCAATGTATAGGGTACCTAAATATCCACACACTGCAATATATTACCTGACACTTGATGTTGCAATGTACTGTGTACCATCTTGAAAAATATCTTGCCCAAACCTATGTAATGTTATCATTTACTCATAATATTGGAAGTTTATTTCATTTCAGCTGTAGTTGTAGAAACATCGCAAATAATGAGATAGGGAAATAATTAGTGGGAAAAGAAATATTTTGGACAGAATATGTAAAACTCCATAATGATTTTTGGGCCTAGGGGAGAGATGAGAAGTCCAGGAAAGTACATCAGTGTAAAACGAAAAACTGTTAGGGCATGAAAAGCAATTAGGAACTTGGATACAAATGCTGAAGCCTGGGGAAGAACATTTGTCTTTCATGGTGGATTAAAACAGCTTCAGCCATTCCCACACTTCCATGTTGTTTTTGTGAATGTGGGAACTGATTGCATGACACAAACAAAACACACTGTCTTATTGAAGCTAAATACTTAGAGTTGTTAGAAATAATGACGATACATTCTATAATATAAAAGTGTGAGGTTTCTTATGGTTGTTTTTGAGTGGCTTCTTCTTTCTCCTGTATCTAAATTGCATTAGTATACACTCCTTTGCCACATTTCATCTGCACGTAAAACAAAACTTTGTTTTATGTTATTTAGAAAACATCACTAATCATGAATTGAAATAAAATGTTTATTGTCAGCTTGCTTGGTGGGGTTTTTGGCAGTTTTCTTTTGGTAATTTTTGGGGTTTTTTTGTGACTATTTGTGAAGTACTTTATAAATATCGGTGTGTGTATTGTGGGCATCTGTGCCTGGCAGTTGGCATGCTTTGCAGAGTTCTTAAAAGAGCTAAAAATTTATTTTTAAATGAATGAAATCTGCCTAAAGCTGTGTCCTGCAGTTAAAAAGAAGGCACAGAATAATAGTAAATAAATATCATTAAGTTTGAATTACATGCTTTAAGCTGTATTCTTAAATAAATCATCTTCCTCTGAGGGATTGTCTAAGCAAACAAAACAGATTTCAAAAGACATTTCCTGATTCACTGGTCAGTGACCATACAAGTACAGTGGAAAGGATTCAAATAAGGGTTTTGCTGTATTTCCCAGTGTCATGACCAAGAGCCCAGAAAAAAATTCTACCAATAAAAAATTATAGATTTCTAAACTGATTTGCAGTGCAGTGCTCCTACAGTCTGCTTCCTGCAAATTTGGTCTGTGTAATTTCAGCTTGAACCAAAATCAATAATTAGTTTTAGAAACCAGGATCATGCCTAAAATGAAAAAAAACAAGCCAGCAGTCTTCAAGGTTCACAATACAGTTTGGGTGTAGGCAGAATTTTTTAGTGACTTATATCTTGATTAATTTTAGTAATGCATCTGAAATTTGGAATGAGATGTATATTCTAAATAAAAATGGATAAAATGTGTAAAAGTCTAAATAAATTCTTAATTTATTACAGCATTTTGAGTGCAGCTGTGTCTAAATGTAGCTGAAGTTACTTACCAGCAATACTACTAGCTTGAAATTATGTTAAAAAGAGGAATTTATTTTTTTTAGAGTCCTAGTGAAATTGCAGACTGAAAGAGATGATGTGATGGCTTCTCCTTGTATTCTGTTGTGTTATTATAGGTTCTTTCATTAAAGTGTGCTAGTATATGTTAAATTAAGAAGATTGCATTTGGTACTTGGTGATCCTGAGCTAAAACACTAAGACTATTGCTGCAGTATTTTGCAATGATTTTATGATCCAAAGTAAAGAAAATGTTAAAAAGTAGGAAGCATTAGAGGTACTGTAGACTGTTAGAGCTGTTGTCAGTACTCCAAGTTCTCCTCCAAGGTCATCCCAACACCGTCCTGCCCACATGCCCTGAGGGCCAGGACTAAACTGTGTCCAGCTCCAGCATGGGTACAGCTGCCCAGGAGCTGGCAGAGCTGGCCTGGGTTAGGCACTGTAAAACAGCTGTTCTGTACGACACAGCTGTGAGCTCAGACCCTTGGTCTTTCCCCAAGATGTGTTGTTGGACTCTACTGTAGCCTTTACTTATCCTAGCATCACCTCACTGACCTGATGTTAGATGTGTCTCATCAATGTGAATTAGTCTAGTGATCACAGAGCTATGATTTTTTTACCCTGACTTCTTCCAATTTAGGTTCATGAGATGCAAATATCTATTTGATAAATATTTTTTTGTTTACGAGTCTGTACCTCATTAATGGATATGCAAAGAATTGGTTTCTATTAAAATTTAATTTGGCCTCATGTCTTTACTGCAGAATATAATGATGGCCCACTATACCACTTCTTTTTTTTTTGGTTTTGTGACTAATGATAGTGTTGAGGTCTGTGTCAGAAAAAAGTCAAACCAAACCAACAACAGCACACACAGAACCCTGCAAAGCCTGGATATGCAACGTACAAGATCTTTCAGCTTACTAGTATTTGTCAGGTTCATAAATGGAAAAAATATTGTGAAATGCTTTCTGGATCTTAAGCACTGAAATACACTTTCTTTCTATAGCCATGGACAGTTAGCAACCACAGGTCCTCAATATCCTTTTTCCTTCAGCGCAATTGTTCTCTCGCACACTGCAGGATAAAGGATGGATGTCTGGTGCGGTTAACTTCCCTTATGAGGGCGCTGTGTTGGAGGGTGCTTTCTTTTCTGTCCATTGTGTATTTATCTAAGAAAGGAGGAGACCTGTTCCTGTTAATTAGTGAGAACAGACAATACTTTCTATATACAGTATCTTGAGAACAGAAAGAGTCCATTTCATGTGGATGCCTTTTTCTTTTTTTTTTTTTTTTTTTTTTTTTTTTTTTTT
>LTAT01000006.1:36786053-36819338 GCA_003286495.1 Chlorodrepanis virens
TTTTTTTTTTTTTTTTTTTTTTTTTTTTTTTGTTAAAGTGTTTCAGCTACTTTCAGCTATGTCAGGGTCTCTGCCAAAGTTGCTATAGAGGAACAAGGCTTTGAAATGCTCTAAGAATTCTGGTACTGCTTTTAATAAATGAAAATAGCTATCAGTAATGCATTAGTGCTTTATAGGACTTTCAAATCACTGCACCCAGACTGTGATGAATCACAGTATGAAGTGAGAATAAATGTGCTGAAAAACACAGTGAGAGTCTGTTTGCTCTTGCGATGTTAACTTCAACTGAAAATAGTGTTTTAGAAACGTGGAAGCTCTTACCTTAATTTTCAAGATATACTATTGAAAAGAGATTGTAAGTCATCTAATCCAAAGCTTCATTGTAATGAGCAACCTGTCCTCTGATACTGTTCATAAATTGATCAAATTTCCTTTACAGCTTTAATCCTGAAAGCTTTGTGCTATGTACACATGTCTAAAGTATTTTCCAACCATGGACTATCTGTATGTGCTTCATATCTTTATGGTCACAATACAGCAAGAAGAGTACTAGGAATAAATTCCTTTGGGTTGTAATAGCAATACAGAAGAGGCTATCGCCTTGTTCATTCTGGTATCCTATTATCTTTCAAGTACATAGCAAAATCCTTAGAAACAGAATTGTGATATAGTTTCTTCTTTATTCTCAGTTGTTCATCAAAAGGAGTTTGGATGCTGATTTGCATATTCTGAAACAAGTTCTCATATGGACAGCACACTTAATTTTGGACACTTGTGGAAAAAACGTTGCTGGTAGAACACACTACACCTGAACCGTTAGACAGAGCCAATTTTTCTCCTACCAGGAAAATCTGTTTAAGTACTTGAAGGAGTAATTTAGTGCCATGCTAGATAAATGACCAATAGCATTGCATCATCTATTAATAGTGCATAGTATAGTACAAAAACATATTCATATTGATTTTACTATGTCGTGTTAGTGACCAGACCCTAAAAAATAATTGTGAAATCCACAATAGCTAAATAAAATTACAAATTCATAGTAGAATGTATTTCCACATCCTTCAGTATAAACAACTGTCTTCCGAAATACCTCATTATTTAACAGAGGAAAGCCATCTTCTGAATTTGCCAAAGTAATATATTGAAAGCAGCCAAAATGCATTTTGATAGGAATACTGTCTCAATAATAATGTGAACAGATCTGTACTAGCCCCATATCCATGAAACAAAATATTCCACACTAAGTATATGCAACTGACTTGGTCTTGTAGCTTGGACAATTTTTCATTTGGGGGCTGAATCTTTCTAAGTATGGAAAGTTAATATAGTGTAATATTTTCTGTATGACATTAAAAAGGGCTCTGTTGTTCTTTGTTTTTTTGTACAACCACTAATGATTAAACCATGACAAAAAAAAAAAAAAATCACTGTAGAAGTTACTGACCAAATGATTAAAGGCAGTGGAAAGCAATTAAGTATATGAAACCATTGTAAGGGTTATGAAGGTTGTAGATTACCCTGTAGATTACTCCATAAAACTGATTTTTATCTCTGTATCGGTTACCATTTCAGGAAAAAAATCCCTCCTGAAAAGACTCCTGAGTTGTTTCTATGCTCTGAAGAATATAAAAATCCCTGACAGGGTGGTATTGTTTCTCCCAAAACTATACATTCATTACACTCCATCAGAAGAGTTAAACAACTGATGTGCAAAATGCTCTTTCCTACTTAAACCCACCCAACAGTGGTACATACTATAGAAACTACTTGATGATGTCAAAGGAAAAGCACTTTGATGTAAGAAACATCCTATTTCTGATCTCCTTTTTCATTTTGCCAACTCTAAAAAAAAAACAACAAAACCCTCTTTCATAAAGATTTGGTAATATTAGAAATACGAGATCTCATAGTAACTCATTTTCTGTGTTAATGCAAATCACGTCTCTTCCTAGGGTATTTATGGTGCCTTCTTAGCTCAGCATTGGTCTGACCAAAAGTATGTGGTCTATTTTAGGTGCTGAAAGAGGGACTGAGGGAAGAGAGATTTATTGCAGGTTCAAAGGTAGAAACCCAGGAAATTACTTCAGAATAGATGAAATACCTATTACGTACAACCAGTTCTCTGGCTTCAAACATCAATTAGAGATTTACTGTTTTCCCTGGAGATTGAAGTAGTTTTATTTTGGGTGCATTGATCTACTGCAACTGTATATGGTTAACTAATACTGGATGAGTAAACATCAATGTAGGTAAAATTTATAATTCCTATCTTCAGCAAGTAAATAGGGAACGCAAGTAAACATGACCTGGTAATTTATGTTTAGATGAGTAAAAATAATATGATCATTAACACTGGGTAATATTTATGTTTGAATGTTTAATATTTAGATTTCAATTTTTTTTTATTCAGTCAGGGAAAAATAAGTATGTATTAAATACACCAAAAATGTGAAAGAAGTCATTAAATGGCTTTTGAAAAATTATAGTAAATTTTCCTAATGTTGTAATTTTAAATATTATAATTGCCATACAATGTTAAGCCTCATTACACAGAATTGTAATTTTTACTATGTGTGTGTCTTTTGTTTTTCAGCATTGAAATAGGATTCACACAGATGTCAGCACTTTAAAATCACTAGAAAAATATGTTTCAGGCAACTGTGTCTTTAATGCCACTTAGGACTGTAACTAATAATTTTATGTGGTTTAGAATTTGAGATTTGAAGTTTTAGTCTTTAAAAATAATTTGTCACTATTAATTCAATGTTTTAAAGTTTTGTTTTATATTTAATGTAAGTGAAGTTCTCTAATAAAATGCACGTATCAATATGTGTACTCTCTTTAAAAATTTATCTTATTTTTAATATGGAGCAAATAACTGGATTTTTAGTTTGGCCTGTTTGTTCCTTATTGCTAAGAAAAGAGCCAATAGCACCTATCTCTATGTTCAGGTAGCTTGCATTAGATGATACATATATAACCGCAAATAGGAAATTATTGTATTTAGATGAGAAAAAATAAGATATGAGAAACATGCCTCACATTTCTGCTAAATATTTTTAAGCATCTCTTAAATAAATATTAAATAAGAATTTATTTTTGAATGACTGACTTTGAAAGTACAATGAAAGAAGAATATAATTTAATCAAAGCTTAATTTCATTTTACATAAAGTAATTTCAGGCTGAAAATTGTATCATGCTGTGATTACACAGTTTTCTGTATGTGGATTAATGTACTGTACAAATTTTAATTCTCCTGCTCTATACTGAAAAGAATACTTAGACTTTACAATTCATGTGAAGTAGTTGGTCTATGAAGCTTTTTTCCTCAGTTCCTCCCAACAGTCTATTGGATTTTCACTTACAAGTAGGGTTTTTGAAGTGGTGGTTTTCAACACCAATATTATGAATACTTCTGTTTTGCAGAAAATAATGTTAACAATGTGTTGCTGTCACAAGAAAAAGGAGAATTCAAGGCACGGTACTGCTAAAGAAAATAGTTTGTTGTAATGCTATTTGCCTTGGTACAAAAAATGTTTAAAGAATCTTCAAGTAGTTTTCAAACAAATCTATTTTATATTTCCTCCAGTGCTCATCCTTTTAGTATTACAGGCTGAAAAGATAACTCTCACTCTGTGGGGGTTCTTCATTCAGCTTCTTGGGATCTTTATTTCTGTCTCAATGATTTTTCTTTAATTGGAGCCAATACAGAGGGGGAATTTTTTTGAAGAGTAGTTAAGCAATCTGTTTACGTTGGTTGAAGTAAGATTCAGTTTAATAACTTCTCTATAGCTCTTGCATCTCACCTTTTGTTATTTATGCATGGGTACTTTTATTGGCTTTGTCGTGGTCTGTGGTAGAGGACTGTGTGGTCACTAGTCACAGGCACAGGTTTGTGTTATATGCCCTGCTGTACTGGTGGCTCTAAAAATGAAGGGATTAAGATCTAGAATCAAGAGGTGTTATATTTTTTACATAAAAATATCCTTTATACCCTCAGTATTTATTTCAATTCTGTTTCTTCACTTCAAGATCTCTTTTCCTGTAGGGCATTTTACCTCTAACTCCCACCATGGTAGGTTTAGATTGGATATTAGGAAAACTTTCTTTACTGAAAGGGTGACCAAAAATGGAATAGGCTGCCCAGGGAAGTGGTTGAGTCACCATCCCTGAAGGTATTTAAAAGATGTATAGACATGACACTTTAGAACATAGCTTAGTAGTGGACCTGGTTAAGCATTTGCTTAACAGTTGGACTTGATCCGAAGGGTCTTTTGCAGCCTAAATGGTTTTGTGATTTAACTCCTACATAAAGTAGAAGATCTGTCACTGTGAAGAAATGACTGTTGAGAGAGCAAATAGACAAAACTAGACTGTGAAAAATAGTATTGCCAGTATTTTCACAGAATCAAAGAATAAGCTGATTTGGAAGGGACTCACAAGGATTGTAAAGTCAAAATCCTGGCCCTGCACACAACAGCCCCAACAATCACACCATGTGCCCACGAGTATTGGCAAATGCTTCTGTAACTCTCTCAGGCTTGGTGATGTGACCATGCAGGTGTAGACTGATGAGGCCTCCCTTCAGTCTCCTTTTCTCCAGGTTGAAGAGATCAATTGACCTCAGCCACTCCTCATGCAGCTTTCTCTCAAGGGCCTTCCCCATCCTCCTTTGGACTCTCTGTAGTAGCTGAGTATCTTCTTTATACTGTGGCACTCAAAACTTCCCCCAGCACTTGATGAGGCCGCCCCAGTGCAGAGCAGAGCAGGACAATGCCCTCCCTTGCCTGGCTGGCCATGCTGTCCCTCATGCTCCCCAGGACACAGGTTACCCTCCTGGCTGCCAGGGCACTGCTGGCTCAGGTTCAACTTTCTGTCAACTGGGACTCCCAGGTCCCTTTCCATGGCACTGCTTTCCAGTATCTCATTCCCCAGTCTGCACCTATTTCTGGGGTTTCCACTTTTTTTCTTTTTTTTTTTTTTCTATGAATTTGCCACAAATCTAGTTTTTATGCCAAAACTGGTTATCAGAGTTTCATGTTTGTCTCTTTCGAAGTTTTTAGACTGATTTTTTTTTATTATCTACTGTCATGTCAAATTCTGTTGTTGAATACTCTTTGCCTCAGGACTTCCTGTAAATTCTACAGATGGAATAATTGCACTTCTTATTTCTTACCTCTGGACTGTTGCGAACACTGAGGTATTTTAGAAGAAGTGATCAATATTGTGTGGCCAATTCCAGAGAGGATTGTATCCATGATCTCTGAGTGTGCCATGATGACATTTCCTGAGTAATTTTTCAAGTCATTCTGCATGCATTCTACTGTGCTCGTTGCCTTCTTAATCATGCTCAAACCCAGGAAAATTAACAAAAAAAAAAAAATCTATATTGTTTCTCAGCTCTCTAGTCAGTTAATTTGGATGCCTTTGAAGTGTGTTAGTAAGCTAAACTTTTCCTCTAATAATTTTCAATTGACTGTATTGTTGTCTATGATTTTGTCACAAAATATACTGAACTAACATGATCAGTTTTGGGGAAATTTTGAAATACAGCATGTTGGCCTCTCTGACCCATATGGGGTGTAAAGCTGCATATCAAACATTTTGAATAACTTTAAGGAAACCAATATCCCATTAAAAAAAAGGCAAAAGATGAAGAATTTCCTTTTTTAAAGAAGTACTCTACAGGTACTGCCAAGTACATGCTTGTCATTCATATGCTATGATAAAACTGATTTAAATTTTAAAGTAACTAACAACCTTAGAGAGTAAATAATGACCCTATTTAAAATAGATTTATTGTTTTTTAAATTATGAACCTCTTTTGAGATCACTGTTGGCAAAATAATATGCTACTAAATGTTCAGTATTGCTTTTTTTGTAGATTACCGACACATAGAACTGTTTGGAAATAGTCACAACTATCCAAGTTCTGTGGGTTGATCTATGAAATGTTTTAAGATGTTAATGCTAGGACATGTGGTATCCTTGTTTATAAATACAGTTTGCTACATTTGTGTCTATTGGACTATCTTATTTTCCTCTGGCAATGAAGGTTCAGTTTTTTGGCATCAAGTATTTTCATCTCCATAGTATTCAAAGTTAGCTGGCCCTATAGAAGAGAATACTTTATGAAAATGGTTTCTGCTTAAGCATTTCTACACAATCCCTGTTGTTGCAGACTTCTTTTATACAAGCCAATTGATTCTCTAGTGTAGAATTAATTGAACCTGGATACATCTACTTTTTAGACAGTGAAAACAAAAAGAATAAAAATACCAAGAGAACTCTTGGTTATTTCAGAATGTAATTTATAAAGTAATTCTTTTTTTTTTTTGTATTTTTATTTTCTTTGCAGTATTTATGTACATGTATTCTTCTTCAGATTAATGGGAAATTGACATAAAAAATACAACACATGTAGCCTATGACTCAACAAATGATAACATTTTAGGCAAGAATGTAATACCTTGAGCAAAGATAAGGAATTTCTCATTGTTTAAGCATTAATTGAGAGTATTTTTTAAATTTTAGAATGATTGATTGATTATGCTTACTCAAACTTTTTTTGTGGCTATATATAGCCCAGTGTTCATATGTTCCCTGCAGAATCTTGATTAGGCAAATATATTTTAAGAGCAAAAGCTGCCTAATGTCTGCCTAACTGTCCTTAAAGAAGACTGTACCTGTCATTGAGACAACCAATTTTGCAGCTAATGTAAAAACTTCATAGGGATAGATTATAAAAAGAACAAAGATTCTTGTGATGACAGAGCATCCCACTAATATATCAAACCTGAAACTAATGATTAACTCCATTCTTTATTGGATAATTTTAATGACTTTTAGTATAGCTTCAAGACATAACACATACAGTCATTTTCAGATTTCTCATTTTTATAGCCATCAGCAGACTATATCTTAATGGCATTCTGAAAGAGAATGATTAAGGAGTTAGAAAGGTGGCTAAAAGGGATTTCTTTACCCACAAACTGTAGTATATGTGACTCTGCAGTCTAAGAAGGTAAAATGCACAAACCAGAGTGAGAGTCAAATATCCATGAGTTAGAAATTCCCTGTGTGATATAAGAACTCATACAACATGATGGGAGTGTTGCACAGATACATCACTTCAGCTATATAATGCAGATTACCCTTCATAGGTTTTATTAGCTTAAACAAATTATTTTGAATACTAAAACATGAAACTGAAACATGGGTATTTTTTCTTCCAGTTGTGAAGTTAACAGGGGTGTTGAAAGCATGTTTAGGTGATACCCACATTCCACTGACCAGCCTTTCTTTAGTTTTCCTCTTCTCACCATAACATCTCCTAATTTAGATTTTAATCATCTAACCTTTTCTCTTATCACAGTTTTGACTCTCAGCATAATTGATCCATGGTGGATGAGGTGTTTGGGGACTTTGGGAAGAGGGGTTAATTATTATCTTCTATTTTATTTTGTTTTGTGTTTCAAACATGTTTAAATACCCTGAGATATTAAACTAAGTACCTAGAATGAGCAGTCACCTAACCCACTGGTCTGTTTCTCCAAAATTACCTATGTCACTAATTTATAAGGCAGATAAAATTTGGTAGTACGTGCATTTGGAGTAATGTTATTTCTCACTCAGGAATGTTAGACATATTCTGTCTCTGCTTCATTCTCTAGATTCAGTTTATAGAAGGGAGATCAAGAAGGTTGTGTCAATACTAACACAGCAGTCTATAGGCTGTATTTTAATAAAATCTTTCTTTTATATGTCAGTAAAAAGAAGTTATATCAATGGAGAAATATAGCAGGAATTAGAAAAAAAAAGTTAGATTATTATTTGGTGTATTCTTTGGAGGACAATAGTCAAATCAGTGGCAAACAGTTCACCTAAGTTCACGTTGAGAATGATAAAGTGTGATTGAAATAATCAATGCTGTATTCTAAATAGAGTTGGGATAAAAGATTTTACATTCAGGAAGCTAGTCCTACCTATTTATATGTTATTCAAGTGGTGGAAGGCTGCTAACTCAATTGCTTCCTGTCTTCCCCTATAATCTTACTACCCCTTTTAAATTTAAAGAAAATACCTGGATTTCATTCTCCAAAAGCTGAACTACTATTCAACTGTTCTACTTTGTTATAATGTTCTCATGCAAAAAATGTCACATTTTTGAATTAAGCTCTGTAAAACATCAGCTGACTTTGACTTGACTTGGTTACATTCTAAGTTTAACAATGTGTAGGAAAATCCCCTTTAGCTTTGTGACTTAAATCCATCAAGGGAATAGCCCTCATCAGGTTCTTACAGTCACTCTTAAGGATGGAAAGCAGAGGAGCAAATCTGCCCTTGTACTCCTATTAAAAATGTATGACCATAAATCTGGTAGGAACAGGAAACTGAACATGGAATCACTGTTCTCTTTCCAGGCTGAGATCTACAACAGGTGCAGGGATATATTAAGACTTCTACAGAAGGAGGTTATTCTTTTGTCCTATTTATCCTTTTATCCTGATCTCGTTCTTAAAAACCAAAAACACAACAGAATGTTTTCATGAGTTCGATTTAGAAACTAACCATTGCTGCCATAAAGAAGTTGAGAATAGGCCTTTTGCAAACCTTCCTGAGACTACTTTCTTAAAAAAAATTAGAATTTTCTTCTAAATTCCCAACTTTGTCTTTAGTGTAGACGTGAAATTACTTCAGAGTTGAGGAGAACCTAGAAGAAAACAATTCTGAATTAGCATGTAATCAATATAATGCACATAACATTTACTAAAACTAAGTGCAGAAATTGCCATTTACATGGTAATAAGCTTGTGTTGATACAGAAAACTGAAAAAATAATTGCAGAAAGCTCTGCAGTAAAGGGATGCTGGAGATAGAGGAGACAAGTAACCAAGACCTCAGTTGGGTAAAATAGTTTGGGAGAACATGAATACAGACGGAAACTCTGTGGAAACTTCAAGTTTTTTATGAAAGGTTATTACCTGACGGTATTTCAAAATTGGCTTTAGCTTTTTCCTATATGTACATTAGCTCTGCTACGTGATATTTGCTCTTTCATTTGGATTTTTTCCAAATGCAATATATGAATCCCAGTAGTTTTCTCAGAATTAATATTTCGGTTGTTTTTGTTCTGAACAGTGGTCTCCAATTTATTCTTGTTTGTCTCTCTGCTTCCTTAGCTAACACATATCTAGTACCTATTAAAACCCACAAAATAAATCAAATATTTTTAGCTCAAATTTTTTAAATCTTATTAGAATAACTTCTAGTTATTTTTTAACTACCTAAGTATTTTTCTGAACTCATTAGTTGTTCAGCTCTTAAATTGTATTTGTTTTGGTGGAAGACTTTTCCTGTTTTTAAATACTTTGATCAGATTATGCCAATAAATGAACATCAGATGGAAATATACATTGAGATCTAGCCACACTGTCTGAACTTGAGGTGCCTATTTTAAGAGTCCTAAACTTCAGTGTCTTCTAAAGTTACTCTCTTTCCATTTTATGATATAGGGAATTTAGGTGCTCAATTTACATTCCCTCATATATTACCAGTGGTGTTAATACATACTGTATAATACAAGTAATTTCCGTTTAACCAGAAATGAGGCCGAAGTTTTGTCTAGAAGTTTTAGGCCTAAATTCAGTTTTTTATGCACTCCATTTTTGTGGTAGATAAGAACTTTTTTTCGTTATTTTCTGAATACATTTATTTCCATTTTGTACGGATGTAGTTCATCAGTGAAATAATTAACCCAATTTTTTTTTGCCAACAGCTAATTTTAGTACCTGCTGGATTTCACTTGTGGCAGCAGTTGTCATTGTTAGACCCTAAACCCTGGTTTTGTTGTGTAGATGTGTGTAAATATGTATGTGTGTGTGCATACATATTTATATCCCCCTCCAAAGGTCACACTCCTGCCATATATGACAAAGTGTTCATGAAAAACTACATGACTTTAGCACGTTATCTCTACAAATGCCTCAATTACCATATGTCTGTGCATGCCATTACTGCATCCTCACTAAAATGCTCTTGCATAGATTACCGTAGCTCTTTACTAAAAAAGTTGGTTTTGACATAGTTTGAATTTTTGCTAGCCTGACCTCTTGTACTCAGTTACAATTAAATCAGAGTAATTCTTTTCTAAAGCAAACATGTGTCCTAGTCTTATTACAAAGTTTTACCTAGGAATATGCTTTCACCCAGGATGAGATAGTTGAGGAGTATAGCTGAGCCAAATTCAGAGGGTGAGGAGAAGCTCCTGCTTTATGTCTTTTCTGCTGAACCACTGAAAGCATGCAGATGTAGAGCTTAAGTTCTTGATAGGGAAGGTGTGTGCTAAAGTCTTTACAACATGGATGAAGGGATGGATGTTAACATCTTTGGAATGGGACTTAATGTCTCGACTAACTTT
Organism: Chlorodrepanis virens; assembly: GCA_003286495.1. NCBI lineage: Eukaryota > Metazoa > Chordata > Aves > Passeriformes > Fringillidae > Chlorodrepanis > Chlorodrepanis virens. Next base: position 36,796,479 of record LTAT01000006.1, read on the forward strand.
AATCAGCAGGTTTGTTATGGAGCCCAGACAGCTTGGCTCCTGAAATGGACAAGTGTGTCCGCATGAGCCTTAGTTCCTGAGCTTTGGGGTAAAATGACAGGTTCAAGGAGACACATGTGGTAAGTGGTTTGGGAAGGCTGGACCTTCCCAGTACCTCAGCCAGTGAGGAAAGGAAGAGGGCAACGTGTGGCCGGGAGTTTAGGATCAAAGGAGGCTGCGCCCTCTGAAACGTGGAGAGAGGAAACCCAGCAGGTGTGAGCTCTGGTAGACTCTCCCTTTATTCCAATGAAGTTGCAGTACTCCTCTGTCTCCTTTCTGGACACTGGCTTTTCATAGCGTGATTTTCTGTGCATTCTTCCTCAAGACTCTGATGCCAACAGAAGGCAATGCTTTTTGAGATTTTGGCAGGTATTCAGATTAATAAAAGACTTAAGAACTGACTGTGAAAACCACCCTGTTTAAAAACACTATGATTAGTAAGGAATTAGTTCCCTTGAACTCTTTTTAGAGTTTTGCTTCCTTTGACCAGTACATCCTCATCCTTGATCCAGTACATCCATTTGTTTGGGGTCTCCAGTAGCTCAGGCTGTTCCTGTGCTACTGCACCCTGAGTGAATGGCTTTATGGAACGAGACACCTGAGCCAATGCCATGGCAAACCTGGCATGGATCCGGTGAGAAACCTGCTCTGACTCTAGGATGGGATGTGCGGGAACCCCTGGGGTCACTGCAGCTGCTGCTGTGGAGGGGGATCAGCCCCAGCCGTGGAAGTCTCTGGTGTTGGAAATGTGACCAAGAGTCTTGAGACTGGGATGTTTCCTCAGCAGCGAGCAACACACTTTTTATCCTTACTGCAAGCTTTACCCTTCTTGTATTCATAACAGAAACCTTTTTACAGTTGTCTGGTATTGTATTGCATGGTACCTTTTAATTTAAAAAATGAAATAAATCATATATGTTTAGGCAAAAAAGTACAGTTCCAATCATTTATATAATGCAGATTATAGAATCTTTCTGTGTTCTGTTTAAACTAAGGTGCTTGTATTAACATTTGAACATTAAGGAAGGTATTAAATCATAGAATTATAGAGTGTCTCAAGTTGAAAGGGACACATAAGGATCATATAGTCCAATTCCCCATCTTGAGCTAACTAGTGATCTAAAAAGAGCCAATACTGGATATTTTGCCAGGTAGCTTTATGTGCAACTGCCACTGTCTTCATCACTGTTCTTATCTCTTCTTATCTTAGACACCATCCTCCCCATATCGGATGGGGAATTGGATCGGATCCAAATTATCTGGTCCATATAATTTTTTTTTGTAGTCCCTTTTTTGGGGGTACTTATTTATTCTTCAATCTCTTCAACATAATTCTGAATACTTAGAAGCCAAAGCTGAGTCTAACTTGAAAAAAAAATCATACAGCAAGCAACCACCCACCCTGATATTTCGGTTGTCTCTGTTGTCTGAAGAGAGATTTTCTCTGTGGATCTTATTTTGTAACTTCAAAATGGGTATATCCAACTGATGGAAAAATGTAATTACTGTCCTTAAGATAATTTATCACCAAACTACATTTGTGACATCAGCCATTATGAGGTCTAATGCATGTAATTGGCAAATGTGTTTGCATTGCATACTTTATTCTAATTGACATCTACCATATTGCTGCTGACAGCCTTTCAGCCCAGATGAATGCTTTTTGCCAAGAGCTAATACTACTTTGCTGAAGTAGTCATACATGGACACATTATAGTGAAGATGCAGAGTAAAATTCACTGTGTTTTTTTACTGCTCAGGTGTCTAGTCACCACTTCTGAATAGTGAGGCTTTGACATGCATCAAGTAGATTCATAACAGTTTGACAAAGGCACTTCTGAGGGTTTGTACTGTACACCAAAAGAGGACCATTGAAATAATGAAAGGTTGCTATGTGCTTTGAAGCACTGAATGTAATTCATGCAAGGAAAAACTTTATATGTTAAATCACTGAAGAAAAATATTTTACTTAAGTAACTATTAGACTTTTTTTTTCTTGTAATAAGATTACACTTTGTCATCAGTACTCATGCAAGAGGACAATGAAAGTTAATTTTATGAAGTAGTGAAGGTCATAAGAGACTTTCCAAAGCCATTAATTAGTCAACATACCTACTTCAGTGACATACTGTCAAATTGTAAAGAGTAGCCTGTCAGTCTTGGTGAACTAAATCATGATGTACTGTTGCATGTAGGCAAAGGTCTTCAGTAATAAAGATAAAATAACTGTAGTGTTAGTGAGATCAGGATGTTTATATTTGGTGTCTTGGCTATAAATGATTCATCCTAAAATCTTTAGAGGAAAAGAGAACTTAGTGAAATGTAGTATCACTGTATTGAAATGGTTGTTGAGTTCAGATAAAAGAAGTATATTGAAAGTGTAAATTACATGAAATTGACATAATACAATAAATATTAAAGCATGAAAGCTTCACCTTAAGCCAGTTTTTATAGACATTTGAACCTTAAATTTTAGGTCTTTGTTACCATCATTTCCAGTACTCCTTTTTTCCTATTTATTAAGGCATATTTTCTCCTTCTGCCAGAGTTCCTTGAAAATTTTTGCTATATATGATAAAAAGCTAGACAATTTAGACTAATTGTAAATTTAGGTTAAAGCAAAGTCTTACTTCATAATTGCAATGTGCTGTTAGTTTCAAGCGTATTTTAAATTGCTTTTCACCATGTTCTCTTTGTAATTTGCAATATTCAAGAACTTAACTTTGAAAAAATAAGACTTTGTTTCATTTTAAGACATCTTTTAGATTCAGAGCTGGACACCAGCTCAGAGCACTGTAATTGAAGTATGTTGTCCATGGTAGATGGAGTATTCTGGATTCATTCAGTCATACCTGGATTTTATTAAAAATCTACAAGGGAAAGAAATGACTAGAAACTTTCCTCCTGTTTTTGATAAAAGGTTTAATTTAGGGAAACACATTTAGTTTTAATAAGCTCTACAAGTTTACAAGTAAGGATTGTTAATATTTTTGTGGGTGTTTGGTAGAAAGCCTTGTCCACAAGTTCTCATATCATGCTTATAATAAGATATTGATTGAATTGCTATTGCTTTAACTCTCTTTCCAAGCAGCATTATTGCATCATAAAATCATAGAATCATTAAGGTTGGAAAAGAGCTCTAAGGTCATGAACCCTTTATGGCATCACCTCAACATACAGATCCATATCTCTTACAACAGGCATGTTGTTTAAAAGCTCTTCTTTATATTTTTATAGTATCCATGTTTGGGGTGGGTGGGCTTCCAGAGACCACATTCAGAAAGTGTGATGTTTAGCTGAGCAGCGAGAAAAGAATTATGATTAGATTTTTCATAAATAGACTATTTTATATTTTCAAGCAATTAAGGTGAATTTACTTTTCACCTTAAGATGACAATTCTTTTTCAGGTTTATGCTTTTTCAAAGCATTTTCTCTTAGATCTTATTGGAAGTGAGCTTCATATTTTTACCAGTCATTGGACATAATTTTTCTAGCGATGCCATGTTTTCTATAACATACACTGTACAAATAAGATACTAGAAAATGAAATAATATCTTTCATATTTTAAAAGGCAAAAATGATAGCAGCAATAAATATGATTTTACAAAACTCTGAAAATGTGTGTTACTCTGTAGATGATACATCTGTAACCAAATGAAATGTGTCTGAGGATTTCCCTAATTATCTGCATGGAAAATAATTTTAAAAATTGTAAAAAATCATCAAAGTAGATATTCTAAGAAATTGATGGAAATTTAATTATTTTTAACATTTTGCTAAAATAATTTGCAACTGTTCGCATATTATAAATGACACTGTTTCTTGGATTTGACATCTGCTTTTTGTAGAATGTGATCTATAACCTGTGTGTGTGCATTTCAGATAGCAATATCTATCTGCAAAGGAATTTGGCTTTCCATCTATTTTAAATCTATGATAACCTTATTAAATAGTTTATAGGGCACTGAGGTTGGTCAGGCATGATCTGCTTAGGCAAGAAGAAATGGCTTCTACAAATACCTGGTCCACAACTTTTCTGGGGACACAGTTAAGGCTGACCAGCCTGTGGTTCCTTGGATCTTGCTTTTTGCTTGTCGTAAAGAGAAGCATGACAGCAACTGCCTTCAAGTCATCAGCAGCATTTTGAAAAGGACAGGCCAATCTCACAGGGATACTTGCCAGCTCCATGAACACCTCTGGGGATGCAGTGCACCAGGGCTATGAACTTACAGAAGTCTAAGTGGGTTTAAGTGAGTGATCCGCTCCTCTTTCATCCCCTGCAGGTGCTGCTTCATGTCTGGAGAATCTCTTCAGAAGCTTAGAGACCCTGGAGGCTTGAGGAGAAGCCTTACCAGTGGAAAAAAGGCATGGAATACCGCTGCTCTTTGTATACAGCTTGTCTCTAGTCCTGCTGTCTCATGGAGCAGTGGCAGCCACCTCCTGGTGCTGCCTCCCTGCCCCTGGTGTGCAGCTGCTCCCTGTGGCCTCACCCTGCAGCGCCTACCGAGGGCTCACAGCTGCTCCTGGCAAAGCCAGGGCCAGTGCACCTTTTCCTGCCCTGCCCTGCCCCATACTGCCCTGCCTCCCTTTCTCACTGCAAGGCTTTTAGAAAATTGTAAAGTTTTCTAGGCAGGTTGCGTTTTGTCATGGAAAAAGAAATAAGAGTTTAAACAACTCCAGTCTTGGAAAAAGAGTGTGTGAGGGTGTGTTTGGGGTTGGTATTTATTTTCATTTTATTTTTTTAGGTTTTATTTATTTGTTTGATTTATTTATCTGTGAGCTTTGTGAGTGATGTTGAGTAGAAGCCAAGGCATGTGCTGCTGGAAGATAAGAAAAATAAGGCAAAAAGGGAGACTGGGATGAACAGATAATGTTCTGACACATTTGATAGATATTCCTTATCTGGGATGCTATTATCATGGAAGCAGTAGAATTACAGGCCTGAACTGCTTTTCTTAGGGTCATTTTATATGTTAAGGGTGGGATATTACAGAGCTGAGAAGCCAGAGCATGTCTTATGAAAAAAATTAATCTAGTACTTAAAATGAGATACAGATGTTAACATAGTCTTCTCGCCAGGGATAGCTGATATTTCTCAGTGTTTTCATATGCCAAAAGGACAGCTATCCCGAGGCTTTGTGTAAACAGCACATTTGTTTTAGACCTCTTGTCCTGTTTTAAATTTTTCTTAGACAGTGGACTGTATTTTTGTTGATAATCCTCTAAAAGTATATGATGCCCACTATGGCTTGTGGAAAGTTGTAGTCCCTAATTTCCATCCTAATATTAAAGAAAGCAGATTAACCTTATAGATCAGAGAAGGTGAAGTGTTTGAGAAGAAGACAAGTGCAACTGAGCTGGAGTAGCAGAGAAGCTGAAAAATATGAGCAACAAAGGCATATAAAATCATTTGCTGCAGTGAACATGTAGTTCATGAATTGATTCAAGGGGAACAGCACCTTCCACCAGTTTCTGTGACAGCATAAAGGAACACCTGAAACTTGCCATTAAGATCAGCTTATTAGGAAAATCACATGAGGAATAGGCCATGTTGTGGAGGTCTTCATGCACACGTGTACCTGTGTGGTTAACTGAGAGTTCCCTGTATTGTCTTTCCTGTGAGCTGGCCCAGGTGAACCTGGGCAGATGAGACAATTGCTTTGAGTGATCTTGGATTTATCCAGTTTTGTCTTCTGTGCTCTTTCCTGTAATTAAAATACTTTCTGTACTCTGATGTTTATATTTCTCTTTTTAAAGAGCTTCACCCAGCAATCTAATATAGATGTCCCAAAGCACAAACACATTTTGAAAATCGGTTGTATTTAAAAAATAATAGACTGCATTTTCATTTTTAAACATACTCAGATATTTGGAAAAACCCTTCTGTGTATGAAAACTAGTTCAAGCTAAACAGCTAAAATGCTTTTAAAAGAAATCTTCACTTAAAAGTCAAAGGAGCTGGTGGGACAAATCTACATACAATTGTGTAAAACCTTAAAAATTAAACATAAATTATCTCCCATTCTGTTAGCCTCTTTGTGTGAGGTAAGAAGTGTCTTTTCCAACCTAGTTGATTCAGTATAGAAAGCAGTGGAAGATTCAGGGCTCAGTATTGGAATCTCTGGGTGATGCTAGAATCCAATGATTTTAGTAAACATAAAAAATTAATTACAAAAAAAAAGATACACTTCTCTTATAAAACTAAATACAAATTGTCTAACTGCTAGATTAAGCTCAACTAGAAAAAAAAAACCTATATTTTATTTGGATCTTAGATTATTTGATTTATAAAGCCATAAGATATGCATAAAGGTATAAACAAATCTTTACATGATGTATAATGACTTCATATTTGAGAACTTAAGGATGGTAAAGTTTCAAAAGCTCAGAAAAGGGCTGAAAGTAAGACCTGAAGAAATATAAAAAAAAATTGTGCATAATTGTCTTACCTGAATTTCCCTGAGGGACCTGAAATTATCAAACTGTTCTTTCTACACATCTGCAAGAGATACTGAGATTGAAAAGCATATATTTCTCAGGGGTAAGCCAGTCCTATTTTGAGTCTTCAAAAACTGCAACAAGCCTTAAGGGTTAGGAGATATTACTTTAATTTAGTAAACTGCAGTTTTGATAATTATGCATGGCATTCTTTTAAGCAAGCCAGGGAACTGTGATCTAGATAAAATTAGTCTAAAAGTATTATTCAAGTTTTTAGTGTTAAAAAGATCTAATATTTAGTTGCAGTCACTCCTTTCTATGGTGACTGGGGTTGTGGGGGGGAGGAGTGTAATTCTGTAAAATTCTGTACTGTGTGTAGTATTATTCTTTGGTATTGTTGGTAGTTTTGGAAATAGAGTAGTTGCTAATATTGCTGCTGTGCCAGGCTTAAATTAATCCAAATAAATTTTAGAAATACTGGAAAATAATAGACATTCAGTTTGGTGAGAATAAGCTATAAGTAGGAATAATTAACAGCACAAATGGAAGATGGGGAATTCCCTCTAATGCTTCAGGGAAGAATATGGGGACAGCATATTTACCATGCCGTACTGTTACATATGTGGCCAGTTCCAGATTTTTTTGCTTTCTTACACAAGTGTTTTCCTTCCTTTCAGCAGTAGCAGAACTCAAGATGTGCTAAAGTGCCTGGCAGACATCTTTTGACAAATATGAAAACACTTTATTCCTCTACCACCCTTTTTGAATTGAAGGCATGACAAACATTTCTGTTTACTGGGTTGATAGTCTGTGGCAAAGGCACAAGGGATAGAAACTGCTAAAACAAGATCCACTTGATCTCTACAGATCTTTAGGAGGATAAGGTATAAGGATCCAGTAAAATAACTTGGAGGCTCAAGTTGTCTAAGTTTCTAAAAGTACAAACAAAATGTACCTGGTTATTGATAATTCATTAAATTAAATATTAAAGGCATCAAAAGAAGACTGAACCAAGTTTACTAAACCTAAAAAACAGGAATAATGAGGGTTGCAATATATAAAATTTTTGAATAGGGAGATCAGCATAAACGGATTTAGATATGACAAGAAGTAGGAGGGATTAATTTGCAGCAAAGCCTAGATGTAAAAGATACAGTAAGAATGGTTATCTCCCAGGGTAGATGGGTTTAGATTTTTATTTGGTGGGTGGTTCAGCTTTGACTTCAGCTACTTAAAGGGAGTAGTAGCAGCCCTTGTCAGTATTGGTTTGGATGTGAAGATACATCTGAACACCACCCCCTTCAAGAAATACCAAACCAGGCCATCTTTAATGCCTTATTCCTGGCTCTTCTGCTTTCTGTAGAATTCTGCCAACTATTTAAATAAGAATCAGAAGGAAGAGAAGCTTCTTCTTCTGTTTCTACTGAAAGACAAAAACTATGAATTAACTCTGCTGTTAAGTAAATGTGACTGTTTACTTCATATATTCTGCATACTCCAGTTGTTCTACGTGCCGAATGGAAACGCGGCTGTGCTGTTCTGGACGGCTGGACCAGTTCCCTCTGTGGTCATTATGTTTCTTCTCTCAGGCTACCAGATGGCTGTTTAGGTGTAATGATGACATCTGTTTGATTCTGCTTGGCAGTCTTGAGATTGTAGAACTCTGGAATCACTTGGGTACTACAGAATTAAATGAAGACAAAATTTGAAATTTTGTCTTCTATAATGCCTTATTGATGAGTAATCGTATGGACTTTTCCATAAATTATTGTTGGACATATTATAATTTTTTTCATTTCTAATTATTTGGTTTATGTTATTTTCTATATTTAGTTGTACTGACTCTGTACTGGTTATTTCTTAGGTGTAGCTACAGAAAGATAGAAAATTGATCACAGGAACAGAACACACTCTGGATTTTCTTCTGATGTGCAGACTACAGTGATTGAAGTATTGAATCCTTTTGCAACACCGCCTTCCTGTAAGTAGGCTCAGTCAGTGGGAAACAGATTTTTGTTGGGTTTCTGTGTAATTGAATACTCTGTGAGGAAAATGGCTAATCTAATATTCTGCCAGAGAAACAGTTACAAATATTTTTATGGACACGTAAGAAAGAACAATGTGAAGGCTTAAAGCTTGTTCTGAAGTTCCTCCAGTGCCTTTTCTGAAATTCAGATTTAGGAAGGAAGATCATGAGTCACAGGCATTATTAGATAGCTTTTGGAAATGGTAACTCTGTATACTGTAGGAGATGAAATAATGAATTTGTAAGGCAAGAAAAGCAAGAAATAGAATTGTAACATGAAGGGATTATAGGGATATCTGTATTTGTTCTTATCAGTTTCTCTCTGTGTCACTAAGATAACAAATAGTCATAGTCTCTTCCAGCTAGAGATAGACACTATGAACACTAAGAGACAGCATAAACATTGTCCATGGCTGCCCTTGGCTCTGTGCCTCATGGTTATTGTCAAGGGAAACAGAAATATAGTTCTGAGATGGTCAGAATGACAGTCTAAGGATACATTGTGACTAGTAAATATTGAATATTTCTTAAGTTGGATTTTATCACTACTGCAAGCTGAGATATAAATCTCTTTATTGTTATGGGAAGGAATGTATATTTTGAGGTATTTTGAATTAATGAAGCATTCAGGTTTATAAATCAAGGCCTTCTATTGACAACAGGTATTTGGATTGACATACCAGTTTACTGTATTCAGAGTTGTAAGTTCCACTTGAAAAGCAATAAAATTTTGGAATTATTGTGATTTATTAATTAAAAAAAAATCTAAGAAATGTTGTATTGGCCTATTTGATAGATTGCCATTTTATATTGTTGAAATGTGTAGACATGTGACTTTTCCTAAGTGATACAAGCACATAGTGCTTTTAGGGAATGACATACCTGTATTCCTATGATATACCAAACTTCTTTAGAAGTTTGACTCTGAAATTCAGATGTTGATGTTAACTGGAATATTCAGTACAAAGGAACTAAAATAGGGATTCAAAATGATGAAATAAACATTTTTACTGTATTGAGCATTTAACTTGCCATTGTCAAACATATCAGTGTCATTTTTGCACTTTATTTTCTGTCATATAACATTTGCATCTACTGAAACAGGTCTTGAATATTCAGTAGTACTGTATGGTTGTTTTGTTTGATTTTTCACTTAAAGTTGACTTTTTTGCAGGGATCTGGGGAATGTAGCTTGCCATCTGTTGCTCAAATCTCTGTACATCTCTTCTGCATTGTACGGATAGCCTTTGTTGCCTGGTTTCATGATTTGGAAATAGGAAGTGATGCTTTGAGACTAGGCAGTGCAAGGTTACATTAGTGCTCATTTGTTTATCTGCACTCATTACATTTGAGCTCTCTGTAAGGAGCGGCATTTGACAAGGGAAAGGTCTTGCTATGGTGTTTCTAAAACTCACGTGGAAAAGAAAGGCTGAGCAGAGGAGAGGGGGTTGCAAGCTGACTGGCTGTCTAGAGGGTAAGCTTAAACTCTAGTAGAAGAAGGTGTAAAAAATTACAGCTATCTCTCTTATGGGAGAAACTTTTGTCAGAGCTCAAGACTTTTTCACATGCTAAAACCTTCAGCTGTAAGTTATAGATATGTCAGAAGCAAGGTGTCATAAGGTTTCTCATACTACATGGAAATTTGTGCTTCCAATGGCCACCATGAGCAGCTGGTAAACCTTTTCAGCTTGGGCATTCAAAACCAGAGGAATGCTGACATATCTATAAACGTGGGGAGATGCAGTTGAGGGAACTGAAGTGCCTGGGTGCAGTCAAATGAATGAAGTGTTTTCCTCTTGTTCTCAACTTTCTGCTTGGTGTTTTAGGTATGTTTGTGTTATTTCAGTGAGCTTTTAATGGCAGAGTTGTTTTCCAGTGCTAAGCATTTGTGTGTAAAATAATTGAAGTTCATACAATAAACCATAGTTCAATTTACTTGAACATGTAAATTGGCTCATTTATGAGTCACTCTTGCATGACTAGTACAGCAGTATTCCACATGATAATTTAGGAAGTGTACAGTAATCGGCCTATGATAATCTTGAAACAGTTTGCCCTATACATTGTATTTCTTGGACAAAAACTGATCAATTTTAATTTGTCAAATTCTATACTGCTTTCTCATGGACGTGAAAGTATATTTATTAAAACAGCAATTACTGTGAAGCCTAGTGTGGCAAAATTTGATAATTTCTTTTTTCAAAGGAGCAAATAATGAGATTAACTTGAGAGTAATTGTTAAATATAAAGTGCAAGGTAGTGGGAAAACAAAAAAAAGCTTTATGATGAGTTTTTGTCAATCTGTATAATTTTTCAGTTAAGCAGTCATAAATCAAGGAATATTGTATTTTTTGAGGCTCATTAAAGAGACGTTATACATTAGAATAGTGAGGCAGTCAGCATAATGAAATGATGAATGCCTATAACTATCTGTATGTAAATGATGTGAGACAGATTTGCTGGTGCTACAGAGGAGAATAGCAATCTATTAGACAGATCCCTGTAGGTGCTACTTCTGGATACAACTGACAGATGTTAAATGTAAACCTCTTCAACAGCAAGCACTTATTAGCACTCAGTGGGGAAAAAATGGCAATATAGAATAAGACAAATAGCAGATAATACCATTTCAATAACTTTGTTCTTATGAAGCTTTATTGCCACTACGGTATAGTCTGGGAGGTTGGGTTTTTGTTTGGTTTTTATTGAGGAAGCCTAGGTAGGTAAGAGAACATTTTGGAATTTAGAAAATTATAATTTGAAACACTTCAGAAATTTCACTCAGTATTATAACCTGATGGAAAATCTATGTATGTGCCCTTTCATCGGCACACTTATTTTGAAATGTTATTTGGTAAATATTTGTTGAATCATTGTGTGATAAATGTCAGTACTGTGTGTGTTTGCTGGCTTCATTGGATTAGTTTTAATTGTTGTTTCCTTACTTTTTCTTCTTCCATGATAAAATAGAAAACTGTAGTCTTTCAGATTTGTCATTTTAAAGGAAGAAGATCAGAAGCAGTTAATGAAACATGGTTAGCAATAGCAAATACTTTTAGGACATCTTATGATTTCATTTCCAGGCTATTTGTCTCAGTCCTAGCCTGAAATGCTACTCCTGGAAGTATAAAATATTAATCTGTGTGAGAGTCACAATAATACAACTCTTCAACAGAGATCAGCATTAAAGTAGTTCAGGAAACTATCAAAACCACTTGATTTATTTCTAATCCTACTTTGTAATAGATTAGGTTAGGGATTTATATTTCTTTAAAGTATGATTCTAGCCACATGAATTGATTTTTCAAATTGTCAAAGCTTACTCTAAAGCTTTTTATTTTTTTAGATAGCCTGTCCTTAATGAATATTTTTTCTAGCTGCCAGCCAAGCTGCTGCTTGAAAGGGTATAGATTAGACCAACACTAAGTGTGATGCAATGTCTGCATGTTTAGATGGCCTTATGTCTTTTAGTATTATCAAATCTCTGACACTGTGTGTGCTTTTTCCTTGTTATCTTTTGTCAGCTGTTTAACGCTACCTTGTGTTGCTTGCACTAAATCTTTTTGGAATTTAGTGTTTCACTGCACCACTGCAGACTTGTAATCCCCTTTCATGGTGTTAAATTATCAGCCACATATGCACTGTGTCTAACTTAGTGGACGTATTTATTGTTCCCAGACTACTGTGCTTGCTAATTTGTTTCTTTATTGCTTTGCCTTGATTTAGGGAATAATCTCTGTCTCTTTTCCTGAGTAAGGAATAGCTAAAGTTTATTCCCTTGTACTTTTGTTCTTAGTCCTCACTGTCACAAATTAAATCTAGATTATTTTCTTCATGTAGATAGATATTGGTGTATGTTCACATCAAACAGCTCAGTTTCAAGAATGTCAAATGTGAATATCATCTCAGTGGGGAAAGGAGAATAAATATGTTTTATGAGAGAATTTAAGCAATGATCCACGACTGCAACAGATTTCTCATCTAGCCAGAATTTGAAAGTAAAGAGGAGTTCATAAGTCTTGGAAATGTATTATGATCCTAGTAACCTATGTTCATTAATGATGAAGGGCTTAAAACTATCACTGAATTTTATCTCCTTCTCTTTGCAACACAGTAGAGTTGCAAACATTTATATTAGAAAGAAGAGCTTTCTATTTATTTCCTGGCATTAGCTTTGCTCCCTTTTCTTTGCTTCTTCTGTTCTCAGCTGTGTAATAATCCCTCTTATGCCAGATGCCACAAGCATTTTCAAAATTGTCTTGCCTATCTCGTTGAGCCAATCTCTGAAACATTTGGAAAAAAGTGAAAACATCTAACGTGTACCTTCACATGACAGATAACAAAATTGAATCAAGTGCTATATCTTAAAAAAACCACAAACAAAAAGATGACAATGTTTTCTATAGAAATCTCCTAAAATTATATCTGTTTGAACATTTTATAACTGAAAATATAAGAATCAAACCAGTCTTTTTTAGTTCAACCCTTTAGACCTTCCATGTTGTCAAACAAAGTAACTAAGATCAGAGATTACTGCATCTGAAATGAAATTCTGTCTGCTCCTCTGAGTATAGTTCTATATGATCCAGTATGTTTTTATATGATGGGTGTAAATTACTGGAAATGAGTCTTTTATGATGTTTCTGATAATTGCACTTATTTGATGAGTCAAGGCTTACAAGTTATTCACTAGTTTTAAGAATACACTTAATATGCATATATGATTGTTGACTTTATATAAATATAGTCCCTAAATATATGCAAAGTATACACAGTGTATGTAGTCTTGTAAATACAGACTAAATATGCAATGTATACTTTAATTTTTAATACATTTTTACTTTTAGGAAAACAACTACAGGTTAATAATATTCTATATAATGTAATTGCTTCCAGTAGTTTGAAAAAAATTGCTTTGAAATGTCTAACCAAACTTTTTTAACTAATAAGAAAGCATACTGAAATGTGTTTCATGGTCTCGTTACTTCTGTTTAGACTAAAATAAATAAGAAATTTAGTACAATGACATCTATGTAAACTGCTGAAGAATGATGCATCTTTCATTACATACCATGTCAAATCACAAAAGAAAATTCATATCACTGAAAACTAATTTGAAAATACATGTATATGTTACGTTGAGAGTTTTATTGCACTGTCATTGCATTTTAAAATCAATTTGCTTCTCTTCTACTTCTCTGCTTCTACTTCAATTTGCTTCTAGTACTTCTCCAAGAGTACTTGAATATTTTTTGACTAAGCTTAAGATTATATAACACTAGCATTATTTCTTTATAATCAGTTAAATCTGAGTGGTAATCTACAAATAGAAGTATAATTTTAAATCTAATGCTTTAGTCAATTGTATTTGTCTGAATTTATGTCTTTACTAATTGCAAAAGGATTGAAATCACTTGGATGTTGTTTCTCTTTTACCTAAAGAAATCCCTTTTCAGAATGTAATAAAGAAATGTTATGATGCTTGTCCAACTATTTCAGCCATTTCTTTTTTAGAACTGAATAATATGTTTAAATGATATTGAATGACAGTTGTGTGAGCTGACTTCTGCTGTGTGAACATGCCAGGGGAGTATGAAATTAAAATATAAACCCATGATATAATAATATTTCATTAGTACCTATTTCAAGTAATCAAACAATTAAATTTGTGGTGAATTCTAGTGGCAGTATTTTAAAACAAGTAATATTTTAGGTTTACTGAACATCTGAGAACAAGATGCTTGTGGACTTGTGAAACAAAAGTCAAAAAAATCTTATGAGCTCATTCCTTGAGGTTTGGTCTCTCCAGCTTTTACAAAAAACATTTAGAATTTCACTTGTAAAGAGAGCATTCTGACTGGACCAAAAAGTCATTCTTCACAACTGGTGTCAAAATAAAGAATGTTAGTGCTCGTCTGGGAAAAGGAAGGCATATGTTTAGTCAACCTGTTACATCAGATAACTTTTTTTTATTTGTTTCTATTAAATATTGCTAATTTCCACAAATACAGAAAATAGAAGTCTGTGTATGGATAAGCTCACACATAATGTCTTTGTTGGGAGTTTAAAATCTAGTTTTTTGGGTTAGACTGAAAAAACCCACAAATACATATTCAGCATAAGATCCCAGTCATGCCAGTCTATCCAGCTGAAGGGAGGCCTAAAATTTACACATCAGAACCACAGAATATTCTGAACTGGGAGGGACCCTCAAGGATCATCTAGTCCAGCTTTAAGTGAGTGGCCCATACAGGGATCAAACCCACAACCTTGGCATTATCAGCTCCATGCTCTAGTTTTCCTTGAATAGAAAACTGAAAACTATTCTTCAGCCCTTCCAACATAAAAGCATGGTTTAATGGTAACGGGGGAAGGAGATTCAATGGTTGGTTGCTTCACTGATGCTTTTAAAATTTGATAGCCCAGCAGCAGGAGGCATTGTATGTTATCATTGCCTCACATTTGTCAGTCTGTACTTTGTCTTTTTAACAGCAAGGACAGAGTTTTAGAACTTCATTGCCAAGAGATGACAGTTAAGGCAAGACTATGGAAGAATATGCATATGGAAATGAGTGACAGATTTATCTTAAGACTTTTCAAGATTTCAAGAATTGAGTGTATATACAAACAGTCTTAAAGGAGCCTTTTGTTTTTTTTTTTCGAGATATGGAAGAATTTTTAGCATAACAATTAAGTAGAGAGACAAAGATTTATGAGTAGTACTGAAAGTGGCGTGGACTGAGCAACTGGATTGCATGTATTCTAGGTTTCCTCTTTAGCCACTGTAAAATGTTGACATTCATAACTGAGCCTGAAGGTGAAGAATTGTGGGGAAGAGACGAACTAAAATTGTAACTAAATGCAAGAGAACAGTAGAAAAGAATAAACAATAGGGAGAGTGTGACTTTGGACACCAGCGAAGAGGATGAGATGAAAGGTGGCTTGAAACAGAGAAAGATAATGAGAACTTTCTTTCCCATCTTAATTTTAGACACTGCCATAACCTGAGGCAGACTGTTTGACATTGCAGAGCAGAAGCAATTATCTGTTTTACTGAAGCGATTTTCACCTGAAAGGAATGGAAATTAGGAAATGAAAAGATGAAAAAAACTGGTGTAGGAATGCTGTACTAGCGAGTGTGTATTTAATATCTAGTAAATCCAGATGAGAAGCATCATTTGGTAGTAGCGAAGCAAATGTAAATATTAGTTCTCTAAAAATATCTTCAAATATAATTAAATATATAGTTGTATATATTTTGCATCCTTTTATATTTATCTCTATATGCATCCATTTTCATAGTTTTGTATGCACACATCATTAGTAACTGAGTTTTATTACCTACCTTCATTTTCAGGTGAACTTTAATCAAGTTTTTCACTTCACAATTGCATTTTATCATTATATTGGAGTGATAAACCTGTAGTAGGTTTCCTTCACTGTTCTTCCATTGCAATGGAAGTACTTGCACAGCAACCCAGAATACATTGCATTTCCCCCCTCTTTTCAGCTTCACCACACCAAGCTATGTTTAATAAGTACATAGTGTTTTATTTTTTTGAAACTAATTTGAGAGGTAGACAGGATGGAAAGAAAAGATAGATTAAAATAAAAAAAATATGTTGTTTTAATTTCTGAAAGTAATAATTTTTTTTTCTACTTGTTGCAGTGTGAAAGAGATTGCATAATGTCTCTAAGGAATAGCAGTTTTTGATTCACAAGAGTCTGGTTTGAGTGTTTTACCTGATTTTGCTGATAGGCATGTAATTTTTAGTAGATATATTTCCATAGTATTTGACTGAAGAAAACAGGCTTCTCTCTTATTTTGAGAGGATTTGATTCTATATTTTATCAACAGCACCTTTTCCTGATTTTCCTATTAATCTGTCTTTATCTCCACCCAAGTTTTTCTTGCTTTTACCCTCCGAGTCCCTCCCCGATCCCGCTGCTGGAAGGTGAGTGAGGGCTGTGCAGTACTTGATTGCAGGCTGGGGTTAAACCATGACAGGAGGGAAAGCCAGATCAAAGGACTAACATTCTCATAACTTAGCTTAAGAAGGAACTTATATTTTGGCTGAGTTGGAAACATATTGTGTAAAAGACACAAGACCATAAAAAGCAATAACTTGAAGTTTATAGAGTAAACAAACATGCGAAGGCTGTTAAGACAGTGGAATTTTACAGATTTTAAACTGGATAAGGTGTTTTTTTTAGTGTGCTCTTTATTAAACACTAAAATAAATACATTTCATGCTGAAAAATTTCATGCAGATAAATTTCATGCTGTACATAGGCATGCTTATGTGTCTATGTAGATTCAAAATGAACATCTCTGTGTTGAGATTTGTTTTGTGAATAGGAAATAAAAAAATCATGCAAGAAAATAGTGAAATAGGGAGTGCTTTACTGTTATCCTAACAACATCAAGAGTAATTTGACCACAGAAGCATCTGCATTTGTGTTGATTTCTAGAAGATAAAATAAAATTTGAAGGGTAATTATGCAAAATTTCACAATAAGAAAAAACATCTTGGTTGCTTTTTCTACATAAATGCCTGTCATCTTCATTAAACTTAGCTTCAGTCCCACAAACATGTAGAGGTGTGGAGACTATGAATATTTTGATTTTGTTTTGGATCATAGCTGCTTTTTTAAGCTACTTTGATAACTCTGATACTTTCCATCTTTTCAAGCAATTTTTTTTCAGTTTATAACAGCAAGATGGAAGCTGTCATCTTCTGTTAATGCCAAGATTTTTAATAAAGGACCTAAGCAATCCCTTGGTGTAGTCCTGTATGTCTCTCTAGAAGGATAGTTATCATATTCACATGACTTTCTGGTGACCTCAGTAAGGATGAACACATGCATACACATACATGTGTACACACACTGAGATGTGATAGTGTGGGTATGAAGACATGTGCATGTAGATACCATTTATGTCTTTAATTGAGAAGAGAAAGAATACATAAATACAAAATTAATGTTACAACTCCAGCTAATAATGGGATTACTGGTGGAATAATGTTTTTATTGTATTTGTTTTGGGTTTTTTTATTTTCCTACTTTTTTTGACCAAATCTAATTAAAATGTGATTCTAATTTGATTAGGATTTGTTCACTTGAAAATATAACTGCTTTATATGTACCTGATTACATAACATTTTCTTAGAATTCAGTAGGACTGTTCTCTTGAACAGCAATCCAATAACAGAGCTACACAACATATATCACACATCAGCTCATTAAGGGAGATACTAATTCAACTACTCACTCCATTTGCCTTAGCACACCCATAAAATTTTTATAAGTTCTGTTTCTCTACAATGGTGTGTTTAAAGATTCCAGCCTATCACACTTTCATTGTTTTCCCTTGAGTATAACACTTGGAAAAATTGATCTTGAAGTCCCTGCCAAAGTTTACCATTTATAGACAGTGGTTTCTTAGATCTTTTTTTCTGCTCTTGGTCCTGCACTTTGAATTTTTGGTATTTTCCATAGTTTTGAAGGATTTAGTCTAAAGCTATTCTTCTTTTAGAAATCTAAAGTATTAAATTGTTAAAATGCCTCCAAATGCTACCTATTTTAAATTGTAACAGAAAATGTCAAACAAATGCAGAATCTTTGAACAGTTACCAAATTTTCTTAACTATAAAAAAAATCACTGTAGTTTTGCTGCAGAACTCTTTGGCTAGTTATGCCCTACCAGAATGTAGCTCTCTTTTCTGCTTCATGACTGTGTGGGCAGGAGAATGGACCAAATTAATTACTAAGATTCCCTCTAGGCCTATTTTGTATGGTTCATTTTTCATGTTCTTTTCAGGCAATAATATAACCATTGAGTTTTAGATTTTTGCAACTAAGTGGTACTTTCTGATTGTAAAAATGGTTGAATTTAATGTAGATGGATCAAGCATTTGCATTTTATTAGGGAATAAATGCTGTTGCAATGAAATTTACTTTATATGGTATATATTATTACACAGGATATGTGAATCAAATCAAAAATAACAGGAATTTCAAGGTCCTATTAGACCTCTTAGAGACAGGAGTTTTTTTCTTAATAGTTTGGAAATGTTATAACCTGAAGAGTAATAGGATTAGAATGTTTATATGGGGTAAGCATGTGTGAAGATCTTAATGGCAGTGATTAATTCAATGGTTTAACAATTGTATTCAAACACCACTTACTCAAGTATTTTCAAAAATTTATTTTGCTTTGTGGTTTAATTGTGAGGGTTTTTAATAATAACAAGTGATACCTGTTCATTTGTTAGCAATAATTTTTAATCTGGTAACATAGATGCAACTTTTGAAAGTAGGAGATTGGAAGAACTATATATAATTTTAACTTATATGTAATGGATTTCTTCTCCTTTAGCATAGTTAAAAGATTTCACATTTTTCTTCCTCATATTTTGTCAAAATAAGTCAAAGGCAGCCTTGCCCACACTCAGAACTGTACTGAATGTTAACAGAACAAATCTGAAAACCCAGTTTTCTAATGTAAAAGTTCTAAAGTCTAGTCAAATAATACATAGATTTTAAAATGTGTTTTCATGGCATCTTTAGGATTCAGATTCATTGAAAATCTCACAGTGTGTGTGAAATCAGAGTTTTACAAATTAATCACCAGGCAGGACAGTTTGGTATGCCAGACAAAGAGTGTGATAATAGTAGTTGTTGGCATATTGGTTTTTGTCTGCTTGCAGATCATAAAACTAAAATCAAATTGTATTTACCTTTTTTTTAAATGAGCTGAAATTTCTAGTTTGTTTTCTTTCTTGACCTCTTCAAATACTTCCTGTCTATTTTCTTCCTAAAATTAAATTTTCTTTGAACAAAGAGTTTAAATTAGAAGTAAAAAAATCTCTGGATGTCTTCATTTAAATGTTGCAAATAATTGCTTGCCAAGAATAAGATTTCAGATATTTTGAGAATGAGATACTAAATGAATCAGATTACAAGTGTTAGCAAAATTTCATAAAATAAATTTTTTCATTAAACTTGTGTAAAGCTAACCTTGAAGACACAAAGGGCTGCAATATGATATATTTTCTAAACTGGCAGGGTTAAACCAAGGAATCTACTCTTTGAAGAGAATTGGAAGTGCCTCAAGAATTAAGCAGGAAAAAAGAAAAAATTTAAATGCTTGGTATAGACCAAGAAGTGTGTCCTTTTCAAAAACTTTCCTTGCAAGTACCTATATTGAAAGCTTTGGATTTTCCTATTTTTGCAAGGAACATGCATTAAAATCTTTGTTTGGGACACAAATCTTTGCAGTCATGATGCACTTTAGTTTGGTAGAATAGACAGTGGCTGGAAGAGGCAGTAAAGTCAGACCTAACTACTAGATTATTGTAAGGGACTCAGATATTTCTAATTTCAAAATTAGGATCATCAGGATAGTTTTGACTCAGTGTGTTGATGGTCAACTACCACCTGCAGGAAAAATTAACAGTGTTACAGTTTATAAACTTTCCTATAACTGCTACTTTATTTCTGATGATGTGGTACTTACAAGTCAGATTCTGTGGCCTATCCATGATGATTCTCAATACATCCAATAAGGGAAAGCAAAATAAAGTGCATTACCCTCCCTAAGAAATTCAACAGACCTCCTTAAACCTTGCCCATCTTCTAAAGGGAGCTTCTGTTACCTGATTACTCAGACTTCATTTTCCAGTTGAAATATATTACATGTCTCCTTGTGTGAATAAGATCAGGTAACTCTCTCTTTAGGGAACTTCTTCCAGCACAATGGAGTCTTGTGATCTTCTCTGCGTGCCTGAGGAGGAAATGAAGGTTTAATGACAAGCAATTCCATCTTCAGGCTGTTCTTTATTATCTGTCACTTTCTTGTCACTTCATATTAAATGATGACAGTTTAGGTGCAGCGCTGTTACTCTTTTTTTGAGCAAGTTTCTCAGAGAGTATGTTTGATATTTGAATAATCAAAGAAAAGTTCTCCAGCACCTTTTTTCTTAGAGTTTGTGTGACTTTCATGTGAGGTGACCCAGTCTTCGATACTATGTTCGATCAAAAAAAAAATCATTCTTTTGAACTTTTGAGATGAAAAAAAGAGAATTTTTTTCTTATTATGTATTTATCTAATGTCTTAAGTAAACATTGGTTTTGCTTCTTTACAAGCTGATAGTCAGAGTAGAGAAATAAAATATAAGATGTTCATAATTTTTTATCTATACTTTTTGAGGTTAATTGAGAGGCAAAAGAGCAGAATTTTAGTATCTTAAAATCAGTCTTTTTATTCTGTGTATGCCATTTTAATCATGCAAAGCACATTATAATTACATATGATTTGTAGGTGCATAGGCAGTTTGTATAATTGGATGTCTGCCTGTTCTCCCCAGGCAGGATGAGAAATATGATTTTAAAGTCTAGACACTGCTGCTTAGAAAGCAGAGCCATAGTTGACCTCTCTGGGTGGAAGTAATTAGGAAATTAGCTACTAAAGGATCTTTCAGATATGCTGGCTGGCCTATATGCATCTTCACTTTGCCTCACTTGCTTGATCAGGGGAGTTGACCTCTTCTCTGGTCTCTAAAGAAATTGTGCCTAGGTTTCTCGTTTTTTCTTAGAACTGCAAGTTTTAGTATAAATACCATTTTTTGTGTATTTTTATATTTCCTACCACTATGAATCTGTAATCTTAAAGCAAAATCTAACTAAGTATAAGCTGATGTAACCTAATGCGACATCTTGCAGCTGTTCAGTAAGTAATACATGTGGCTAGGATGGAAACTGATGTTACTCCACTTGGAACAGCAATTCTTGTAATGTGGAGCCTTAAGGAGCGCACAGCAATATTCCCGTGGTTGACCATCAAAACTCCAGTGCATCTTTTGTAGGCAGAGGGAATTTTGCTGACAGTTTTCACATTCTGGTTATGCACCTGCCACCAACACTCATCTCTCTGAATGTGGCAGATTGCAGTGTTGGTTATAGAATGAGCAAGAGTTACGAGATCTTGGTAGCAACCACCCCCACTGCCCATGGAGCTGGAGGGCTTTCCTGCTTGTTCTCAGGAAGAATGTACACTCTCCCTGATGCTTAGATGCAGGGTAAGATGTTATATTTCATGGTTCAGCATGTAGCAATTATTCTTCACCTGGAAGATTCTGGCTGCAATTCAGTCCCTTCTTTATTAATCAAAGAATGTGTTTCTAATGTACTGTGAGTTAGCCCAGGGAGCTATGTCCAGAAAATAGATGGATTAATTTCAGGAAATTAAATTCAAGACAGTTTATAAGTAGCTGAGATGTCTCAATAATACTTTTGAAGTATATATGTGTGTGTCTGTGTGTATGTGCGTATGTATAAATACATATATATATAAATGGTTTTAGTTACCTGAAATGATTATAAAATTGAAGGCTTAATGATGCATTTTTATTGTAGTGCCATGAAAGTTTTCAGAGGTAATACTCAGCAAAACTTAATAAATGCCAATTGGAACAGAAAATATTATGGATACACTAAATTAGTGTATTCTGTTCTTGGATAGAATAACAATACTTCATGGAGAACATTGGAGGATATTAAACCAAAAGTTAGTTGCTTAGAATGAGTGTGTATATCTATAGATATGCATACATATCTATAATTAGTATTTTGTATTTAGTATTTCCAATAAAAAGGAGTTTTCTGGTGCACTGAAATGCCTAAATAGTAATCCAAAAGCATCAAGGAGAGACTCATAAGTGCCCCTCAAAAATGGGAAACATGAAATGAAGGTCCTGAGTCAGTTGACACATTAATGCCTCTATAAATAATGTATGTATACTGGATTACAAAGCTGTAGTGTTGCAAATAGAGATTATATTAAAAAAAAAAAACCAAAAAAACTATATGATTACCTAAAAGAATACCTAAAATTAGTGTAATTATCCAGATTTTTTTCTTGTAATAATTACAATTCAGTTAAGAATTTATTTTGCCTTTTTTTTTTTTTACCAGAACTAGATTTTATTTTGTAATGATTAATGAAGTTCTGGTTTAAAAGTAACTTTTTAAGATAGAAAATTCCTGTAGCTGCAAGGATAAACAGTAAATAATAATAATGAGGTAATCCACATCTTAGTCAGCTAATAACCTGTTGCCATAAATTTTTTAAATAAGTATCTATCAACCTCAAGTATTAATGTGAACTAATCTATTCTAAGAATCAGTGGATATTTATATTTGGTCTTCATTTCCATAGGTTTAATATAACTCAGACTATTTTAATAGTGTATTTTTAGTTGGACTGAGCGTATTGACCACAAAGTAGTTGAATCAACATATCTCCTTATGTCGTTTTGCCTTTTTTTTTTTTTTTTTAATATTCTAGCCAAA